>CAXKVY010018480.1:2507500-2587500 GCA_964058915.1 Tetropium fuscum
CCTTTGTTGAGCAGATCAGACCATTATTACTTATTCCTGAATGTCAGACTGGAAGGTATCTCCTCCTGCAGCCGGCACATTCCGGTATACATCGCCCTTATAGGCTACGTCTTAGCTCAGCTGGACCACCAAAGCCGAAGCCGAAGCTTCAGCCTAGGATCCTAGGAAACCCAGCACATTCACGAGGGGATCTCCAGAAAAGAGAAAAGGTATTTTTGTATAATTAATTGCCCCTAGGAATTACCAGGTCTTAAGGAATATTTCCACTTTACTTTTTTTCCAAGGTTTACAATTCACTTTTGTTGTAAATGATAAATTTCTCGACTTGACCTTGTGTCAAGAGTGAACATTTTTGTATTGTTTTAACCTAAAGCCCTTCAGGCAACCCAATTGTTAATTTTAATTTTAATTTAAGAATAACTGTGAATCATCAACTGGTCAGAAATATTTTTGTAATATATTGTTTTAAAAAAGATCTTTATCTTTTATTTCTCTGGGAAAATTCTGAATCACAAGAGGGCTGATAATTATTGGCTGATAATTTCTGCGGTCTTCTGTACTATTTAAGTACTCTTGACCTGGCGTCCAAGTATTTTTTTACAAAATTTTAAGTAGGAGTAGATCAAGCCGGTCATTGTCAAGCTGTGATTTTTCTGGTGATATATTTAAAGGTATCTAAGTGCAAGCCTCTAGCAAATCCACTTATCCACGACCTCCGTATTTAACTGAGCAGCTGATAGGCAACAACAAAAAATTCATTACGGCACATCTCCTGGATGAGGGGCCCTTTTATTAAGGTAATGTAATTACAGAGGAGAGGTGTTACAAACCAAAGTGCCAGTTACTTTCTCTGCACTACAACTTTGCTATCCCAGCAGTGAAAATACACTGCGCAACTTATTTAACGCACAACCAAAAAGTTAACTCAAATTTGACGTTATGTATTTTCGACAATTTTTGTTCCTGTTGGTCGATTTTTTTTTCAAATTGTAGGTTTTTCTCTTAGGAATATCACTGTCTTAGTTGTTTTGGTAAAACGAATGATTTTGAAATTATACCAGGTGCTATAAAAATGTTATGTTTTTTTCCGAAATTTCAAAACGTCCTGTGGGCTATACAAGGTATTGCAAGTTATTGCAATTAAAATAGTCAATTTAAAGCCTTATGTTTTTTCTACATTTTTTTTATTCATTTGTTTATCTCTGTTACTTCATGAAATACACCGTTTTGAAACACGATATGCTTTTATTCACATGAAATGCATTTATCGGACAACTCAAACAGCTAGCAAGCTATGGAAATCGAAGATTACACGTCATAAACTGACAACTGTGTCATTAGTTTTTTGTTGACAGTCCAGCAATAATTAGTGAATAATGGAACGCCAAACCAGAAATTTAACTCGTGATGAATGTGTTGAGGCAGCTACATTACATGGTGAAGGGTGGAGTTACAACCGCATAGCTGAAAGGTTGGGAGTGTCTCACACAACTATAGCGAGAGCAATTCAAAGGTACGCGGAAACAGGAGAACATTCCAGACGGGCCGGTCAAGGTAGATCTCGTGTTACCTCTGCTATCCAGGATCGCTTTTTAAGAGTAAATGCTGTAAGACAACGATTTATAACTGCAACACATTTAAGAGCACAACTTCAAGACGCAGGTGGTCCACTCATATGCGTTCAAACTGTACGCCGACGACTGAGGGAGGCAAATTTAAGACCCAGGATTGCTGCTCGAGGACCCGCATTAACAGTAGATCATCGAAGAGCCAGATTGAATTTTGCCAATGAGCATGTTAATTGGATGGAAGCAGATTGGGAACGTATTCTTTGGACTGATGAGTCAAGGTTCAGTTTGTATAATTGTGACAGACGTAATCGCGTCTACCGAAGACCCGATGAGCGATACAGGCAATGCAATTTTTTGCACACAACTTTATATGGAGGTGGGTCCGTCATGGTGTGGGGCGGAATATCTTTGACTGGGCGAACGGACTTGGTAACTGTGAATGGAAATCTCAATTCTGACAGATACATCACAGACATTCTTGAAGCACATGTTTTGCCTTATGCCCCCTATATAGGACCCAATTTTTTACTTATGCAAGACAATGCGTGTCCCCACACGAGTCTTATCGTGAGAAATTATCTTGAAGAAGTAGGAATTGATCACATAGACTGGCCAGCCCGTAGCCCCGACCTTAACCCCATTGAACATGTTTGGGATTTTATCGGTCGGCGGTTACGAAGTGAGGGACGACAACCCCAAAATTTACAAGAATTGGAAGGACGCCTAGTCGAATTATGGAATGGCCTAGATCAGAACGTAATCAGAACTTTGGTTTTAAGTATGAACCAAAGATGTCGGGAGGTCATTCGCGGAAGGGGTGGAAACACCAGATACTAATTCTCTATTTACTTTTGTTTTGTTTCCTGTTATTCGTTGTTTTATTGATTAAAGCAATCCATTTTTCTAGGTATGTTTTTTGAGTTTTTGTCCTTTTAAGACCTTTTTCTCTTCTAAAACACCTTGCATCTCAATAAATTATAAGATATCAAGGAAAACGGAACGCAAAATGAGGCATTGAACCAGTATAATGAGTAATAAATAATGAGCACTTGACAAAAAAGAAAGTTAATAAATTTAATAAAAATCACGTCAACTCAAAAATTGGATATTTTATGAAGTAACAGAGATAAACAAATGAATAAGAAAAGAAAATGTAGAAAAAACATGAGGCTTTAAATTGGCTATAATTGCAATAACTTGCAATACCTTGTATAGCCCACAGGACGTTTTGAAATTTCGGAAAAAAACATAACATTTTTATAGCACCTGGTATAATATCAAAATCATTCGTTTTACCAAAACAACTAAGACAGTGATATTCCTAAGAGAAAAACCTACAATTTGAAAAAAAATTCGACCAAAACGAACAAAAATTGTCGAAAATACATAACGTCAAATTTGAGTTAACTTTTTGGTTGTGCGTTAAATAAGTTGCGCAGTGTATTTGGGGTTCTTAATATGTTACTTAACTTTTGATTCTTAGCCTTTTTTTCTCAACATTTTCGGTTTTTCATGATCATTTTTTTTTTAATATTTATCCGCCCATTAATGTGTTTACGGAGGTCCCAGCTTTAAAATAAACAACAATTGGTCAACAATAGTAAAACATTGTTGACCAAACTTCTAAAAAATGAATATCTAATAAGATATCGGATGAGCGGCTAAAAAATAGCATAAAATCAGAAGCCAAAAAATGAAAAATTCACCCCTCTCTATGCAGTATTTTATTAAAAAAGCACTATTTCTTTCGCCAATATGTATGTGCCAAAGAAACCTTGAACATTATTCTGTTATATGATAAATCGTCTGCCAGGTAAAACCCGCAGCGACTGTACTACAAGGTATCGTGATATTTTCTTCTTATTGCCCATTTTATGGTCCCTGAAATGTACGTGTTCCAAAACCTATGAGACATACGTTATAAATTAGAGGTAAGTATGCTACTATTATGTAATTACTAAGAGTTAGTAGCTACTATAAGCAGAAGTTACACGCGTTAATTAATTACTGAACCATTTACCTATCATATGCAGGTGTAAACAATGTGCAAAACGTAGACGGGTATTCCTTGAGTCACTGTTTATAATAACTAATGGCCTTCGATAACAAGAAGAAAAAAGGGAATCACAAATATTTCTGTAGGCATATTATTAGCCGAAGAATAGAAAGGAGGAAGCCCCGCCTAACGCGCCATCTTGAGGGCACCAAATACATCAATTTAATTGATAAAGATCATTACTCATTGGAAGCATCTGTTATTTTGATTCTTCTTCAATGGTTAATCAAGCGTGAGGAGGTTGGCAGAGCGCTCCTCAGATGCCAGATATAAGAAAGTTTCACTCTAATACAAACACAAAAGCACACGATGATGGGGCCGTTGATTAGTGTAAACATTGGCGTTACTAAATGGGTCCGACTCGAACGACGAATAACGGAAAAAATATCTAAAAGTAATATAGGTACTGTGTTTGAACGTCTAGAGGCATGCACATTATTAAAATATTTATATGTGTGAGTAAATGCACATACAATTGTTATATCTTATTAATAATTGTTATTTCAAAGTATTTACCTCAGTCAAATTAGACAAAAATATGGCGTTCGGTGGAAAATATTTCTAGAAAGTTGGCAAAAATTTTAAACGCTTGCTTTATACTTAGCTAGACATATTATATGAAAAGTTCCCGATGGTGGGGGGGTGAGCTCGAGTAGGGGGGGTTAAAGGTATTATTAAGTCACTACCTAATAAGAATAATAAGAAAGTCACTTACCTAAATATTTATCTAAATGTGTAAAACTAAATCTAAATTTAATTATTAGTAATTCATCCCCAAGGTCTAATTAGTAAAGTTTTCCAGGTTTACCTCATTCTTACACTGAATGGTGGTTAGAATTTACCTTCCTCGATCCTGGGCGCACATGCGTTCCACGGCCCACTCTCCCGCACAACTCACTGACTTCTGGGCTAACATCCAAGGATTAAGAAAATCAAGGAAATTTATAAACAATAAACAGACGGAGAAATAAAAATTTATCATTTACCTAAATATGTATTTAAATATTGTTATAATAAAGCATAAACAAATATTTATTTCCCCCATCTTTTAGAATTATAACATAACAGTTCTATCATAGACTATGAGTTTGCATTATTTTAAAAAACGCTTCGCCTCCCATCGTTACTCGGAGAACTCGGAGCTCATTTAAAATAAGGAAAAAGGTATAATTATAACGATTTAGAATGCCAGAAGCTCCGGCACTGATTGCAACCACCTAACGCATTGATTGAGTTGATCCGTACTCTACTAATAATTACATATCAGCAGTTTTGTTTGTATTTCTTTTTATTGTACTGTGTGTAGTATTCATATTAGTTCGGTGATTTTATCAGATATAATTATACGCCTGGATGCAAGTGATTGATGTAAATGGAATAGAATTTCTATTGCGTAAACAGTTTGTTTCACACACATAATTTGTCGATCAATATAACAGCAAATTAAACTCCAAATGAATTAAAATGGTAGTGACTACATTATGACTACATAGTGTTTGTTTTGTAAGAGTCTAGCTCTGCATATAAAATAATACAGGGTGGTGTATAAAAATTGCATCCTGTTTAAGGGCTATACAGACTATGAAACACTATGGGTGTTTCATAGGTGTTAAGGGGTATACTCCGTACATTTTCAATTTATGTGAAGTTAGCCACCCTTTTCTATCCTATCTATGTTTTCTTACCCACGCTTTTTTGTTCGTGTTTTCGTCCACGCCCAATATTTTACATTTTCAAAATTATCTAATGCTTTTCCATATTTCACTTATTGACTGGTTACGAATATTTAAAAATTAGATAAGTTTTGCCTGAAAAAGGCATATGGCGCAAAACTAAATCGTGACAGGAATAGATTTTTCTGAACAAAGACGTTGAGTCTGAATTAAACTAGCATGACGGGATCATGTTACATCACTATTTTAATAACATCCAAAGAAGTTCACTGATAAGCAAAATTGGTTGAACAATTAATTAAATATCAATTAATAAAATTGACACAAATAGTGAAAATACAATACAAAATTTATTTTAAAATTCAACTGTGGGTTTCGCCAATGCATCGACCATTAATAGAATAGACAACTAATGTTGAAAATTTAGAGCCACAAGCATCGACTGGAATGTTTGTTTACATCATGTGACAGCGTACCCTCAATGGTATTGGTGAGTCAATTAATATCGTATCATGTTGCCAGTTAAAAAATTGTAGAAAATTCTTGATTTTCGCAAAAATTGACATTTTGCAAAAATATGGTTATGAAATTATTATATGAAATTGTTTACTCAAAGTAAACTGTTGGTGACAAGTTCATTCTGCTCTGAAAAATGACCCAATACACTTGGGACATGATCTAAAAACCAAAATGTAGGAAAGACATGGTTCTTCAAAAAGATTTGTATTTTGCAAGAACTTGGTTATCAAATTATTCCACATGGTGTTTTAAATTTAGGATTCTACAACAACCTTTTAATTAACCCTGTATACTGACTAAAACGCAAGCATTTAACAAAAGACAGGATGTGCAAGTTGACATTAGTCATTTTATCTACAGCCGGCTAACAAAAATTATGAGACCTTAAATTTTACCAAATATTAACTTGTTTAATTTTTTTGCACCTGAGTATATAGGTATAGGTATACACTTAGCCGCAAAAATAAAGCACAACTAAAAATTAGTCATATTAATAGATCGATTTCGATAATTTTTTTCTGAACTATAGCTTTTCTTTGGTAATTTGCACTGTGATAGAATTTTTTATTCAGATTTTAGTTTTAGGCTTATATAGGGTGCAAAAATGAGAATACTTTTTTACGTTAAATTTGAGATACCCTGTAGGGAGCATTAGCAACAACAGATGTATAAACATACTGTAGCCTCATGTTTTCTGAAAATTTTGTTTTTTAAATATCTCTGATATCTGCAATATCAAAGAAAATACACAGTTTTATACCAGAACATTTTTTTTATTAAAATAATATTTTGACAACATTAAAGTAAGAATAACACTAACAATAATGAGCAATACATAGCAAAAAATAGTACATAGTAGTAGCGTGTGTTTCAATCTATACTTCTAATAACTGCTTCACATCGCCGAGGCATACTCGATATGAAATTGGATATCTGATTTTGGTCAAGTCCATTCCAAATATCGGTAACCATTATTTGGACATCTCGCAAGTTGGCAAGAGGGAGTTGATGCTATCTCAGTGCCCTACCCATAATATCCCATAAGTGCTCAATATGATCCATATCGGGACTGTGCGGTGGCCAATTTACAGTTCGAATATTTACTTCATGTAAATATTCATTGAAGATGCGCGCCACAAGTAGTCTTGAGTTATCGTACATTAGTAAAAAATTATTCTCAATGTACGGTGCGAAAGGGGCAACAAGCTCATACAAAACGTCATTGATACCTATATCTTTCACTATTTAAAGAACCCCCACGTAAAGGTACCATATCCGTCCATACTGTGAAAGAAATTCCAGTCCAAAATATCACAGAGCCTCCATTAAATAAAGTTATTTCAGTATGTTGCACTGTGCATAACGCTCACCTGGACGGCGGATAACTCTTAGACCGTCTATCGGAGCTATACAGACAAAACCTAGATTCTGTAAATAGAACGTGTTCCCAGTCCTCAATAGTTCAGTTTACATTGGAATCTAGCTCTGCGGTGGTCTGCATTTATTCTAGGGCCTGTCGCTGGAAGTCTGACATGTAAATTGTGTTCAGAAAGACATCTCCTCACAGTATCAATGCTTAGTTGAATATTGTGAACTGCACTGAGTTCAGTCAAAGTTTCTTTGATGTGGTAAAACGTTCTCTTAAAGCACGCAGTCTAATATAGCGATCTTGAACAACGATAGTTACCCGAGGTCTGCCTTGTCGTGGACGTATGTTATAGTCATTAATTTCCCTGAAGCGTTGGACAACACGAGAAATTGTATGTACAAATCCTAATCTCAAACCAATGGCGTCGTAGCTTACTCCTTCGTTGTGGAACGTCACTGCATGAACACATTCATCACGAGTCATATTCCTTCTAACACGTTCCATTTTCACCAAAGAACAAATCAGAAATTATGAACTTAATTATTCAATATAAGACGATAGGTAGGTACATAAATAAATAAACACATTGTCAAAAACTGACATTTGTTGATATTGTTGATTTATCATAGACTACTTTGTATGTTAAACTGAATAAATATCCAGTAAAATTGTGATTTATTCAAGAAAAACATGTTCTGGTATAAAATTTTGTATTTTCTTTAATATTGCAGATATCAGAGAATTTTTAAAAAAATGTTCAGAAAACAGGAGGTAGTATGATTACATTATGCATCCGTTGTTGTTGCTAATGCTCCCTACAGGGTGTGTTAAATTTAACGTAAAACAACTATTCTCATATTTTTGCACCCTGTATAAGCCTAAAACTGAAATCTGAATAAAACATTCTATCACAGTTCAATTGCTAAAGAAAAAAGCTGCAGTTAAAAAAAAGATCGAAATCGATTTATCGGTTCGCGAGAAAATCAACTTTGAAATTGGTTTTTGGTTGTGCGTTATTTTTGCGGCTAAGTATATATATATATATATATATATATATATATATATATATATATATATATATATATATATATATATATATATATATATATATATATATATATATATATATATATATATATATATATATATATATATATATATATATATATATATATATATATATATATATATATATATATATATATATATATATATATATATATATATATATATATATATATATATATATATATATATATATATATATATATATATATATATATATATATATATATATATATATATATATATATATATATATATATATATATATATATATATATATATATATATATATATATATATATATATATATATATATATATATATATATATATATATATATATATATATATATATATATATATATATATATATATATATATATATATATATATATATATATATATATATATATATATATATATATATATATATATATATATATATATATATATATATATATATATATATATATATATATATATATATATATATATATATATATATATTATATATATATATATATATATATATATATATATATATATATATATATATATATATATATATATATATATATATATATATATATATATATATATATATATATATATATATATATATATATATATATATATATATATATATATATATATATATATATATATATATATATATATATATATATATATATATATATATATATATATATATATATATATATATATATATATATATATATGTATATATATATATATATATATATATATATATATATATATATATATATATATATATATATATATATATATATATAATATATATATATATATATATATATATATATATATATATATATATATATATATATATATATATATATATATATATATATATATATGTATATATATATATATATATATATATATATATATATATATATATATATATATACATATATATATATATATATATATATATAAATATATATATACATAAATCATTATTCTGAAAAATAATTTTGCTATTCGTAAACTAACTTATCCGATCTGGAATAATATGCTAAAAACTTCGTGCTATCTACTACGTTATAAATCCTAATTATCCTTCTGTCCCACGGGACGCATTCATCAACTAGACCCTAAACATTAGTGACAGGCACAGATGCTTGTAACTTGTACTTATTGTTTAAAAAACAGTAGCAAACCCATATGAGGGCGTAAATGATATCGCCGAGATAAACGCTTGTATCCAAGAGGGGCCCCGGCATTACCAAGGGTCAACCGCAGCTCTACCTCCGTTCCACACCCACCGGTCTAATTGAGCCCCCTGTGGTCACTAAAAACACCCCCACGACCTACGTTCGCAGGGCCGTTCAACGCCCTTGTCATTACCGCCATCCATGATTACCCTGTCAAAATATAGCTAAACAAGCGGGTGGTGTTTTTACTGTTCATAGCACAAAAGTTACATACGAGCTTTGCTCAATGGCTAATTGTGTACCTACTTCTCTATATTTTGAATTTCTATATAATTTAAAGACAAGCAGTTCGGCTGCAAATTTATGTTATGGCTATGTTAGTCCGAGATCAGGCCGTCTGAATTCGACTAGAGCGTTCTCGAAAATAAAAAACTGAATGGTATTTATTATGTAAAATGCTCTGGTTGATCTGATTTATTTTATCTATTTGACCTCACGAAGATTTGTGCTGGAGTACATACCTCAGGGCAGCCTTGGACCTGTTCTCTATACCTGCTGTAGACCAACGACATCTCACAAAGTGACGCAGTAGTTACGGCAACATTCGCTAATGACACTGCTCTGCTGACTAGTGGCCAAGACGAACAAACAAGTCACAAACAAACTTCAAACAGCTGTCAACGTTATTTCCACTTGGACAAAGAAATGAAGTAGCAAACTAAATGGGGCGAAATCGATTCACGTAATTCTCACCAACGAGAAATGTGACTATACTCCAGTGATTATCAATCAGCAAACAATCCCAAGTGCCTACGAGGCAAAGTATCTAGGCATGCCTCTAGATGCAAAACTTCGACGGAAACCACATGTAACGAAGAAACGCTAACAATTAAACCTCAAATTCAGGCAAATGTATTGGCTCCTCCGACGTCATTCAGTACACAACAAAGAGTTATCAGTACACAACAAACTGCTTTTTTACAAGCAAATTTTGAAACCCATGTGGACTTATGAATCTAAGAACTGTGGACATATGAATACTAAGAAATCCAACTTTAAAGTAATTCAAACGTTCCAAAATAAAGTACCTCGAAGCATCGATGAAGACATCCATCGCGACCTGAATATGCCTATGGTTGAAGATGAGATGAAGAGGTTTGCAGGCCAACATCAGAAGAGGCTAGAATACTATGAAACCGTTGAAGTGATATCACTACTCGACCACAACGGGCTTGTTCGACGGTTAAAGTGACTAAAATGTTCGACGGTTAAAGTGACTAAAACCGTTAGAATTGGTGTAGGGAGAGTGATAGTGAAGGTCCCTAAAATTCTAAGCATAATATGTCTATCACACGAACCGTGTGATTAGTGTTATGTGGAGTGTCACTGGACACTGATATACAGAACAGCTAAGTATAGATATTAAGAAAATAATGTTATTGCTATTTAAAAATTAAGATTTACGTTTTTCTAAAAAAAAAATTAGAAAATTATTTTGATCATTAATTTAATAATTTTAATAATACAACTTGCCAACTTACTTTCCGGTATCAGCCATGGATTTTAATAACTGACTCATAGAGCTACTACAGGACAACATTGAATTTTGCACAAAGTAATTTTTACACACAGAAAATGGTGTAGAAAGATGAATTTCCAAAGCAGGCAAATAAAATATAATTACCTCGATATGTACAAATTCAAAAATGTGGAGAGCACCCATAAAAGCTTTTCAAAATTTATTTTAAAATGTTATTGTAGAAACGCGGATGAAATGTTGCTTCAATGTACCTCTATAAGTATGGAAAATTTTTGACCTGATACTTTATTTGATATTTTTATAATTTTTGAGATGCCGTCCGTTAATGCCGATGAAGATAAAGATAGACGTAAATTGACATAAAAATAGTGAATTGACATGTAGGTATTTAGCGCAGTCACTGGTTAGTTTGGCCATCATTGACTTGGGTATTCAGAATTGGAACGATCGTGTTATCTTTATTACAAGTTGTTTATTCATTTCGGTGTGTATATTATGTAATGTTAATTTATCTTGTGATGTTTAAAAGCGCAATCTCGTATCAAAAAGGTAGATATCATACTGGGATCTAGCGTTTGGACTCTCAAACCAAGCATTTTGGTTTGAGCTTTTTAATAAAATTGGTACCTATCTTCCTGAAACAGATTTTTAGAAAATTTTAGTATCATTATATAATTATTTATATTAAGTGTTAACTGTCATACCTCTAATGAATATTCTTCAGGACAATGAAGTCTTGATTTCTAGCTCATCAATATTAGGTATCTTTAATATAACCAACAAACGATATTTATCTTATACGAAAGTTGTAGCTCTATAAGTTTCAAACCTCAAGTATCATAAAACATGAATGATATTTAAACAATGTCATGGAGTCCTTTTCATAACGATGACTTTAAGCGCTATTCGCTGCAAGATTAAATTAAAAAATTATTATAAAGCTATTTAAATTACAGAAGTGTATACTGATCTAAGTGGACGGACCACAAAGAAAGCTGAACTTGAAGAGCTTTAGCGGCTGTAAGCTTGGCCTTAAACAAGGTACTTGACATGAGTGGACTATGGTTTCAACTGTGGGAACCCTGCGGATCTCACCACCAAGCTCCTTTATAGGGCATAAAACAACCCCTGCTTGATATAAAAAGTAGAATAAATGGTTATTACAGTAGGTAGTCGTTCGTGGCTATTTAATATGTGTTATAAGTACATTAATGTTTCTTATTTGAAATAGAAGGCGGGAGAGACGGTTCATTAATTTTACACATAAAATATTATCAATACAATAATATTAAATAATTCAAAAGTCCCACGTCCAGAAGCTTAGATAGGTAGCAAACTATATTATACACCTTGAACAAGATAAAGTCATATCCGCAAACATAATTTTACCGTCATTTTTATGTGACTATTTTAATTGAAAATTTCACCAAGCAACCAAGCTTACAACCAAGCAGCTCTTGTGCATTATTAGAGAAGATCCGTATCTCTATGCCTCTATTTATATTTTTGTAAATAAGTTTCATAAATACGATGTAATGTTTCAATCTGAGGTTTTGACCGTAATTACCTCACAGATATATATATATAATACCTGATACCTCCTAGTTTTCCCATTTGAAATAATGAGAAAACCAAAAAGGAAGACAAATACCTATAAAATGCCCAACTTCATGAACTCCATATTCGGACCAGGTTTGGGTGAAATATGGGACATAAATTAAAAGCATTGGAAAAAAAATGCTAAATAACGTCATTTAATGAACATAAACAAACAATTTCAAGTAATCATAAAATAGATAAGCATTACAAACTTATACATAAAAAGGTTAGAAAAATTATACATGGATATAAGATGTGTATGGAAAGGGGAGGCAAACCGTATAGTGATGTAAAACTGTACACATTAGCAGCGACGGCTGGTGTGGGAGGGATGCGGGGCGCCGCCCTCCCATGTCAATTCAATTAATAAAATCAATAAAATATTTACTTATATTAACACCTAATATACCTATATTTACAGTATTTGCATTTGCGTTCAGCACCCGCCCGCACCGGCTGTGGAGTAAAATGTAAACCTGCGGGCCGGGTGCCGAGGCTGAACGGTGACCGGCTGGCGCGGAGAGACTTCAGTGAACGCGCCCGCCAAGGGAAAATTTTCTTGTAGCAAATAGTCTATTCAATGGGTTAATATCGAAACGGCACGCTTCTTATCATGCGTTTTAACGGGATTGCGGGCGAGCTCCGACTCAGCCCTATTCTGTGGTATGCGCTCACTCCCACAGTCATACACATTGTCTATGGTCGTACTCCACCACTCAAATGGTTGAAGTACGCGCCCCGGTTCTTTTGTTTTTTAATATTGCGGGTGTGTGATCTCATGAATTTAAACTTTAGTTCTCTGAATTTGACTGACAAGGCAGACATTAAAAACAGAGAACGTCTTGTGCCCATATTGAATTTTTTAAGTCAAGTGCAACCCGGTTATAAAAATCGAGAAGGGTTTACGCAAAAGTTTGAACGAAATATTTATGAAGAGACGTTATGGTTGTGCTGATGTAAAAACATATGCGTTTTTCTGTTCTGTTTCGTTATTGTTCGGTGGCGATGATAAGCGGACGACGGGGTACATGATTTGAATTATCTAAGCAAAAAGATAAAAAAAAACACGAAAAATCGGCCAGGAATATGAATAATATTATAAGCATTCAGGTACTCCCCTAAAAAGCGCCCCAAACAAAAATGTCACCAGCCGTCGCTACACATTACCCTTATTTGATGCTGCCATCACTCGGTGAGTAGAAACTACCCACTCAGATCGAATTAGAGGCAGCTTGATCCATACTGAGCAACTGTTTCTGTATTATCAGAAAACAAAAATCTTGGTGAATGGTTTTGGTGGGAAAACAAAAATCTTGGTTTTTTACGATAAGTATTTGTATCCATTTTTATGTCACCAACAATCATGATTCTGTATATATTACATGTCTTTTACACCCAAAAGATCTGTTGTAGAATGGGAATCACTTTTATATATTCACATGTCAGTGTTAGGTTATGTTTGTTTTGATACATGGAAATTGTTGTAAATAGTGTGCTTGGGGCAAAACCGAACGGGCTTATATTATCGGATTCGTCCGATTTGAGGAAAGGAAAAAAAATGGATAGTGCCAAAGATCGAAAAACATCGGATTCGAGTCGATTGCGTGAATTTTGCGATGCGTTGGACTCCATTTCTACGAATACTCTGTCCGTATTTTCCCTGTTATTAATTTTGACGTGTTCTAGACTTGCAATGTTTGTGATTGTTGGTACCTATGGTGGGTGGAGTATCTTGGAGGATATATGCGGGTTCTATTCTACTTGTTATTATGTTAGTCTACAAAAATTTATAAGCGGGCTATTTAAGCGTTGGTACATCATTCTTATTCTATGTTAGTGTGTGTGGCATCTTTTATATTTTATATTTTATTATTATTGTCTTTTCTGTTGGCTCTTTTGTGTTCTGTTCTTTTCTTTTCTGTTTTGTTGTTGTTTTAGTATATTTTTTATTTTGGTTGCAGTGTTATTTTTTTACTATTTTCATGCTTTAATTTTAGTCATTTTTTTGGTTATTATTTTTTTGTTTTTTATTTTTTTGTATGTTTTTAGTTTATTTTTTAGCTAAAGTTAATAGGGGATGGGACGCTCGGGGTGTAAATGTAGTTAAGGAAGGGATATTTGGGTGGGTATCTGAATTTTGGGATAAGGGATGAGTGGATGGTTGGATTGGGGTGTGTAGTGAGTCTCTCTATAAATGCAGGTATGATACGTTGTTCTATGTAGTTATCGAGTGTGGGCATGCCAGTTATTTGGTGTAGTGTTGTTATGGAAGTTTTTGAGCTTAACCTAATCCCGGTTGCTAACCGTAGTGTTTTGTTTTGAACTATTTGCAGATCTTTTTTATGGTTTTCTCTGGCCCGCGGGTACCACACCGCCGCCGCGTATAACAAAATGGGTCTAATATATGATTTGTACAGTATTAGCGATGTGGGTGTTGAGGACTGGATCATTCGTGTTGCTATTTTGGTCATTCTATACTTGGCTTTGACGATGGTTTCCTGTATATGCGTGTTAAATTTAAAAGTTCTATCTATGTTGATTCCTAAATATTTAAGTATAGTGATATTTTTAATGTTTTTGTTATTGATGCATATACTCAGCTGCGGTGGGTCTCTTCTTTCTTGTGCATACCATTATTTGCGTCTTTTTCTCGTTTGTCTTTAGTCCCCATTTCTGGTAGTATTGTACTTTTTCGTTTGTGTGCTGTTGAATGAGTCTTTGTAATAGTGGCAGGCTCGTGGTCTTAGTGCTCGTGGGCTCGTGGTCGGATTCGAGTAGTGATGATGAAGAAGCAAAAATCAGCACGAGGATGATGCAGTTAATATAGTAATTGCATATAGACATCTGCTGTAGTTAAAAATATTTGGTATCCAGAGCAAATGATGGTTGGTTTCAATGTTTAGGTTGTCAAAACTGGGACTATGAGAGCTGCACTGGTTTACAGTACGAAGATTTTAATGACTTTCAGTGCGATTTCTGTACTTAATCTGACATTTTTTTATTAAAAAATATCTTAATACCAATACCAATCCCCCCAAAGTGATGCGATTTTACCCCTAGGGAGCGGTTAAAATCGGATTTTCCATAAAGTTGTTAAAAAATAATTTATACTTTATTTGATACAGTTAATAATTGTTGTGTTGTATTTTTATATACTTTATAGGCGCAGCTATCATTTTGATATTCTGTTTTTTTCTTATAATAAATCATAATAGTTTTTCTATCGATTTTCCCTTAGGTATACGGTTTTGCCCCCCCCCCCCTTCCCCTATACTATACTTTAATATACTTTCCCTGATACTATACAAGAATATTATCAAATTAAGGAATGTACATATGGTAAAACTGCTATAGGTTAAAAATCAGGTTAAGAGTCAGCTGTAATGTTCAGAGTAAACAATGAGCCAAATAAATCATTGCAGCTGTCATTGCTAGTATACGAAATCATTGCTAGTATACGATTATTATTACAAATTTCGAATAAATTTTGTAAATTAACAATTTCAAACAATCTTTCATATATATATATATATATATATATATATATATATATATATATATATATATATATATATATATATATATATATATATATATATTAGCTTTGAAATTCTTTGCTATTCATATTTATTTTGTGAAAAGTAATCTTGGGTTTGTAGCATTTCATTACATAGAAATAAGCAACTAGACGAATAAGAAAGAAAACACACTTACCAGTACTATATCTGGACACACATACGGAAATGAATCACTATGCATATGAAAACGAACCACTTAGAAGTTGTACAAGTTCTTTCACCTTTCTTGAGGATCTTCAGAGCAGTATACGATTTATTTCATTGATCATTCATACTTGAATTAAAATTACCAATACACCAACACTTGCAGTGACGTTTTATGACATTAGTTTTTGACGGAACTCATTCTTAGAATACACAAACCTAGTCTACTATTTATATTTGTTCTATTTGAACATATTATATATAAAAGCATTAGGCATACAGTTATCCAGAAGATGTTAAACTTTAAAATGCTTAAAATCTTGTTGAACCTATTGAAAAACAACTACTTTTTCCAACTATATGCGGGAAAATATTGAATTATATATACAATAGAGTTCTGAAGCATTCAAAGAGGGAGTGATACAGAAATTGCTTGCTTAGTCAAAACTAAAATCATTTGTTGGTTGTATGTATTAATTGTTTCTTCGAAAATTCTCGAAAAAAATCCAATTTTCACCCTGGATATATTTATTAGCTTTGAAATTCTTTGCTATTCATATTTATTTTGTGAAAAGTAATCTTGGGTTTGTAGCATTTCATTACATAGAAATAAGCAACTAGACGAATAAGAAAGAAAACACACTTACCAGTACTATATCTGGACACACATACGGAAATGAATCACTATGCATATGAAAACGAACCACTTAGAAGTTGTACAAGTTCTTTCACCTTTCTTGAGGATCTTCAGAGCAGTATACGATTTATTTCATTGATCATTCATACTTGAATTTAAATTACCAATACACCAACACTTGCAGTGACGTTTTATGACATTAGTTTTTGACGGAACTCATTCTTAGAATACACAAACCTAGTCTACTATTTATATTTGTTCTATTTGAACATATTATATATAAAAGCATTAGGCATACAGTTATCCAGAAGATGTTAAACTTTAAAATGCATAAAATCTTGTTGAACCTATTGAAAAACAACTACTTTTTCCAACTATATGCGGGAAAATATTGAATTATATATACAATAGAGTTCTGAAGCATTCAAAGAGGGAGTGATACAGAAATTGCTTGCTTAGTCAAAACTAAAATCATTTGTTGGTTGTATGTATTAATTGTTTCTTCGAAAATTCTCGAAAAAAATCCAATTTTCACCCTGGATATATTTATTAGCTTTGAAATTCTTTGCTATTCATATTTATTTTGTGAAAAGTAATCTTGGGTTTGTAGCATTTCATTACATAGAAATAAGCAACTAGACGAATAAGAAAGAAAACACACTTACCAGTACTATATCTGGACACACATACGGAAATGAATCACTATGCATATGAAAACGAACCACTTAGAAGTTGTACAAGTTCTTTCACCTTTCTTGAGGATCTTCAGAGCAGTATACGATTTATTTCATTGATCATTCATACTTGAATTTAAATTACCAATACACCAACACTTGCAGTGACGTTTTATGACATTAGTTTTTGACGGAACTCATTCTTAGAATACACAAACCTAGTCTACTATTTATATTTGTTCTATTTGAACATATTATATATAAAAGCATTAGGCATACAGTTATCCAGAAGATGTTAAACTTTAAAATGCATAAAATCTTGTTGAACCTATTGAAAAACAACTACTTTTTCCAACTATATGCGGGAAAATATTGAATTATATATACAATAGAGTTCTGAAGCATTCAAAGAGGGAGTGATACAGAAATTGCTTGCTTAGTCAAAACTAAAATCATTTGTTGGTTGTATGTATTAATTGTTTCTTCGAAAATTCTCGAAAAAAATCCAATTTTCACCCTGGATATATTTATTAGCTTTGAAATTCTTTGCTATTCATATTTATTTTGTGAAAAGTAATCTTGGGTTTGTAGCATTTCATTACATAGAAATAAGCAACTAGACGAATAAGAAAGAAAACACACTTACCAGTACTATATCTGGACACACATACGGAAATGAATCACTATGCATATGAAAACGAACCACTTAGAAGTTGTACAAGTTATATATATATATATATATATATATATATATATATATATATATATATATATATATATATATAAACCAATATAAATAACAACAGCTTAAAATTCAATTAAAATTTTTATATTATTCATAAAGATTAACATTTTATATGCAGATAAAATAATTTCAAAGTTAATCTAAATCAATTATACGGCCATGTACAACTTCTTTTGAACCTCATTTTGAAGTAAAGTGTCCCATGCTCATAAGAAACTACACATAAATGAAACTAAATTCTCAATTGTCATACATAAAATTAATCAACATAAAAATAAAATCATGGTGTGAAATAACACCCGGTACAGCGAGATGTCATTTCAATTTTACCACCCTGTAAAATTTTATTAATTTATTTAATTAATAATTTAATGATTGCGCAACATAACTTTATTATTTTTTAACAAAAATAATATAGACATCGAACCATAATATGTACATAATTTTTTTTTACTAATATGATATATTGTAATATAATAAAGCTCTATACCTACGCTCTATAATTTAGTGTTTTTTTTAGCCACATACATGTTCATCACATACATGTTCGTCTACTTCCTCTATTTGTATTACTCCCCAACTACTTATGTCCGATAAATGAAAAATATAGTGCACAATATTTATTATATAAATTATTTTTTTATGGAATTAATTTTTATTGAATTGAATTTATTTCTAGCGTTACTACCTCTCTTTTAAACCTTCTCCGGGGTGGTTAAAATTTCAAGCGTAGCCAATGGAAATTTTCTCATAGTCATTCTCAGTCATTCTCTCAGTGTTTCATAAGCAGCATTCATAAGTTTCATTGCTAATTTTGGTGTCACGCAGACACCGAAAATGTACTAACTAACTGGCTGACTAGTTAGTCAATAAGCTAATTTCAATAAGTTAGTTTCATCAACCTAAAAGCTACATAATATATTATATTTTATATAATTATAATGGCAACATATTATGTATATAATAATGACAATAACAATATATGTACCCCTCATTCTAACTGCAATAGTTTGCCATAAAGTCTCAAATACTTCTGCATGAGAGGTATGGATTATTATTTTTCGGGACGCATGTGCGCCCGGGATAGACTTGGTTGGTAAATTCTAACCACCATTCGGTACAGGAATAAAAGAAGTCCTTAGTTACATATTGGGGATAAATTATTTAAAATTTATTTCGCATCAGTGGGGAATTGAACCAACTGCTGCTAGGTGATCGAGCCGCAGAGCTAGCGCGCTTCTCCACTCGACCACAGTCCCTGTAAATATACCTAGTATATTTTATAATATTTAATGTAAATTAAAATATAAACTATTTCTAAATTAAGACTACAAAAGTATAGCTACTGCAAATGAAAAATACTCGAAGTTTGTAACATGTAGCTAATAACACCGGAGTAGCACATTGCGCTGAAGAAAATACGGGCAATAGGAAAGCGGTAGTTTTTAATGTGGGTAGGAAAAGGTATACACATACTTACAATGTGAATAAATCGATGGTTTTGAAAAGCCACGAACTGAAAACGAATTAAATTTGGCTGAAAACGAAAACTTCCCAACTTAACAAAACATGCCTAACACAAGCATGTGCCTTGGAGTGCACAAGTGTAAATTTTCATCATAATGCTGAATCGGGGGCTTTTCAATCGAATTCTGTACACAAATATCTGCAACATACAGCACCCACAGTGGATATATTGAAATCTTTTCAATTGCTTTGTAAATTCTAACCGCACAATGCGTCATTTGTGTATTTTATTTGTAGCAGTCCACGTTCCTTATGCACAGGAAATGGGTTACATTTGTTGGATTAAAGATTTTCACTGCGGAAAAATCATTCACTTATACAACACTGAATTTAGGTTCTACCTATTTTAAATACGATTTACAACTTCTCAAACTGATACAGAATATATTTCTTTGGGTGTGTATAGATAATAATCTTCGCCTTGTATTCATGCCGGTTTTAGGCACCTCACGTTTTACATATTATTGTCCGGGGTACGTGGAACATTTTATCCCGCTCCTTATTCGGAAATCCATTTCAGATCATTTTATTTTGAATATCAAATTTCATAGTCATCAATAATCAGAAGATATTTTTCAGGGTACAAGTTAACATTGATTAAATTTTATGGGTGTGTGAATTGTGTAGATATAATATTATTATGTAAAGGGCTAAAAAATATTATGCGCAAAATATAAAATTATTCGTGGAGAGTATTATTCTCATGCGAATATCGTTGCATAGTACTACTAAGAAATAAATTACGGAGATCTAAATATGAACATAAGTAAGCACATTATTATGACTATAATACCTACATATTTTATATTATTATATTCTGTGTTGTTTCGGATATCTGTAAATTCTGCAGAATATGTATTGGGTACAGGGTGGCTCTGATTTAATTTGCATATACGGATATCTCGTAAAGCGCCGCAATAGATATAAAGTTGGTTAATAGGCTAAGCAGTTTAAGGTATTTTTTTGTAATTTTTTTCGGTCCCATTGGTTAATGATTTAGCATTGGACCTAAAATAATTTCTCGCAAAATTTTAGCTTCCTAGATCAAACCTGTGAACGGCGCAAACCGAGTTTCCTTCCCATTTAATTAACATGTGGGAAAATCGACGTTTTTACTCAAACATGAAGTAGCTGGTAGAAATAGTAGCGTTTTATAGAGAATTAAATTTTCTACAAAAAAGGTCCGTAGTACTAAATCCGAGAATTCATTATTTTCAAAGGTATGTTCGTTCAAACATTCTCTTAAAAATCGGATTTCATTCAATTAGTTTTAAAGATATAACTAAATTTTTTAGACTGTCCGATTGATATTATTATTTGAAACTAATTTATAATATTGATATCTAAATTTTGTGTTTCGGAAAGTATAAACTAGAAGGTGACTGATGAAAAAAATGGGAGAGTAGGTGAGAAAAACTTTATTTAATTGTTATGATATTTAGTTACTTCACCTAAATACATCGATTTTCTGTAATGGTTTGAAACTCTTTTAACTTTTCCAGTTGCTCTTTTGTTCGTTCATTCGCTTGTCTTGAAATTCTCTGAATTTATACGCGATACAACACTTCGGAGAATTGAAATAATTAAAGTTCAAAAACTGTATTGAACCAGATTTAACAGATGAAAAAACAAAAATAATTTATTATGAATAAAAATTTGATTAATTATATCTATTTATTATTAATTTAATAATAACTTATTAATCAATTACCATTTCTTTTATGAAGTAAATTAAATAAAATAAAATCAAATAAATCTATAAATAAACTATTTAATAAAAATTTAATGAGTTATAAATAACAAATTTTAAATAAATGTAAAAACAATTTATTATTGTTAAATAATTGTAATTCAAGTTAATAATTATTGATTTTGATTAAAAATTAGTTGTTATTTAATTAACTTGATCAGTTATTAATAAAAAATACCAAATTTACTGATTTAATTTTATCAGCTGGA
This sequence comes from Tetropium fuscum, assembly GCA_964058915.1. Taxonomy (NCBI): domain Eukaryota; kingdom Metazoa; phylum Arthropoda; class Insecta; order Coleoptera; family Cerambycidae; genus Tetropium; species Tetropium fuscum. The sequence goes on from CAXKVY010018480.1 coordinate 2,529,355, forward strand.
ATATTCGGATAATTTTTTTTCTTAATATTTCGTAATGACACTGTTATTGTCTGCCTAAAGATACTGCCTTTTTATTGTTACTAACTATCAATTGTGAAAATATTTGAACAATCGAGAAATACTTTTCTGTTAATTTTCATTTTCTATAATATAGTGAGAAAATTCGGTCTTATTTGTACTTTACGATGTCGAAACACACAGATAAAAACGTTTATTTAATTGGGTACGAAACTAAAAAAGTTTATGAACGTAAATTATCCACAAATCGAGAAGTTTTGGGTCTTTTTTTATAAGCATAACTCCCTTAACTTGCCAAACTCCCTTAACTCAAACAGTAATTCCAATTTCGCGGTCACAGCTCAATATCCTTAAACTCAAAAAACTCTATGAAGTATGGAAATCTTTAAAAAACAGTTGTTCCAGGAAAAATTCTTACTGAGAAAAATTTTGACCATTAAAGAAAATTCGACCAAATTACTAGGTGAGAGTAATCAAGTGTCGCGCACTGTATATAGTAATTAATAACTTGCTTCCAAAATACTTTAATGAATTCATTTCAATAAATTCCGATGCCTCAAATATTCGCATCCAACGTGCTGACTACAGTCAAACGTTGCTCATTGTTTTACAAAGGTATTGATTATTTTATTAAATTGCCTGTTCATTTGAAAAACAGTACATCGTTAGGTGTATCATGTAATTTTGTTTCCTTTGCACTATTTCTCGTTTAAATTATTGTATATTGGGATATACCTACTTAAATTAATTAATTAAGTGGGAAATCTGTTTCCTTAAGTGGGAAATCTGTGGAAAGAGTGCACCCACCTCTGATGATTTTAACTTACGTTGTAATGAATGGCCGAATTAATTCTTAATATCGACAAATACGCACAGTGGATAGTAAATATTGCCATAATTACATAGATTGTTATTTCGTAAACAATATGTAAGTCCTCAGCGAACGGATGATGACAGACAACAGACGGATGATGACGGACAACAGACAACAGAAATAGGTAATAAGAAATGAAATACCGCTGCAAAGGAAACCCATCAACCAAAGGAAGGTGTTTTAATGAGTTTTGCAGATCGTGGTATAGTCTGTTAAGATATATAAATACTTGTATACAAATCACTTTTGCTTCTTGCTTCAGAAGTACATATTACTATTTTAGGTTCGGAAGAACGTAAAATCGGTAGTAGAAAGCCTGAAAAATTAATTTAGGAGTTTTGTAAATTTAGTTGAACCACAAACATGCAATACAGGATTAATAAAGAAATTCGTGGTATCTTTAGAAAAAATTAACAATTACTAGCCACCAAGCAGCATATAAGGAGGAAAGGAATGTGGAATCAAGGAAGGAAGGAATATGAGGAATCAATAAAGGGATACCGCGAGGATGAGCACATCCCTACACATATCCCTACACATATGCCTACCCATATATACACATATATGCCAAACACCAGACTGACATTCCTAGGAAATATATTTTTTTATTCTAATGAAATATAGATGCTTCCATTCTTTAGAATCATTTTGTTTTTATAGTGCTCAGGTTTAGTGGGAGGCTTTTAAAAATATGATGCAATGTAGTAGAGAGAAATATAATAGAGACACTCAAGATAGTACACAGATTCATAATATTTTGTGACTATTATTGGTGCCACTTTGTCATCCTCTTATAACAAAACTATTTCCCTACACTCGTTGAATATTCCTTCCGGAATATATATTTGGCAAATCTATTATGTATCTATTATCTATTTTGTCAAGGCAATTAGATACTTCTATACATTGAAATTTACAAATATTAAGTTTAAGTTCGTTAATCCAAAAATAATTAGGTATTAGGGATACACTATATATATGTACATATCTTCTTTAGAAAAATTCTAATGAATTATTCTATATAAAAGCCCTTGATTAGAATTTGTATGAGCATTCCATAGAGGCACAGGTAAACAATCCGTTGTATAATTTCGCTCCTATTGATACTATTATACGAAGACAGACACCACAGATACGTACAATTGACAAAATGAAGGGCAATATAAGGGCAGTAGTTGTACCACCGACCCATCACGATCTATAGAAGAGTTGGCGCCAACAATATCCCCTGACACTAGCATCAGGCTCCTATTGAACTCAGTTTAATTGATTAAAAAAGGATCACAAAACTTATAAAAATAATTAATCATTAACCCTTAACAAAATGCTTCAAGATTCCGTCTCGCATCATCACAATGGCCTCTAATGACTCGTACAGACCACAATGATATTAGAGAATGTAAACTAACGATCCATTTCATCGCTTATGCTAAAAATACAGCGGCGTTTGCTGATAATATGCCAAGGGATATGATAGAAAATGTGTAATGGAAACAATAAATGCACCTACTGCTGCCAACAAAATAGGAGGCATCTAATATCCACTCATTTGAATAATTTACATATTCCTTGGATCCTTCAGTATTACAGTTGGCTAATCTTATGTTACTGAATTTTTCTTCTGACTAGTTATAAAGTAAGATTCGATGCTACATTATATCTGACAGATCTATTTCAAGAACCTAGAGCATAGTGATAGGCGGAAGTTCTCCCATAACAGGCTTAGGAAGAATGGGATCAGACGAGTATGCTATGAGTATATTGTTACTGATCTGTGTTATCCCTAAATGCGCTTAACGCCCCTTACATAAAAAAAATTCGGATGTGTTACATATGTCACATATATATTACATGAGTATGACATATGCGAAAATGTTACCAATGTGTTACATATTTCATAATGTGTCAAAATTTGAAGCAGTGTATCTATGAAAATGTCTGCCAGCAGATCATCACCGAGGGTTCTGCAGCGAATGTACTAAGAGATACTGGAGGGTAAAGATTCAGTGAATACTAACTGCTGTATCTATGGGCCCGCGCGCTGGAGGGTTAATATAATATATGTAAGTAACATTCGTAGGCGTAGGGAAGTCTAACAATCATTATTATCTATACCCTAATATATCATCGACATTATTAAATTATTTCTTCTACGGTGTGAATATAATTATTTTCAATGGCATTGCAATCAGGTGAACAGCCCTCGTATATTTTTATGTCTTGTTTATAACATGTTCAGGTCCTTGTATCATTTTCAGCATCATCTCTCCACATAACTAAAAATGAGAAAATAAATTTTCTATATGTTAGTAATATTTAACACCTTATGGCTTATTATTATGACAGAAAACTTGAATAACGATGTTATTGCTTGCATCACACTTTATACCATTGTCATTTAATTTAGTAAGAAATTTAAGTAAAGTTTTTTAGTAGGAATCCTTTCGATATGTTTCCAAAAAAATTGTAGATTTGTTCTCATTGAATTGACAGATTTCCGGCATATTTAATTTCTTTTCTGTTTAAATGGACTGTGAACTGGATTAAGTTACTAATTTTCAGAACGTAGATATATGCTGCCGTTTTATGTGGTGCTTTATAATTATTTCATATTAAATTAATATCCTTACTTTCCCCGCGAAGTACGCCCCTGGTGTAATAACCTTCCGGTGACAGGACCGTGAGACCCTTTTTTACAACAACAACAACCGAGCACGATGATGAGTACAGCAAAAGGATAATGGAAAGTGTCATCACTTTAGAATATCCTTGCAGTAATTTATCTTATTAGCTTTCATTACTTACATTAGGCTTTCTCGTCATTCTTGCTCGCATAGCAGCTCATTATTCCACATAATACGAAGAAAAGCTGCTACTACACAAATAACATTGTATACTTTGGTTATTTGTGCAGGTTTTTAATTATGAATACCACCTACCTACAACGCAAATAATCTACTTGACTGATATTATATTTTTGTCTTTGATAATGAAATCACAGATATCGAGTACTATTATTTGTAGATAATATTATAATTATTATTTCCTCGAAATATGTTCATTTTATATTATTTATTATATTTATTATATTATATTTTATATCAATAAACTTTTCTTTTAAATCATCATGCGGTTGATAAGCTGAATGTATACCTTTTCATATAATTTAATGTACTTATACATATTTTATGTGTGTTTCCTTTTTTTTTTAATTACATTTACTTATGTAGGTATCTAATTAGTAAAAATAAAAGTATGTAACGTAAGTCAGGTATCGTTGGATCAGCGGGAGAGATGAGCCACTAAGTATATTTGGCAAACTACTTAACAGATGTCGCCTCTAGTCCTAAGTCGATGAAGCGCCTGTCAGGGCATAGCAGTGTAACCGGCGTGGTTCGTAAGCGTTGGCAAAATAAATTTCTGTGGTGAACTATTGTTTCAATGTACGTCTAAAATGTTCTTAGTAATTTAAACTGTGGTACATAATCGACTTAAGGTAAGCATGTGCATAATTATTGTTAATAATACAGAAGTAAGGGTGCTTATAGATTATTCTAACCTAAAATTATGCCACCTAGTCTTACAATTGAGTACCTACGATTAGTCACTGGTCCATCTGTCCCATGAATTTGGGATAGACGGACCAAATATTTTAGGGTTAGTTGAACCACCTAAAATATTGCTAATAGATGTATTTAAATGTTAATTCATGTAGTGCATTATTTGTTTTATATTATTTACTTTGCCATGCCAAGTATATATAAACGAAAAGGTACCTCACAACGGGGACAATGGACAGCAGAATCTTTACGAGACGCGATGGAAGCTGTGAGAATGGGCACAATGGGCATTAATAAAGCAGCTAAAAAGTTTGGAATACCTACCGCACGCAACTTTAAAACGAAGACTTAAGTCTGGTAATGACAATAAAACTGATCGTCTTGGGCCTCAAACTCAGTCAGGCGATGAAGCGGAAAAGAAATTAGTTAACCACATTCTTAAATTACAAAAGAATGGATTTGCGCCAGATAGAGAAGTTTCTCTGGTAGGTATTTGGCATATGAACTAGCGGAGAAACGTAAATTACATCACACTTTTAATAAAGACAAAGGCAAAGCACTTCACAAAAACCTAATGGCAAAATCTTACTTATCTTAGATGGGCATGCTTCTCACACAAATTCTATAGGAGTATTGGAATTTGCTGAGGAAAATAATATTATTCTTTTATGCCTGCCAGCACACACAACACATTTTCCTCAACCACTGGATTGGTCTTTTTTAAAATCTTTAAAAAGCTATTATTATTCAGCCTGCAATAGTTTCTTGAAAGCGAAACCTGCAAGGAAATTGGGTAGACTTCAGTTTGGCGAATTACTGGGTTGTTCCTGGAATAAAGCGGCCACGGCACAATATGGTGTCTACGGGTTTAGGACAACTTGTATTTTTCCGTTTTGGCCAAATATGATCCCAGAGTACGCCTTTCTTGCTACATAAAACGTAAATACTACTGCTGCTTCTGCGGAGAGCAATATGTGACTTCTTTGCAGAATAGAACGAATTTTGACAACATGTCACATATCACCAGTGGTTCAAGTCGTTCCCATCAAGATGACACCAGAATTAATACACCTTTACCACCTACAGTAACTGACAGTACACCTGGAAAGGACAGTACCCTAAAAGACAGTACCCTAAAAGACAGTACACCTGCTTGATGAAATATCACCAGTTCCTATTGCAGATAGTGTCCACAAGGTAAGAAGACGTGGACGTCAACTTGCAGAAGTTCTAAATACGCCTCAAAACATCGAACCTGTTAAGAAGAGAAAAAATGTCCATTAACGAAAATGCATAAAAAGGCATAATCTCGATCAAAAGACGCTTCTGTTCCTAAGAAAAGGACCAAAAACCCTTATTTCTTACTCCTGCGAATCTGACAGCCTTGTATTAGACGATGAAGCGGAAGATAACACTAAATGAGTAGGATGTGGGGGGGAATATTGTAAAACAAAAAAGAAAGATTAATGGCTTTGCTGCATTATTTGCGAAAATTGGATGCATGAAGGCTGTACCGGTTATGCAAACATTTGCAATGAATGTGGAAATATCGCTACAAAAAATAAATAACAATGTATAGAAATACCTACTTAATATTGCAAAAAATAAACAAAACACTAAGTTTTTTCAATACCTAGTGTTATTTTCGTTGAGTTAAATTTAATGATTTTTCCAGATTTTAGTTTTTGTTATCTTAAGTATTATTTAAAATTATTAGTATCGATATTTTTAAAATATGTATAAGCAGTTAATACACTTTTTTATACTGGTCCATCTAACCCGGAAGAGGTCCATCTAACCCTAAAATTTTAATTTTAGTTTTTCTGAAATAAATACTACATTATAGTGTGCAACTGAATATTGAGTAGAATAGAACTCTCTTGTAGCTGTTCTAGACAACTCTAGCTTTTTGCTAGACTCTGCCTTTAAGAAATGTACTATATATATTATTTATATATATATATATATATATATATATATATATATATATATATATATATATATATATATATATATATATATATATATATATATATAATAGATAGGTTAATTATGTAAAAGACATTTAATCAAAGTGTAATAGGTTAAGAGGTTAACTAACAATGATAGTGAAAAAAAAACTTGATAGTGCGATAGTGCTACAAACATCAAAGGATAGGAGAAAAACATCACAAACACAGGAAAAATATCTAGTGCACAATAAAAAATAAAACAAGGACTATTGTTTAAAACCATCTTCTAGGAAATTACCATTACCATGTTAAGTAACCAGAAATATAGAAAAAAGGTGAAGACAAGGGAAATAATGCTGATAATGGAATGATCACATTAAATCTAGTAGCTTTATTTTTCTTACTATTTTCAATACAAGATAACATGCTGCATTATTTATTTAATAAAATATTGATAATACATGTCGCTGCCCAATTAAATCTAGTAGTTAATGCTACTAGCTTATTAACTCATAAGGTTCTAAAGGATCAGACTCCATAAACAACCATTTCTTACAAAACGAGTACCCATAATTAGGAACACATCAAAAGCGGTACAACTTAATCTGTCTAAGCCCAGTAACGCTACCAGAACAAATTTAAAGGTAATTAGACATGCAATAAAAGCCTTAATCCTGTCTATAGCTTCTGGTGGATTAAATTAACTTTTTATACCAATTAACCCGAAGTATAATTAACTTCACTACCGCATTATTATCGTTAAGTAAGAATTTTCGTTTAAATAACACTGTTAAATGCTTCTGCATGTAGCTGTACCTCCATTGTATTTTCAGCCCTGTTTACAATAAGCCCGAACTCTGCAAAACAAAGGGCCATTGTGACCGTTACAGTTTACAATGTCCTAGGAGCATACGGGGGTCACGTTGACCCTTGTCTATGACTAGCCAACCGTTCGGTCTCTTTGGCATCACCTTGTATAGGAGAATATTTCCGTGACGTTCTGTCGTATTATTTAAGGACCAGAAACGTATGGATATGCTACATAGGTACCGATCTGTTAAAATTCCCCTCAGGCAGCTGACTACAGCAGTATAAACTTATAAGATATAAGAAAAATCTAACTCGAACTAATTTGCATATTTTGTTATACCTATAACGAAAATTAATTATTAACTAATAAAGACTCGAGGAAAACTGTAGTCAAGAATTCGTTTCAATGCTTCCAGGATCTTCTGGGACCGATTAATATAATACCGTAAATTACTTAACTTAATAAATTACACATATTTATTTTTCGGTTTGATCCTAATTATCCTTTCTGCGCAATGTGGAGTAAAATCTGGGTGGATTAAAATCAGTCTCCTATCTCGCCTATTTATGAAGATGGCCGGTTACAAAGTACCTATAACCAAATAAGACTCACACCATTGGATAAAGCATGTTTAGTTTAAACCCATTGAACATGACTACAATCCTCAAAATTGGCACAAATCATATAATTGAATAATATCAGAACACGTGTTTTCTAAACCTATCTCGCAGTAAAAGAAGGTTAATGATAGTGACTTGAAATTTTTGGATCTCAGAAAAACTAGCACACTCCTTCGGTTCATTTTGTTGGCAACATTATTTTTTTTCAGTAGCAAATTTTGTGGACTAACATAAGACTTCTCTAAGATTTCCGACCGTTTTTTAAGTATAATACCGTTTTTTCATAGCCACTAATATGAAACGTAATCCTTTCGTAGAAGGCTTGAAAATATAGGGAAAGTCGGTATATATGTCCCAGTGGGATATTCGCCCCCCACTTGTTTTTTATAAGTCACTCTTCAGATGCCGTGCTTTTGTGATCCATTAAATCAATTGTATACATTGGACTCATCGCGTGCAAATGTCTGCCGTGGCAGTAGATAGATTTGTGACGAAAAAGGCAACAAATAGTTCCAGGGAAGTCTGTTGTTAATTTTTGCAATATAAGCAACCCTCTAATTTATGCACACAGCGAGTAAAATGTAGCTTAGGTTGTTTGGGATATTAGCAGGCCAATACATAATTTTCTCAATCCCTAGAAATAACGTAGAATTAACATAGAAGTTAAATATAATGTAAAATATAGACTTCAGATTGGTATAGTAAGGATTTATAGAGGCTAACTCCATTGTTCGTGTTCCCTAAAGTCTTCCAAGGGATGACATACAATGCCGATGGTAACAATATGATAGGCGGATTTAAATCTGTCCCCATCAGGTAAAACTGTGATTTTTGTTTTATTGGGCACTAATATTTGGTAGCCTCGATTTCAGCATACTTTTTATGTTTTCGTTTATAGGAAACTATCTACAATAAATCGATAATATTGCCCTTCCCAGAAGAAAGGCAACGTGGAGATTATTTTATTATACCTACACAGAGAAAGTTTAAGTACTGCACAGGTTTATTGGTTTATTAGGGATCTATTAAATTTAGTTTCGAAATTTTCGGCATTATGTCGGTACAGTGCCGGTCGGCAAAACCCTTTATCTATGGATATTTCGTATACCTACTAAAAAAATAGTTAGTAATGTCTTTATCGATAAACAACTAATACTACTTTGTTGCATTCTGATTTGGAACCCGTGAATAAATAATACACATTTTTGGAAATCTAATGTCCTTTTTTATATATAATACGAGTGCTCTGGGTTTTGCCGACAATATTTGTCATTCGGAATACGAGTTGCTGCTGTGACGAAAATAATTACGAGCGTGAAGCGCGAGTAATTATATGACATGTGAATATTATATATGACATATGACATGAGTACTTTAATGACAAATATTCAAGCAAAACTAAGAACACGAGTTGTATTCGGAGGACAATTCAAAGAAACAAGAATGTTCATTAATTTAGAAAAAAGTCAAATGGTACCTAGGTATATACCTAATTAAATGACAAATGTGTTGATAGTTTATTTGACGTTTATGTGATATAATTTAATTTTTAAACTCCGAAACACCATTAACACCAATGAAAAGGAGAATAGTTATAACATTTACAAGAATTTTGTAATATATAATAATTATTACTATATATTTATTCATATCAACAGATTTGTGTCTTGTTATGTAAAAAGAAATTATAACTACCTATCACTTAAAAACAGTGTTGATTGTTCTTTTTAAAAAAATCATCATTTTAACGTTTATATGCCATAAATATTATCGCTGGAAGACTCTATTTGACGTACTGTTTGTAACATCGAAATATGAGACATAAAAAAATTCAAAGGATACCCACAATTGCCGCAATGGGAGATCGGGGCAGTATAACTTTTCTTACAGCCATCTAAAATCGTCACTATAAAGGCGCTTTCATTCAACAAGTTGTTATGTTTTGATAGAATACTAATAACTAATCAATTTTAGCACAAAACCCATCAAAATAATACACTAAATTAAAGAATAACTGTATTATTTTGTTTCAAGAATTCTTGTTGACCCCACTTTACCACAAAACGTTGGATGGTAAGGCAATTTAGGCCTCCGAATGAATGCCAATGATGCCAATGTGACACGGCCGAGGAACGTGTAAAATGGATCCGTAATATTTGAATGGGAAACAATCTTAATCTGCACCACATTCACCATCCCATTGTTTTATGATATGACGAAAGGTATATAGTGTGATCAATATTTTGTTATACTACATGATAATGTCACAATGTGATGGGCGATGTATATAATCATTTGTTTTTCCTTAAATTCCTGTAAATCGGTTATACTTGACAACGCTGTTAAAAATGCGGTGGCACGTGTGAAGGGATCGATATAATGGGGTTTTTTACTCGGGTTTTTATGGCTCATATTTCGGTGTTACCAATTATAAATATTGTCATATATAATACAAGTGCTCTAGATTTTGCCGACAATACTTGTCATTCTGAATACGAGTTGCTGCTGTGACGAAAATAAATATAGGTTTTTGGAAAAATATTTTCACAACAGCAGCTACGACTAATAAGAGGGCGTTGATTTAAATTGTCACTGCAATATGCTCTTGCATCGGCTAATTTACATTGAGAAAAAAATGAGTTGAAAGTCAGATATATAAAAAAAATTATCGACCATCGCATAAAGCATTTCGTCGACCGTCTTCTAATTTCCACATTATAGTTGTCTCTAATCTCATTTCTTGTCATAGAGCATTTTCTAGAGCAGCTTCTGTTTTCTCAACTAGTTGTACACGACATTTTATTTCCTTATTGTATACAAGTTCTTTCATCCTATCCCATAAGCAGTAGTCCAGTGGCGTTAAATATGGGGACCCAGCAGGCCACAGAGTAGTAGGTCCACTATGTCCAATCCACAGACTGGGATATGTTCTATCTAAGAATTGGCGCACTGTCAGGCGGTAGTGAGCTGAGTAGAGATGCCCGTCGTTTAGGAAAAATGGTAGGCAGGCGAAGGTTCAATGGCAAATCTTCCAGGAGCGGAAGAAGATTGTTTTACAAGAAATCCCTCTATTCAGGTTATCTAGTAGGTAGTGAGGAACTACATATCCGTCCATCCACACATTAATGCCAAATTTATTATTAAAAGAAGTTGTTGTTTTCAATTCCGGATAGTCACCTTTGTTTGACTAATTAACCAATTTAACTAAGGTTAAATTGGTTATGCCCTCACGGGAGTATTTTTATGCATAATATAGATTTGAAGTTATGGGGTTCTTGAATATCAGTATTCAATAAAAGGCAACAAAATGCTATTATTTGTACTAGGTTGGTCGAGATCTTTATTTTCTTCTTCTCTAGCCAAGTCTTCTTCTTCATCTTCTTCTTCATCTTCTTCTTCATTTTCTTCTTCTTCTGTAACGCTTGTTGTGTGATCTACAGCAAATACGGATAGAATATTTTCGTCAGCCGGGGCGATGGCGTGCTGTTCCTGCAGCAGACTCATTGGTGATGTCAATATAAGTTTCAGCAATTGGGGGATAAGCTGAACACATCGAATCTGCAGGAATATTTCTATCTGATAAAAAAAATGGTTTGGCTGTTTTTTAAGTCAATGCTTTATTTTTCTTGGAAAGAACGGGAATTTATTTTTTTATGGAAAACTTATAGTCTTTCGAGTTTTCTTAGTGAACTTAATGTAATGAAATTAAAGTAATATACATGATAGTGCCAGTTAAAAAGGATAAAATAGAAATGTAGTGAAGTTTAAACAATATGTTCCTCACATTTAAAAAAAATAGACTGAGATTCGACACTTTTAAGTACCATTACAATTATTTTCTGATAAATATCATTTAATTTTCTTATAGGCTACAGAACCTTATAATTTTTGTTTTATTTGCAGGTTGATATACCTCTGATAAAAGAATCTTCCAGAATATGAAAAGTTAAATTTAGTGCTTACATATTTTATGAAGAACGTTGGCATTGTTGGATTTATATGGATGCCAAATGGCCTCTACCTCCTTCCAGATTGTAGACAGAAGATGTAACATTTTGTAAAATGAAGTGGTTTACACAAGAAAAGGGATATTTAGTTGAACTCTCTAGATGATAATGATAAGTATATACCAACCTAATGTTTATAATATCTACTCCAATGACAGATAAAGATACCAAGCCTGTAGGCTAAGAGTAAGTAGATACAGAGATACAGTGTGATGGCGTAGGTACAATGCACATTGACAGTAAAATTGGAATTAGGTAGGTATATACCTATAGGTAGGTAGGTAATTTATTCAAATTTAAAAATTAACGTAGATACGAAATAATTCTTATCCATGCAAACTATTACCATCAACACATCTAATATAAATCAGAGTAGGTAGCTATAACAACTGATATCGAAAATATGAAATTATCTAATTAAGTTAGATAATTTAGAAAACGTTTTACTTTTATTTACAGATTATCGCAGTAACGATAATTCTGCATCTGCAAGGAAATATGAGATTCTCCAACCACCAAAAGTAACTAATTATTTCTCCAAAACTATCAGCTTCATAATTGGACTTATAATTGCTTTGAACACCAAAACTATGAGTCTGTTTGCATAGGATTTCCTATACGGGAATTATTGACAAAATATTGGCATATACCTTACAATGCAGAAGAAAACATAAACAGGTATTCGGTAAGAATATCATTATTGTATCCGACAATAAAGAGAATAAAAAATCATATAGGAGTAATGTAGAATGCGGTTAGAGTCCGACGCGAAAGAGGGGACGACATAACCAATGGCAAAAAATGAGGGCGTGCCGGCCCTTTCCATCAATTCTCTTAGGTACGCCCCGCCCCGCATAACACAAATACCTTTTGGAAACTCTCGGCAACATCAGTCGTTTTCTTGATGCTGTACGGTGAACATTGAAATAGTGTTTAGTGATGTCTAACTTGTACGGATTTACCACATCTGGGATGATGGAAGAGTATCAACAACAACACGCGCAGCAGTCTTCTCCTAGCCCGAATGGTGAGGGTCATATCAAGAGGCCTATGAACGCGTTTATGGTGTGGTCTAGGATTCAGCGGAGAAAGATCGCGCTGGATAATCCAAAGATGCATAATTCGGAGATATCCAAGCGACTTGGCGCTGAGTGGAAATTACTCTCAGAGGCAGACAAAAGGCCATTTATCGATGAAGCGAAGCGCTTACGAGCGCTGCATATGAAGGAGCATCCCGATTACAAGTACAGGCCACGGAGGAAGCCCAAGGGCCCGTTGCCTTCCGGATTGAAGTCTGGCGTTGGTTTCCCGATGCATCAGTTGGCATATCCTTTCCCGTCTATGGAAACTTTGGGTTCGCCTTATCCGTACTTCAATCCTGCTTTCGATATATCAAGAATGCAGGGAATGAAACCTGAAGACCATCATATCCCTCATCAACAAGCAGTTGTAACCTCTCTACACTCATCGCTGCATAACTCCCTGTATTCCTCGCTGTACCATCAGCAACCACCGAAGGCTTTTGCACCCGGTCCACCCATGGGGATGTTTTCCTCCATCCCAACACCGCCGATGATGTATTCCGCGTCGTCTAGTCCTGCCTCAAGCCCAGCTAGTTCAGATTTGGAGATCCGCAGGCCGGTCCCAGTAATGTATTAGTGAGAATAAAGACTTCCTGTGTGATTTTCTGTTAATAAGCGGAGATGATTTGTTATTATTGTTGATATTATGGACATCTTGTATATAGAGAATTGTTTTGTTTTATTTCACGATTCTGTGTTCTGTGATTGTAGCATTGCGACTGATTTTTTTTGTATATATTATTCGATATGTAGTAAATCTACTGGCATAATATATATATCCATGTATAAATTCGTAAGTGTTAATGCAATTGTTAATTTATTTTCCTTTAAGTGTATATATAACTATGAATAAATCGATGATATACTTATATATTAAATATTTCATTTAAATACTGGAAAGTACCTACCTGCTCATTTATTATAGAATAATTAGTTGAAGCTAATATTTTACAAGTCTTTTTACATAGCATTTTGGGAGTTAATAAGTACCTACATAAAAAATTTATTTAACAAAATTTTGACATTATCGTGATTATATATAGGTACCTACCTATTATATATAGGTAAATTGTTTTATTTCATCCTAATCGAACAAGAGTTGTGCATAAGTTGGTATCGGTAGGTACCTATCAATGACTATAGACCGATAGTCATTGGGTACCTATGTAGATACGTGGATACAACCATAGATTAAGTGAACAACTGATGTCCGACGGATTCTCAATTGAGATGAGTACCTAAGTAGTAGATACTTACTACCTACACACTGCTAGATGTGATACACTATTTACATATTATCTTCAGTGCATTTTTGTCGGTATTTATTTCACAATATTTATTAAGAAATTGCTAGCTCTTACTTCGATCCTCAAGAATAATACCTAGGTATGTATAGAAAATAATATAGTATCTAATAGTAAAGGAATCCAAGTCAAGGTAGGTGTAAAATAAAATATTAAACTTAAGTACTTATATTATTATAACATATATAATATAACCATAATACCTACCTATACCTCTGTTACTACTAAATATATAGTTTTGTATGTTAGTATTGAAATTTATATACGATTTCTCATTCCATATGATAGGTAGGTATATATAGGTATCTAATCACGATAAGGCTGAACCATCAATAATTTCTTTAAACGTAAGGTGATTTGAGCAGCCGAGGCATAGGTATCAGGCAGTTCAGTTTTTTGGTTATTTTAAGATTTGCCGAATTTTGGAACGGATATACCTAGGTATATTTTATATTTAACAACAATAATTATACGGATTCATGGTATTTTCTGGTGTTCGACATTATTCCACCATAATAATTATAAAGTATTATGGTGGACCACCAAAACAATAATTGTAAAATGTACAGTAAACTTACGGCATACCTATGTCTGTGGATGTGTTTCAAGCTGGCGACGGCGACGGGATATGGTAAGTAGGTACTTGACTGAGGCTCGAGCTAGCTGATTAGAGCAATATGGTTTAGAACCTATTTACAGATACTCCTTATTTTCGTATTTATTTCGGTAAAATAATGACATGTAGTGAAAGCATATCTTAATGATAACGATTTAGAGCAATTACCTACACTGTAAAAAATGGATGCGTAACTTCATTGATATTCTAAATTTAACGATAGAAAATCTGATTTGACAGCAATATTTTTGACATCAACACCAACCCTTAAAAATTAATAAACCAAAATGCATCATTTCTCAGGAGCTCCACTAATTTTTAACGGCCATACCAAAGATATAGATCTACCTATATCTCTGACTCATACACATAGCATAACGCATAACCTATATTTTTAAGACTTGTTGCCAGTGTTGGTTCTGTTTTTCTGTGTTGACTTTTGTTTATTTAAATAGTGTGTCTTAAAATATTGCTGTAGTTTATTATATTTCTTTTTCCCTAACGCTGTGTTGCAACTTTCAGTATAAACTTGTTTACTACCATCTAGGTAAATTAGGTAAATTAGTAGATTCCCGTGTTAGTGTATTTGGTTGTAATACACTAACACGGAAATCTACTATATATAGTCTTATTCATTGCCAACATAATTTTGCAGAAAAAGTAGGTTACTAAAATAGAATGTCAAATATCGAAAGAGATTTTCTATCGTTAAATTTACTATAATAATGTAAATATACACGGACTAGCCTGAAATTTTCAAAACATGTAAAATATCGTTATTTTTTATGTAATACTAATAATTTTAAGGAAGTCTGTAAATACTTCCGTAAAATTGTTAGTCTTCTCCAAAATTTCAGTCATGATTAAGTAAGTTTACATTTAGCAGAAGAATGTTATAAACGCTGATTGCGAATTTATTGTAATCCAGCGCAAATACGTATAATTTCATAAAAGATCTTACATAGGTATTACATTTAACAGAAGAATTTTAGAAACGGTGATTGTGAATTTGCTGCAATACAAGCAAATATGTATATTTCCATAAAAAGTAGAGGAATTTTACACGGTTTCTTTTCCGTCCTAAACCGGGAAAGTAACTTTGCCGTGCCAGTTTTGTATTTATCTGTCTTATAAAAAATCCTTGATCCATAATAATACCTATTGATTGTTACTCTTTGTACAATACTGATACTGAATGTAAATTCACACAATAGAAAATATAGACAGCATACAAATCACGTAGGTTTGTGAAAATATATTGTGAAACTGGTATTTTACCTAAATCATCTGTAAAATTACATCCAGAATATATAAATTAAAATTTGTGATACGTAAATTTACATAAGTAAATCTAGATTTCTTCCCACAGTACACATACTTATATTCAATGTAAATTCACATAATAGAAACGATGATATATAAAGAAGGTTATGTGAAGATATAATGTGAGATTAGTATTTTACCTAGATAGTCTGTAAAATTACATCCACAATACCTATATAAATTAACATCTGTGATAAGAAAATAAACATAAGTGAAATAAATGTATATTTCAGTACCTACTAAGTATTATCCCTTGTACAAATATTGATATTGAATGTAAATTCACATAATATAAACGACAATACACGAAAATACAATGTGAGGTTAATATTTTACATAAATAATTTATAAAATTACATCCACAATACTTATATGAATTAACATTTGTGATATGTAAATTTACGAAAGTAAAATGTAGATTTTCAAAAACAGTATGTATTATTTTCGACAGGAAATGTAATAATACATGCTTTTGGTAACCTGGTAAATTACATTGGCATGTAATTTTACACTGAAAATCATGAGTTACGAAGTTGCCCATGATTTTCTATGTAATTTTACACAAGTGTTTTTTACAGTGTAGCCAACGTTAGTCGGGGGGCATAACAAATGCCGTGGAAATTATGCCCTCTATAATCATGCCGTTTTGCTTGATTTTGTGGCAGACGGCCTAGGTATATGACGTCATATATCCAAGATGGTAGCCACCCTAGACATTATCGGAAGCTCTCGATTAATTGTTTTGACCTTGATAGGGCCATTCTATCAACATTATGTACTGAACCTTTTTCATATGCCAGGAAATTCCTTAGGAGTGTATCGATATCTTTCACCATTTAGATGTTTTGTACAAAAGCATGTTTTAACTTTGTGATCACTCGAATGTCCCAGATAAAGATCACCGCATTTAGGATGAAGCAATATAGGTAAAGGTATGCAGAATGTTACAACGATGAAATGTTAGAACGATGGCTGTACTTGAAATATGAAATAGTAAAAAAAAAGGAAAAACATTAAAAGTTTGATGGAATTTAAAAGCAACTACCTAAGTATATATAATATATTACCCTACACCCTTTCTATAAATAATGTGTAGTTGACTGACCACGTGTACGAAAAACGCAGTTACAACATGTAATTCTCAAATTTCTCAGTATTCAATTAAAATATCAAATTCCACAATACTATATTTCTATATTAAAGTTGTATAGGTATATATTATTTATGAATATCATAAAAGAATAATTGTGCATACAATATATTATTGGCCAAGATGTTAGCCATTTTTACATTTATTTTCGTCTACTTTACTTCCTTAAACATTTATTTTTATAGTTACTAGCGGCAAAGTCGCTCTATTGTAGACCCAAGGCCGGATATGCCAGCATTATATCTCTTTTTAACTTATTGGAATGGCGCACCGTCTGTGTTTAGTTCAAACAGTAGCAAACGTTCGCCTCTCTTACATGGGCGGGTTTGCGGATATTACGCGCGTATTCTGTAATCTGTAATGGTATATATATATATATATATATATATATATATATATATATATATATATATATATATATATATATATATATATATATATATATATATATATATATATAAATGCATACAGAGAGATCAGCCGGATTGTACAGAAGCATCGAAGTCTTTTCGAAGACACATTCCTCACGAAGACACATTTCAAAATCGATGATAGTTTTGTAAGGCATTACTTTTCATAACATTATGAAAAGTAAAATTTTACGCAACTGGTTTTGTAAAGTTCATCACAGTAGGTTATTTAGACAATTTTGAAACTGACAGCTGTCACACCATTACAACCAGCTGAATCGTTTTTAAACATATAAAATTATTCTCTTAATAAAATATAAAATTTGCCAAAATTAGAAAAGCTTGCATGACACACGTTAGGAAACACTATTTTGTGTAACTCGCATCCTTCTGCGGAACACGCTAGAACTCGTTCCGCAGAAATCTGCTAGTACTTTTCCCAACTGGTTACATGAATAGCTATTATCTAACCCCCTTATAAAATGTCAAATTTTAGATGCATTTTGGACGTTACGAAAAGTCACATTTTTCATAACTGTAATTTCCACGTTCCACGATGAAATGAATTTTTTACGAAACTGATTTATATTTCTTTCTATTCTTTCTTTTCTATCTTAAATCGGGAGTAGATAAAATTTTGTACTAATGACGTTATGAGAAAAAGAATTTTATTTGATTTGTATAATTTGTAAAATTCGAGCGATGCGAGCAAATATTGGAAAATATTACATTCGTAAACTAAAATTAGTCTTCATAATTGGTTATGTAAATAAATATCCTATCATCGTTAATTTTGCCATATACAATATTATATTCCTCTTGAAAAATTTAGTACCTAAAATCAAAATCGGACACAATAATAAAATGAACTCAATAAGCAATCCTTTGCTTTAAATAGCATTTGCAAAGACCGAACTGAATGGGTACACGTTTAAGAAAAACGTGACGCTTTACCATTTTATATGACTATTAATTTAACTTCCCAATTGTTAGCGCGGTAATGGCCGAAAGTCTTATAGCACTTAAACATTTTATCCCTTTGAAAGCCCTTAATACAGTCCGAACAATAGTAAAAGTCGAAAGCCACAGTTTTCATTCAATTAATATTTCAATTACTCTTGTCCAATGGGGAGCAAATTCATTTGTATAATGCCAAAGAAACTCGTATAAAAGGGTTATAGTTTTCTGCACAGAACTTCTACTTCTTTGAAAACATTGTTTTAAAACTGGGAAACAATAGTAGTGTTTTTGAGATTGAATCAAAGCACAAACTTTTGTTTCATTGAAATTTCTTCGTGCCTTGGTAGGCATTGTTCCTTTTTACATAATGGCTCTGGATTGTACCTCTAATTTACTTTTTCGATTTGTTAGGTTCATGAAACTGAGCCAATGGCTGTAAGAGATAAAACAGAAAGGTTTTCTGTGTATGTTTTAATGATTACCTTACACATTAGCTGTTCCTATTGATGAGAATAAACTAATATTTGTTTAAAACAGAAAATAATAATAATAAATTAAACATTTCTTGTTTCCCACCGTCAAGCTAACAAGAGCCAATAAGTCTGACGTAGTCCTCCTAGACCACCAGCTCAAGACAATGTTCGTCATTGAGTTCGCGGCACTAACCGAGAACGACATTGAAGGAGGAAGGAGGAAAAACGGACAAAATATCGAGATCTGCTATTCGAACTCCGCAGGCTCTATCCAGGCCATCCTACTAAGTTAATGGTACTGATTAATGGAGCCCTTGGTGGAGATACACATAGGTATACTACTTTCGAAATTGAAAATCATTCCGACATGCCGGAATTCGGCAGAAGCCATAGCCGGGCGAATCCGTGGATCATTTCGTCTACTTAGGGTACACGACTCTCGGACCAGCAACTAGTGCTGGGGCTGGGGTATTGCTCCAGCTCCCCTCTGTCACAGAATATGTCACAGAAGCCACAGTAAACCACAGAAAAGGGTGACGGAGTTTGCATTCCAGATCGTCCGTTCCGCAGTTATATCTCCCACGATAACAGGGAGACCGTGGATTCTTAGGATTGGAGTGTCTCCACAATAGATTAACTCTGGACGCAGCCTATAAGATTATCAGGAGTTCGGATCCTCTACTCCACATGGTCAAAGACCATGAATTAATGAGCTGGCTTAGGAGCTTTTATATATAGGGCAGCAACCAAAGAGCAGCTAATAGCCAGCTAATAAGAGCTAAAAGGTCTCGACTTCGATACCACGCAAAATAATCCAAAATCTATTACCGAGTTGGAACATGCTCGGTTGAAAGCCTACCTTACTGCTGTTGTAAATACACTTTATTTCCAGCAGCACAGAGATAAGCCATTGCACGGAGTATATTATAGAAATATAGAACACTTAGAATTATCTCAAAATCTGACATAGTTGTTTATGGTCAGCTGGGCTGAAGTCACAGACTCAGGGTTTTATATTAGCTTACCAATATGGTGTACTGAACACCCTGGTCTACCGTAGCCGCGTGATGGATTTAGAAGTGCCTGACATTAGCTGCAGGGCATATAGTTAGGTCCCAGAGACCATATGCATTTGCTGTCGGCTTTTCCAGCATATATGCGGGCCCTTCCTATATCCATCGTCATAACGTGGGGTTACGGGTGCTGTATTACCATTTACGGCACTGGTGTTGCTCTATGTGGTGGGGAATGAGAGGTCCCGGTTATACTGGAACCAGCACAAGAAAAAAAGAAAAAATAGAAATATATACAGAGTACAATATTTTAATAATCCAGATATCTATGAAAGCCCATATATAAAAATTGCGTATAATACATCTTATATTCATATGGTAGATATATTAGGTGGCTTGAAACGTTAATAAATATTTCGAAAATGTTATGTATTATTACTGTATGCATGTATTATAACAAATATATTTTATATGACATTATATTGTGACCTTGTTATATATATTGTAGCTTTATTAAAACCATATTTTTGTGCTCAATGATATGGTTATATATTATATATATATGTCTGTTAATATTCGCATACGAAATTAAAGCTTCTCTTCATTATCAGCAATGATTTTTATAAAACCATTTTTGTTATGTATGAAATTAATTGCCTCGAAAACGTTTAAATTAAATTCCGTGTCAAGATTTAATAGCATACCATTATTTCGAATGTCTACCGGTCAGGTACCTACCTTAATTAGGTACATTTTTGTATAAATATTTAACAAGATTCTTTTATATTCGTTTGACCAAACAAACACCTGGATAGTTGCAAACCTGAAAGTTTCGTATGCGGGTCCTTGTTATTTCAAATTAAGTTTCGTATATGGTCATTCATATTGGTTGCTTGGAATTGTTAACATGATGATTTTAAAAAATATTTGTATAAGGTGTCAAGGTTATAATTATCTACTTATTATAAATTATTGATAATTCTGCATCCCAAAAATTAAATAATACAGTTAGTCATTATTTAATGTTATGAGTAACAACAGTATCATCGAAACATGATCAGATCGCTTTCTATGATTGATAGGTTTGCGACCCCCAAAAAAGGATGAGGAAGCTAGTAGAAATAATAAGGCAATTAACTAAATTAAATTAGGAAGTAACAACACAATATTTTTAATTATTTTAATTAATTATTTAATTAACCTAAAACTTACCTTCGTATCGCGTTCCTTCCGCTGTGTCACGTAGATGACACAGAGGAGATATTTTGCGTTTGCAGTATTCATGCAAACTTCTTGAAAAGTTAAATAAAGACCAAGAATATACAATTTTATAAGAGACTAAATATATCCCGAACGAACTTCAGACCGAGAACCCCACAATGCAAAAATAGAACAGGAGGCATAATAAGCGAAATAAAAGAGATACTAGAAAGATGGAATGAACACTTCGATGAACTTAACAGTTCACCGGCAGGAGGTAGAGAATATAGAAGCAGACGAGGAACCACTCAGGGACGAAGAAAATAATAAGCCACCATCAAGAGAGGAAGTTAAGGAAGTCATTAAAAGTTTGCCCCATAATAAAGCCTCCGGAAGTGACAACATACCTGCAGAACTCATAAAAAACAGAGGAGAACGTGTAGAAGAAGCGATACATAAATTCATATTGGAAATATGGGAACAAAAGACCCTTCCAGAAGAATGGAAAGTAGGAATACTTTGCACCACATACAAAAAGGGCGATGTTTTAGAGTGTTCAAATTATCGGGATATGACGCTTTTGAACACGGCCTACAAAGTATTCTATAAGATACTATGTGCACGAATACGCCCGCATGCAGAAAGAACAATAGGAAGCTATCAAGCAGGTTTCAGAGATGGAAAGTCAATGATATACATCAAATATCGTCGCTCCGGCAAATACTGGAAAAGACCTCTGAATTTGGGCAGGTTACTCACCATATATTCGTGAATTCCAAAGCTGCCTATGACTCTATTAACACAGAGGCTGTATAATGCAATGTTAAAATTTAACATACTAAGTGTAATTTGGTAAAATTAGTGTAGCTCACAATGGAGCAAGTAAACTGCAGAGTTAAAGTAGGAGATGACCTCTCAGAAGAGTTCCAAATCTCCAACGAGCTGCGACAGGGGGATGCTCTCTCCTGCATCCTTTTGAACCTGGCTCTCGAAAAAACTATTAGAACATCACAAGTAAATACATCAAACATGATATATAATAGGTCTATCCAGATCCCCGCCTACGCCGACGACATCGACATAATAGGAAGAACAAAGTTCAAGATGCCTTGATACCATGGGCTCTAAGAATTGAGGATGATGGAATCGAGCAGATTAATGAGGTCACCTACCTGGGAACACTAGTTCGTGCGGGCAATGACACAACAGCAGAAATTAAGCGCTTGATACTCTTGGCCAACAGATGCTATTATGCACTCACACGTCATTTAAAATCTCACAATATAACGAGAAACACTAAATGTAAAATATATAAAGCACTAATAAGACCCGTACTAACATATGGCTCGGAAACGTGGACGCTCACAAAGAAAAATGAGGAGATACTAGAATGCTTTGAGCGAAAAGTCCTTAGAAGTATATACGGAGCGGTCAATGAAAACGGGACATGGAGAAGACGGTATAATTTCGAAATATACCGATTGTTCCAGGAGCCTGGAATAATTAAAACAATTAAAATCGGACGACTCAGATGGGTATGACACGTGATGAGGATGGATGCGGAAAACGACCCCACAAGGAAAACGCTATTAGAGAAACCAATATGGTACAGGAAGAGAGGAAGGCCGAAAACACGCTTCCTGGTTAACGTGGAAGCAGACCTAGGAGTAATAGGAGTGAGAGGATGGCGGCGAAAAGCGTTAGACAGAGGCGGCTGGAGACATATTTTAGAGGAGGCTATGGCCCACCCAGGGCTGTAACGCCAGAAATGATTATTAGTATTCATGCCACCAAGATGTCGTACCCATGTAACCTATCAGGTGCCTAAAATATCAGATATATAGACGGTCCCTCCCCTCGCGCCCACATGCCTAACTATGTTGCAGTCCGGGGGCAACCATGACACAAAAAACATGTATCAGGGACATTGGTGGCAACTAGTAACGGAGTCGGTATTAGTCCAGCAGCGGGTGAGTATACTTCGTGTGCATGAATCATAGTGGATAATATAAGCATGTAAAAAAAGCGAGGTAAAAAAAATATTTTATTTTAAAATTACATGTGGGCAAAACAGGTTATTGTATAAAATATGCATAGGTTTAAAACATCTTCCTTATATAAGCTGCCTTATAAGAATGTTCGGAAAAAATATTTTTCGCGCGAATCTAAATATTTTGAGAAACTGTAATCGCAGTTGAAAATCCTAATGCATTTAAGCCGTGTGGTCTTGATAATTCAAACAATTTCGCTATTTCGCTAATCCAAGAATATTATGTTAACATATATATTAATCAATATTTATGGTAAACCATTTACTGATAATTTAAAAATTTAATTTCTATTGTCCACGAGAGAGCTTTACGCAGAAGGCCAATCTAGTAAAGCCTTATAAAGTCAGTTCGGCAGCTTTTGAGGGTGGCACCGGTATTAATAGGTGCAATAAAACTTTATTGTGAGCCCTATTGAAGGAGTTACTCGCAGATATTTCTTGAGAAACATAAACAATTGATATTAAGAGGGTTTACTTTGCTTTAACGGGCGTAACATGAAAACCAAGAAAACCCTATAATAGGTTTAAGCTGTCCCTTTTGTTAATAAATAAATTCTAACTACTGCCTGTGCGTCAGACAGCTTCTAGCTGAGATGTATTATCCACCACAATAGTTTTCCTGAGAAATCATATAGTTATTGTTTGGCAAAATGCCTAAATTACAACAGGGATTATGTAAATTAGTGTAAATACCTCTTTTATGTATTTGGGCTGGAAAGTACTGACTTTTGTGTGGCAGCTTTGTCGTTTATTATTGATATACGTTCGATGGATTTGTTCCTCTAATTCACAGATGCAGTGGGAGGACACGTTTGCCATAATACATATCAATAGCGACAACTGCGATACTGTGTGGTGATCTTTTTTGTATCATCATGGGAAGCGGGTTTTCATAAACTCATCCTCAATGAAGCGAGTACCGAAAATAAAGCACCTTCACCGAACATATAATAATAATAATACGAATAATAACAGTAATAATAACTAGGATTGGTTCCCAGTCGAAGCTTATAACTGAATATTTTATTCAGATTTATATTATATTTATATTCAGATATATGATATATAAGCCTGTACAGGGTGCGCCCGAAAACCATAGATTTTATTGAATTTTAATTAATATATTGTTTACCCAAAAATGTTTGGCGTCCAAATAAATAGCTATTATTTATTTGTACATATTATGTAATAAACAAATAAATTAATAGGAAAAAAACATTTTTAAAAACAAGCTTTTATTTAAATCATCTTAATTTATCATCTTAGATCCGCCATCTTGAAATTTTTTTGTCGCCAGCAGTTGACATTTGTCGGTCCCTAAAACATTTGTTCGAGAACCACGAGTGTTAACTCTTTAAAATTGATAGAGTGGGCATATTGTTTTCCGCGATTTTGAATTTTTTCCAAAAGAACCCTTTCATTTGTTATCCATATTGTAGCATAAAATAAACATAGTCCACGATGTTTGGATTTAAAGTGACGTCATTTAATTTTCGTATTCTCCTCAGCAAATCCTCTCATTTGAGACCCATTTCATGGAAGTGAATAAAAAATATCTAGTCGCAATTTTTGGTCGTCCGCCATATTGGATTTAAAGTGACGTAATTTTATTTTTGCATTCTTCTCAACAAACCCTTTCATTTGATATCCATGTCATGGAAGTGCATAAAACTAGATCACCATCTTGGGCCATCTGCCATATTGGATTTAGACTGACATCACTTAGCTAGTCATGCGTTGTCATTCGCACTAAACGTGCATGCAAAATTTCAGCTCAATCGATTGAGGATCGGTTCAGCTCAATCAGTTGAGCTCTCAACTGTTTTTTAGTTATTGTGATTTTCTTTAAATTTGTTTCATTTGTATCTTCTCAGTTCATTGCGGTTACCTTCAAAATTAATTGATGGGAAATTAATAACTTGATACCTAATTAATATCTTAATAAGTTCGTCCGAAATTTTTTTGAAAAAAATGAAATAGTGAAAATCAAGTTTTCAATATCATACTTTTGTACATTTTTGTTTTGTTTAATTCTGCACATTCTCCATGGTTTATACTATTTAATAAATTAGGGATTTAAAAATTTCTGGAGTTATTAGTTCCACCATTATTATCACCACTGCACTGTGAGAAAAGTAATATTAGTAGAAAAATATTAGTCAAAGAAGCATCTTGGTACCAACTGAAAAGTGCTGCTACCCCTCATTTCTCTTAGGCGGTAACAAGAGCTTAACAGCTTCTTACGGAACGCTAGTTACCGCACTTTATGCTATGGGATACGCCTGCATATGTACGCCCTCAGGCGACTTACAAACCAAGGTAACATTAAACGAATTAAAACGGGAACGATTAGGACTGAAGACATAATCCTTTTAATCGTCTCCAGGTAATGCCAACTTGGTGGTTGGCAAAACGCGCGTCGAGCGAAGAGTTTTGGTGTTCGTGGAAAACCATTCGTCGTCATCGTCGTCAGCGACATCGTCACTTCAAAGGTTCCAGCTGTCTCCAGTATTTAAATTTTAGTAAAACCAGATTTCTGACTGACCAGACGACTATGTAATAATACTTTAAAAAATATTTATCAAAAAGAGAGTATTTAAATGTATCTAGAAGAATAATGTCTACGGCCTCACTTATCATAATAGACGTGGCTATTAATCCTTTTAGATCCATGTGCCCCAGCTTTATGAACGAATTGGGACCTCTAATAGCTTTTTGTCAAATGACATTTGAGGGGCCCATATATTTAAGAAAAATTAAATGTGATATACTATACTATGTGATATACATAAAACAATAGGTATAAATAATCATGACGGAGTCTAAATATTGCTAAATCAAAATATCAGATATACCTTGATCTAATCTAAAACTGAAATAATAAGTCAACTATTTAATAATTTGATAATATAGTAAGCAATTATATAATTTATTTACGCAGTTAGATTTTACTAATGGCTATTATTGATGATATAGTTATACGATTAAATAACATTTAAACGATGCTAATCAAATTTAGAAATAGAACGGTGAAGTTAATGCCCGCTGACCTTGATTTTGGACATGGTCAGTTAAATTTTGCAGTAAACATGGCGGAAAATTGATCCTCGTCTCTCAAATCGCGTTGTATTGTTTAACGTTTATTTTTATTTCCTGTGTTATTTATTTTGGCTATTAGCATAAGTATACCCACCGAATTCCATGTTAGATCTTCACGTTTTAGCACTCCTACGCCCATATTTGTGTAAGCAGCGTTTAGTATGTCAGTAGTGATCTAAGAAAACGGTAGGCATAAATTATTTACTCACGTACAAATTTAAATGCTTTCAATAACAAACATTATTTTATTAGGTAGTTTTACATAATCTGACAATGCACAGAAATGCTACCTATTACAGGTATCTGCTAAGATAATCATGGGCGTGGTCGCCTCAATAATTAGTCAAATATGACAACTATATATAATATGTATATATATATATATATATATATATATATATATATATATATATATATATATATATATATATATATATATATATATATATATATATATATATATATATATATATATATATATATATTTCGTGAAAAGTAATCTGGGTTTGTGGCATTTCATTACATAGAGAAATAAGCAAATAGACGGATAATAACGAAGATACACTTACCAGTCCTATATCTGGACACACACGGAAACGAACCACTTAGAAGTTGTACAAGTTCTTTCACCTTCATGGAGGATCTCCAGAGTGGTGTACGACCTGTTTCATTGATCATTTATACTTGAATTTAAAATATTAATACTCCAACACTTGCAGTGACGTTTTATGACATTAGTTTTTGACGGAACTCAAATTCTTAGAATACACAAACCTAGTCTACTATTTATATTTGTTCTATTTCAATATAAATAGTATAAATATAAATAGTAAACTAGGTTTGTGTATTCTAAGAATTTGAGTCCCGTCAAAAAAAATCTGAGCAAATAGGCAAAATAAAAAATCCATCAGTATATAGTTTGTAACAGACATATATGAGAATGAAAAAATCTCATAAACAGACAACACATCTCCTGGATGAGAGACCATTAATTCAGGTAAACTCAATTAAAAGGAGACTGTTATAGACGTACGGCACCAGGGTGCTGACATGCGTTCATGATAGTTCATGATGGATGGTAACTTATTCTGGTAACTCCTTGGTAACTAAAACATGACATATTGTCTGACCACATACTTTTATTATTTTATTACTGATTATTGACATTTAATAGTTGAAACATTTAATGGTGAAAAAATTATAAGATTGATAGTAATTGTTGTTTTATTATTTATCCTTAAAAGTTATAAAATCTGGCATCATTCCACTCTACAAAATTTGACTTGGATGGAGAAATATGGCGCTCCATTACTCCAATGGTAAAAAAGGCATAACATCTGTATTTCGGGTGTAAAATAGGCAATCAGGACAAGAACTGGGCCCCACACATCTGCAGTAATGCATGTGCTTCATATCTGCGAAACTGGTTAAATAGTAAAAAACGATCCATGCCCTTCGGTGTTCTAATTGTCTGGAGAGAACCGATAAATCATGTGAATGACTGCTATTTTTGCATGGTATCATCTATGGGACAGGTATATCTAAAAAGAAAAAGTCTGTTACAACTATCTAAATATACCATCTGCTATGCGACCCAGTTCATCTTCATCTTCATGGGGCTATGTACCCCATGAAGATGAACTACCAGTTCCAGAACCCCTGGAAACATACACTTACAAATCAGATGATGAAGATCAGATGATGAAGATCAGATGATGAAGATGCTGTGATTTGTCAAGACGGTTATTTTATTCTATCAGCATGAAAAGATCCTGATTTCACACCTAGTACATCCTATTATATCGTCAACCACATAAAATAACCCAAGTAGAATTAAATGATTTTGTGAGAGGTCTTTAACTTCCAAATAGTAAAGCAGAATTGCTGGGAGCAAGATTTCAGCAGTGGAACCTATTAGAAGACGATGTGGCTGTATCTGGTTTTCGTAAACGCCTTTCGTAAACACGTAACGCCATTTTTTGACATGGAGGATAACTTGGTTTTCTGCAATATAATTGAAGGTGTAATAAGGTGTAACAGAGATACGTTCTTGAAAACGGCAACTATTTTTTTAATTTCATTGTCATTTTCGTAATCAGCATTCCAAAATTAATTGGATACCTAACTTTGAATAACAGATACAACATATAAGTCGAAATTTGCTGATTTGTTGATTTGGTTAAACTGTTATTATTGTTATTTTATGTATAATTAGTGATTTTTTTCATTTTTATCAATAAACAGCAGTTTTTTTAAAACTTTTCTATTTCCTCCCCTCCATATCTTAAGTATTGATTCTAGCAAAAGAGTTGATAAGACCTTTTTTGCAGAGAAATGTATGTAGATTAATTAGTATATAAACATTGTTTCGGTAGAGGCAGTAGTTTTCGAATTATTAAAAAAACCTGAAAAAAGAGCTCTTTAAAGCCCGCACCCTCCCCTTAGCTCCACTCCCACCCATCAGTACTTTTAGTGTGTTGTTAAGGACATCATCCCCTATAACTGTGCAGAAATTGGCTGCTACATGAACTATTTCCTGTATTTTTCCTTCGTTGGCTGGCCTATAAGGTTGATGTTTTTGGAAATATTGTGTAACCTTTTTATTCTTTTATTTTTTTTACACTCCTTTGAGGGTCTGCCAGACTGATTCCTACGCGATCCGCTAAGTTAATCTTCTCAGTCTCTTTCTTTACTCATGAAGGTCGGCTCAACAGGTTTTTTTCTTCCACTAGCAAATTTTTGCTTTGACGGCACTGAGAAAAAAATCATAAAATTCTGAACGCGTCATTAATTGGTCCATATATCAACGGTGTAAAAGGAACTTTATATTTTTAGCATATTCTTTCTTCCTCCATTATAATATTCAATTGCTTCAGGAATACAATTTAATCGCCGTATACACACTAAAAAAATAAACGAGAGATACCGAAAGAGCTAATTGATATAAAAGACAGACCTGTTACCAGCACCATATTTGCTTTTCAATCTGATGTAACATTGTTGTCATATGTCCCTAAAAAAGGTAAGAATGTGCTAATGTTATTATCTTTACATCATGACGATAGAATAGATCCAAAGACAGGTGGTAAAACCAAACCCGAAGTGATAACATTTTATAATTCCAATAAGGGAGGAGTGGATACATTTTTGATGAATTGACAAGTACTTACAGAGTAGCCAGGAATTATTGACTTTGTTTTACTGCATACTAAATTCAGCAGGTATAAATTCAATGGTAATTTATAAATCAAACAGCAGTGATTATAAACTAAAGATACGCAGATATTTGAAAACATTGGGACTATCTCTCATTGATGCACACTTACGGATGCGACAAAATATTCCTGCTATGAGAAGCGGGATTAAACGTTATGCTAACAAAGCCTCCGAACAGAAAGCCGTTTTATACATGTATGTCCTGCACGCGTTACGTATGTTTGGAACATGCCTATCAAATTTGTGATGCTTGCCATGCTACTGATGATGATTAACCAATCAAAAACATATCTGTTGAATATAATAGTAACATTGTATAAGCTATATCAATAACCATTTTCATGTATTTCTAAGACAAAGATATAAAAGAAGAAATGTAAGAAAATACCAATATTTACATTTTGCAATATTATACTATTTTTGATTTAATTTTGAGTTATGGGTATGTGATACCCCAGTGTACCCTTTATGGTAAAAAAAATATAAGTGTACTGACGCCGGACGCCGTGTTAACAAAATAATACAATAACTCATAAATCCATTCTGGCGTAATGTATATATACTACCTACATTTTGCGGCATCGTGTGAAAATGTTCAAATGAAATTAATACCCCCAGTTATCCAGCGAGACACAAGTAATTCGCTCGATTAAATCAAGAGTGTGTGAAATGTTATCTGTCGTTAGGATCAATCGATTCACGGCCGATTTGATGTCGACATACGCTATTTATATAATACGGCAATTATTGACTCATACGACAAAGGGCATAAGGGTGATTTTGAGCAACCCATCTCCACGAATTAGCACCAGATGTGCTGCGTTGGTTGCCAAACACTCATTGTATATTTCAACAATGAAAGTTAAATGTGCGATCGAACGATTAGGTTAGGATTCTATTGACACACCAGAGTAATTTGTAAGGGCTATTTTGTTCAGCCCGGTCTCTGATAAGTACTGCCTGATAACATCGGATCTGCGGTTTGTTTTGTTTATTAAATAAATCCTTTTACAACTATTACCACATGTAATAAGCAGATTATGCTTGCTGGGAACGGTTTTTGATTGTAGCTGAAGATTATTATTGCTTGTCAGCGCTGGTTGGACCATGTATGACTTTTTGTCTTAGGCACCCTTTCTATAAAGTATATGTAGTTGACTGATAGCGTATAGCAAAAACCGCAGTTGCCACATGTAATTTTCAAACTTCTCAGTATTCAATTAAAATATCAAATTCCACAGTACTATATTAAACTTTTATATATTATTTATGAATATCATAAAAGAATAATTTTGCATACAATAATACATTATAGGCCATTATCCACTTTAATTATGGCAATTCCGTAAACATTTATCTTTATAGTTAAAAGCGGTAAAGCCGCTCTATTGTAGACCCAAGGCCGGATATGCCAGCAGTATATCTCTTTTTAACATATTGGAATGACGCGCCTTCTGTGTTTAGTTCAAACAGTAGCAAACGTTTGCCTCTCTTACATGGGCGGGTTAGTGGGAATTACGCGCATATTCTGTAATCTATAACGGTCATTCGCAATAGAGTAGTGCGTTGGTTAAAATATTCGCGTATATATATATATATATATATATATATATATATATATATATATATATATATATATATATATATATATATATATATATATTAGCTTTAAAATTCTTTGCTAATCATATTTATTTTGTGAAAAGTAATCTTGGGTTTGTAGCATTTCATTACATAGAAATAAGCAAATAGACGAATAAGAAAGAAAACACCCTTACCAGTGCTATATCTGGACACACATACGGAAATGAATCACTATGCACTTGAAAACGAACCACTTAAAAGTTGTACAAGTTCTTTCACCTTTCTTGAGGATCTTCAGAGCAGTATACGTTCAAATAATATGTTCAAATAGAACAAATATAAATAGTAGACTAGGTTTGTGTATTCTAAGAATGAGTTCCGTCAAAAACTAATGTCATAAAACGTCACTGCAAGTGTTGGTGTATTGGTAATTTAAATTCAAGTATGAATGATCAATGAAATAAATCGTATACTGCTCTGAAGATCCTCAAGAAAGGTGAAAGAACTTGTACAACTTCTAAGTGGTTCGTTTTCAAGTGCATAGTGATTCATTTCCGTATGTGTGTCCAGATATATATATATATATATATATATATATATATATATATATATATATATATATATATATATATATATATATATATATATATATATATATATATATATATATATATATATATATATATATATATATATATATATATATATATATATATATATATATATATATATATATATATATATATATATATATGTATATATATATATATATATATATATATATATATATATATATATATATATATATATATATATATATATATATATATATATATATATATATATATATATAGTGCTGTTTTCATGTGAATGTGATACAATATAATATCGGCGAACGATGGAAAATATTCTAAAACGTAGACACTACCGATCGGTAGGTGAGAAAATAAATAAGTTTACGAGTATTTTACTGCATACAGATAGATCACCCCCATCGCGACAGGGATGAATTGGTGGATATGTGTTCGAATTATACAGAAGCATCGAAGTAAATCATATACACACTTTTAAGAGAAGAAAAGATACATAGAAGGGTACAGCCGCCGAAACCAAAAAACGGTCGAAATACGATTGTAGTGGACGAAGATGCAAAAAATGCGACACGTAGAACTTTACATATAACGAATTGCTCACTTTAGACAAGGTGTTGCAAGGTATAAGTGAAAATGATACTATACCTAAAATGTGCAGAGCTTGTCTGGCAAAAAAAATTAAACACATGCATTTTACGTATGGAAAAGTAGACAGAAAGAGTGTTCTCATAGAAAGATATGAAATAGTTGCTTGGTGACTTACACTGACGAAACATGGGTTAACGAAGGACATACTGAGAAGAGAGTCTGGCAGGATCGAAACGTAAAAATCCACGGCAAGCTGCGATTGAAGGCTGGACAACTGGGTTAAACATGCTGTCTGGAAAAGGTCGCTGTTTAATAATAACGCATATTGGAAGTGATAGTGAAATTTTGCGTGGAGAATGGAGAATTGATATTTCAATCTAAGAAGACCGGAGACTACCACAAAGAAATGAATTCCGAAGTATACGAGAAATGGTTTGCCGGCGTACGTTAAGCATTTGGAATCAGGAAGTGTCGTGGTTATGGATAATGCGCCTTATCATAGCCGAAAATGTGAACAAACACCCCAACAATCATGGAGAAAGAGAAGAATTCAAGAATGGTTAACAGAAAAGCCAAGAAAATTACTTGAAGGCGGAATTATTGCAAGTTGCAATAACTAAGGTACATGCCCATAAATATAAGAAACTGGCAGTGGATGAACTGGAATTGATGCATGGAGTCACATTGCTGAGATTACCTCTGCGAATTGAACCCCATTGAATTGATCTGGGCGCAAGTAAAAGGGGAAGTGGCTAGAGTGAATCGGACTTTCCTTGGGACTTTCAAATTAGCTGACGTAGAGAGACACCTTCGAGCATCAATGAAAAATGTCACAGCAGAAAATTGGCAGAAGTGTATTAATCACGACGTTATGAAAGAGGAACAGATAATATAACATAGATAATGTAACATTGTCCAATTAATATTGGAAATGGTGAGAACGACAGTCAAGATGAAGTGGAAACTGACTGAAAATAGTTATATTAGAGATTATAATATTATTAAATAGTGACATAGAAATAGTGGTTTAACTACATGTTTTTTGCTCTATTTTGGAATATATATTTATTTTATTTTTCCGGTTTAAAGTTTATTTTTCACGGCTACTGGCGAACCACCCACTAAAAATGGTAACGCGCTAGAAGCAATACTTCACGAGTGGTGTGGAAACTTGCATTCAATATCAGCGGTAGTGTTGAAAATATGCATATAAAAACCTTCTACTTTATTATTTATGCTGTTAATACATTACCTTTGTCGAAACTCGTTTTTCATTGTAGAAATTCAAATGCGTATCAAATTCATATATATCAGTATTTCTGAAAAATATTGCTTTCTTACCAATTTTTAATTATCACTAGAAGAGATTATCCTAATATGTATGAGTCGCCAGTTTGTTCTATATTGCTGGGGATTGAGTTGTACGAGTATATTCTTCGCCATTTCAAGTCCAATCTAATTATTTTAATAAATTAAGAAACATATCATTTTTCTAGTATTGCGTAAATCTATTGCGTCGAATTCGGTTCAGATGCCCAACGGCATACAAATCGTCGCTAATTTAGCAAAGTGGCGTATATTGTTTTTGACAAGTTTTCAGGAGAGCACAAGAGAAAGTTTTTAGTAATTTTGTCCCTATAAAGTAACAACTAACCGAGATACAGCAATAATTTTTGGAATCACCTTAGGACAACTCATTGGCTTTCTACAGGTAATAACAGATATTAGGTAAATGTATTAACAACAAAGATATTTTTGAAAATATGGTATACGCCACTTTGCCAAATAAAAAAAATCTATGTTTTTATATACGCTTATCGCTATACAAAATATACGCCACTTTGCCAACCACGTTCTTTTCTCTTTTCTAACATATTTCCTTTAAAATGTAGTGATGATCGTCCATTACTCTAATAAGTTTGGGTACATATTGTGAAAATCACTGAAACAAAGTGCTCGTACTGTATACAACTTTAATATTAGGTTTAGAACTAGATAAAAATACAAATTCGAGATCGCTTATATTTTTATGGATTTTCTGGTCTTGTTCAAGTTGGACTTTATGCCTTCCCCCTCTTATTCTCTCTCTTTCAACTATCCCGGTAGTCTCCTAATTTTTTTACAGCAGTTCTCATAAATTTGTCAGATATTGCCAACGTATTTAGAAAGAAAACTTTGCAAACAGGTACTTTTTTGCCAAAAAATGGTAAGCAATAATCTAACCCATTTTTTTTCCTTGAATCTTATTTTTGATGTTTGGGATTTGATTTAGTTACATGTCTGTGATGTCACTCTGCGTTTGCAGGTTTTCAGTAGCATAAAACGATATCATAATTTTGTTTCGTTCTTTCTCTGTAAAAATATGGCACTCTTTTCCAAATTTCTTAGAATAATTCCTTTCGCATATGGGTCTTACTGATTTAGGGGGACCACTCATGGTTGATGGCACAATGTAGTCTTTACCAGAAAGTTTTCTCTTTTTCGCGTTAACTTTCATGAAGTGGCACGATAGTTTCTTTTGTTTTCGATTTCAAACTGGCTATATTTAGTTACATCTGAAAAAGATGTTGATAAATTTTTATGATAAGCGCAACATCCATATCAAAATGAGTCCAACACAAGAGCGCCTCACACTTTTGGCCCTTATTAGGTTAAATGCACACACCGCAAGTCTCGCTAACAGGCGGATATGGCAATATACGCCATCGATGTTTATGAAAATTAAGTTAGCATACAGATGTATGTGATATACACCCATTAGAGGAATAATAGTTGTCAAGCTTTTTCAATCGCACGCCAAAATTAAAAATTGATGTAACTTTTTAACGGTTTTGAATTAAAATACGCCACTTGGAGAGACCGTGTATAGTTCCGTTTGCTATCCTATATAAAACTCAAATTGCCATTTTTGTCATATACGCCACTTTGCTAAATTACCGACGAAATATGACAGCGTCATTTTATTACGTCAAGGGAAATTGCAAATGCTACGCAGTGGCACGAACATATCTAGGATTAAAAAAAAACAATTCATTTAATTTATTCATAGATTATGAATGGCTGGGAAAACAAAGCGTCCACATATGTAGAATTGAGCTGATAAAGAACGGGGTTATAGCAGAGTACAATAACCACAATGGCACAAACACGTTTTACCATTACAATAGCCAGATTTAATTTAATCTGCGCTATAAAATGAGGCCGGACTAAAAACTACTAAGGGCTCACGCTTTCCATACCAAACAACTCCAATAATTTTGTTACAATAATAACAATCGTGTCGGGAGTGCCACCCCTACTGCGATAATTTTTTATCTAAAGGGTTTGACCGCGTGATATCGATTCGCTATGGAAATTGTTCATACAATGCGTGGAGCTACTGTGTAATGTGTATCCTTTAGGAATTATAGAAATATTTAATTTTAATATTTATATTCGTAGGTATTTTGTTTTTTGTCAAAGTAGCCTGGGATTAACTTACCGTAAGACGTTATAGATTTACGTGAGATAATGTTTTGAGAAGTTTCACTGGTTTCAATTCCAATCATGCTAATATAAAATCTTATAGGCATAATCTTGATTGCACACATTAAGATGCTATTATTATTGTG
This sequence comes from Tetropium fuscum, assembly GCA_964058915.1. Lineage (NCBI taxonomy): Eukaryota > Metazoa > Arthropoda > Insecta > Coleoptera > Cerambycidae > Tetropium > Tetropium fuscum. The sequence continues at coordinate 2,565,469 of CAXKVY010018480.1, forward strand.
AATTTATCGAAACAACAACATTCCCTGCTGATATATAACAGAGAACATTTTATGACATAGCGTAATGACAGAATTTTAAATATTATAATAATGAACATAAGAGCTCTTATAGTGTTTTCGTTTGATAAACAAACTAGAGCAAAAAATTGTGCGGCATTTTAAGAAGAAAACCTATACCAATTACTACAGAAGCGGTAAATCACATCCCTATGCAATACAAAAGGATATTTAGTGTAAAATTGTATACCGCCACAATTTCTTGTGAATAGAACTAGGGTCTCCAGTCCGTGGCTTACCATATCGGTCGCTATCCCTCTTCAACTCATATAAATCCCATTTCCCGTCTTGCTCACTTAGAAGATACCTGCATGAACAAGACGGCGATTTACTGGCTTTATTGTGGCGCATCGTCATGCGCAACCAAGTGAAGTGACTTCAAAAGATATCTTATTATGTCATATTCATATATGTGCAAAACTTTAAGGTAAAAAATATTTAGTTTTGAATGTATTTAAAATATATTGAAAAAATTTTGCATGCTGCGTGTACAACTTACTACTCAATTTAGCCAATAACAATTTAAAATAAAAGAAATAAATTAGATTGCTATTGCCCAGCAAGGACCGCGGGGAGGTATGAGCGCTCCTTGCCAGGATAGAACGTGGTTAGGTTACTTATTATTAGTATAGGTAAGACTGTTAATAAAATTTATAACAAATTAACTCACAAATTTTCGGGGTGTTATTATTTGCACAAATAGCTATACTAACATTGGTATCTTTCACTGTCACTTATTAGTAGCACTTTTCACAAAAGCTCACAACAGATATTCATATCACTATCCACTATCTGAAAATAAGTCACTTTCATTACTGTCTTCATTTACATTTATTATGACTGGTTTAACGGGAGTATCCATCATAATATCGAGATCCCATATTCTTGAATCCACCTTCCTCACATGGTCTATATATTTTATTCAGTTGGCCGCATTTACTTCTTTGATTGCATACTTGAGAAGTTTCTCACATCAGCTAACTTAAATGTTTCTTTAGCAACTTTCTTAGCTTTAGTACTTTCTTTAGCAACTTTCCCTTTTATTTGTGCCCAAATAAGCTCAATTGGGTTCAGTTCGCAGTGATATGAAGGCAATCGAATTACCTCCATTCCTCTTGCTTTGGCCATTTCATCCACTACATACTTCTTGAAAGCCGAAAAATGTTGCCTTGCCAGTGTCAACAATTCAGGTTTAAGTAGTGAATCATCGTGTTCAATGTTTCTTTCTTCCAGCCAGTCTTTAATATGCCCTATCCCCCATGCAGTTGTGGGCAGCTCTTCTGTTTTACGAGAATGATAAGATTATTGTTTTTTATTTTATTTCCTATGTTAGGATAATTTTGCGCGCCACTGAGCATCGCATTCCATTAGTTTGCATATCAAATGAAAGCACTTTAGCGTATTATAATTTATTCCTGTCAAGACGTCAAAAAATATGTTCAAGAAATTTTCTTCGGTATTGTTAGAAAATATATATTTAATTTAATTTAATTAAATTTATTCACTGATAACTGGCATTGACGTATAGTTCAGGATAGTTGGGAAATATTTATGGTAGCTTAACACTCGGACTAACTAGCTGTAGTTCTATAATAATTGATAATATTTGCAATTTATAATAGTGAAAATCTACTACTGTCCGCCACATAAGAGTTGAACTACGACGTATGAGGGGGAAGGGTGATAATATGCAACAGACGCTTCTGTCAAACTCAGAGCATAATGGAAATTTATATTTTTTGAGTAAGTAACTATGGTACAAAAACGGACTTTAAATTCAGCAAGGGGATTCAGCAGGGGATCAGAACCTTGATATAACTGAAAAGTAATCAGACTCAAATTTCTTTTCCAGTTTACGCCAGGTTGCCAACAATTTTAATTATTTGATTTAAATCACTCGATTATTTTATTTTAATCACTGATTTAAATCAAAATCACAAAATTTGTAATATTATTAATTTTATGACAAAAAAAGTCATACTAATAAAAAACCAAAATAACACATTTTACTTGAAAGCAATATAAACAAAATAATAAACAACAAATTTGACTTGAAAAACAATTAATACAAAAAATTTGCCATATATTTTAGTTGAAACATAGAAAAACTGCTACTATGTTTATTCTGGATATGAACTGCTTTAATTTGTTGCTAATTACTTATATATTATGTTCATCCACTTAACTGGTGAACACAAGATATGTCACATCTGTATTACAATATTATTTAAAATTGCATATATTTTTGATTTATAATCACTAGATAATGTAGAAATAAGTGCAGAGAGCCTCTTTGGCTGGATTTTCACCTTTTATATCGATCGATTTAATGGACATTTGTGATTTTTTTGCACTTGTTGTGAATAGTGCGTTTCCCCTTCCTTGATTGTATAATAACAACTAACTTAAAACTTGTTTTTCGTAGTTAAGGAACTTTGTTATTCAAAGAGTTATTTAAAGAGTAGGAAGTTATTAATCATAAAAATAACCACAGAAAGTCTCCTTGGCTGGATTATCACCTTTTATATCGAATATAATCGAATATAATGGGGATTTATGAATTGTTTGCACTTCAGTTGTGAAAAGTACATGCTTTCCTCTCGATGATATAACAACAAGTAACTTAATATTTATTTTTCGTAGTTAAGGAACTTGATAATTGTATTCATTTCCTTTTACATTTTGTCTTTAGCTCTCAATAATTTGCAACCAATGACAGTGTGCCACTGTATGAAAATTTCTAAATTTCTTTATTTGATTGCATACTTCTAACGTAATATCATTACATCTTACATGTATGTAATATATATGTACAATGACAATGCACATTATAATTTGAAAATATTTTGATTTATTTGCTATAATAATATATTTGATTTACAAACTCATTCGCTGTTAATTATAATATCGAAAAGTCGAAATTATTTTGCTATTTTAAGTGAAATTCAACTTGTTCTATAATACTTCAAATAATACTTATATTTTTTATTGAATATGATAGCATTTAATTTTAATTTATCCACAGTAATTTTATTTTAGCATTTCACCGTTTATTTCCATAGTTAATACAATTGCACGGTTGATGTACTGTATTATTTACACTGTGTTATCTGTTATGCTACGTACAGTTAGGTCTGTCTTGTTTTAGCTCTGTGACTTTTATGTTACGTATGATATATATATATATATATATATATATATATATATATATATATATATATATATATATATATATATATATATATATATATATATATATATATATATATATATATATATATTATAGATTATAGAAAAATAAGTGCAACTTTACTTCAGATTAGAAAAATTGCACAATTATTTTTGTATTGAGAAAACGTATTAGTATCCACAGTTTTATCATAATCAAATTTATGTTTACACTACACGAGCCACCGTTATGCTGTTTCTCAATGTAATTTCTCTTGTTCACCATATGCTCGAGCCAGAGAATAATGTGTGGGTGTATTTTGGTTGTATAACGGGGAATAGATGCTTCTTTCTTGATAAAGTAATAGTTCGAACAGGCTATTTTCTTTTCCCTTTCCCTGTAGACTCCTCACAATAGCCGGGATCTTTTGGACCGGGGTGGCCACAATGGACAATAATCGATTCAACTACTGATAAACAAAGTCATTACTTGATAAGATTACCTATACTGTATGGGTTGTATACTGTAATCAATTCTCCCTGACTTCTTGTGCTATTCTTATAATAAACAGGTTTATTGACCTATTTCACTGTTGTGAAGCCAAGCAGCTTTCCTTGATAATGTACCTATAATAGATGCTACAGAGAATATCCGATGTTATCAATAATGGTAACATTAACAGTTAAATAGCTAATTAATTAATGTTACGTTATTAAGTGTTCAAAATGGTCGCCATTTCTTTCCATTACAATACAGTATACAATATTACATACAATAATAAAGACGTTGCTGAAATTCCTCGCGCTCTTTTTAATAATTTCTTGCCTGATATCTCTGCACGTAGCTGTTATACCTTATACCATTTTGTAGATCTTGAAACTGAGATTGTTAGGGGTTAGGGGGATGAACATATCAAGACCCTTTGACTTTCAAAAATGCCCCCTCTAAAATAAAAATCGATGTCGCGGAAAATTCTCAAATATTTTGCGGTTTTTCAATTACAGAGGGTGGTAAGTTTTATTGTGCAATTTGAATAATTTTGTATAAACTCAACCGATTTCCAAAAATAATAGACTGCTGTATTCGCCATGAAATGGGCTTTCAAATGATGTGTACAAATGATGTGTAAATGATAAAACTCCCTTTTTTTTCTACAAGCAGAACACCGTTGTGATAAATCATATCTGCCATGATTATAAATACAATTTTGAAGCAGAGTCACAAGAATTTTCAGGTTTAACCGATAATATACATAGGCGTATTCTAACTTAACAAATAACAAATAACTTAGTAAATAACAAAGGTGCAATAACTTATTATACATTATACGTCTAACATATCAGGTAAATGGATGGGACAAGTTTTATATAAAAATAAAAATAAACTACCTATGGTTTTTAACTATTTTCGGAAAGATACGCCTATAGAACGTGCCTTTATCAGCAACTCCTTAATGATAGGCTTTGATCCAATTTATATATCAAACTGTACATCTATAGATCATAATTATGTTTCAGGAAGCAAAAATTGATTCATATTATTAGTTTTTTTGTAGTTAATGTTTCTGTTGTTAAGAAGTAATTAGGTTAAAAATCAAAATATGTGTAGATGTATAAGTTAGGTAGAAATATGTTTTATTTATTTAATTTATAATGTAATTTGTAAATACCTGTTAAGATTTTACTGTAATTAAATTTTTATAAAAATAAACAGATTTTTTTAATTATACATTACTCATAAGTCATTACGCATATTCTACAATGTACACAATACATAAAAATCGTAATGTGCAAAATAAATAGTATATTATGCAACCATTTAACAATATTATTACATGTGCTTCTCTTGGTTAGAAACCTGTATCTTAATAGAGAAGCTGTATCATAATGAATCTCATTAAAGTACTGGTGGTAGGGGATGTCTAATAAATGAATTAACGTATGAGCGTAAACCAACAAGGATTTGGCGCATTTTCGCACAATCACTTCGTAGGCCCTTGACGCGCATGCGCAGTTAATGGAAGGCACTTTGGCATTAAGTCACTCCTCATATCAAGACCCCTTGACTGCAAAAATTGACCCCCCCCCTACCTAAAAGAAAAATCGACTTGACCCAGCGAAGTCTCAAATATGTTTCGGTTATTTAACTACACTAATATTTAATTATACTTCTTACCTCTCTGACATCTTACCTTCTTGTAGATATGCTATAAAGTCATGCAATCCTCCTTTGGATGTGATAAAACTACTGCATACATATCTAGGACACCCTAGATACTGGTTTACTGCTTATACACAACTATTATTTCTTGAAATCATAAAATGTTAGTTCAAACTACTTTATAAATACTGGCGGGTGTTATTATACTTAAACTCTTAAGATTTTCTTGATTTTACTATAAAAAATATTAATTTATCAGAGAGACAACTGCCACATATGTAACGCGGCTACTGTTTAGTGCCGTAGAACTCCTAGCATTATTATTTGGTAAGGAAGGAAGTCCATTATCTTAAAAAAAACTTCCTTAGTTACCTGCCCTATTTGTGAAACAACACTGACCAATTACTTATTGCCATAATTTATCATTTTTAGAATTTCATGACAGATATTATTTAAAACTTTTTACAACATACATTTATAGTCTTTGCACAGTTATTTACACTTTATACGTGCTATTCACCCTCACTTCGTTTTGAACTATCTAGTAGATTATAAGAACGATTATAATCTCACGCCCTGGTTTTAGAATTGTTTTTATTTACAATATTTATAAATGAGACATAGTTTAATACGTTGTATAATTAATGATATGGCATCTCAAAGCTATCTACATAGTCTTTTTAACTTTCTTTAAGTTACGGAGATTTGCGTAGGGTAGAAATAAGGTTTCAGATTTTGTTTATTTATTATCATATTATATGACAATAAACATAGTCATATATAAATTACGTCTTCTTTCTTCTTCTTTTGAAATTTTTTAGGAAACATTTTAAATCATACAATTTGAGATTAATCAAAATTCAATAGATTTAATAAAATATTATAGTATCATAAAATTTACTATTTGGAAAGTAACTTCACTTTAAAAATTTTAATCTTACAAAGAAATTTACGTAGACCTAATTGAACATCCTGTAGGACTCTAGAGTACTCATGTTTTAAGTGATCCTTCTAGTAAATTATAAATTAATGTTCATTCAACTGGCACCCATAAAACAAGAAGAATTCAATAGGAAAGAAATAGTGTAAGTATCCTGTAAGCTGATCAGACATTTCTTCGCCATGCTATTACGTTACATTATCTCATTTTATACAAATCTAAAACAAAAACGTATAGAGTATTTTCACATAAGATAAATTCATATTATCACAAATTATCATCTAACGTGGGGTATTAAAAATGTTCTAATATTCAAACATAGTAAATATATATATATATATATATATATATATATATATATATATATATATATATATATATATATATATATATATATATATATATATATATCCTCCTATCATTCTATCACGCATAAAAGTACGTAGGTTGGTGTTATTGTCAGCCCACTTTCAATAATATGAATGGAAATGCCGAGCATCATGATGGTGTAGATGGTGGAAGATGTCTGACAAAAACCCTTGGTAATCATTAAACGGAATCTAAAAAACCAATCTATTGCTTGTCACTTGTCACCGGTTGTTTTCGGAGTACGTGTGTTTAAACCGAGGCATAACAAAACACTGCATTGATGTCGTACAAAGATTAATGACGCGATTGTCCGTGAGGAGCGTTCCTGCAGGAAATTAGCTCGACAAACCATTGACGTTTCTCATCGGCCCATCATTTGATATACATGAATCCAATCCGAAACTCGATAGGTATAATGCGAATTTATAATGGATTCACAGGATTAATTTGAATTAACAGTTTCTTTCGAAGGGAAAACACTGCAATAATAATATTTTAGGATTTTGTAGCGACTGGGAAGGAAAATTATTGGGCTATAGTCTGCTTGGACATGAAGGGCAGTAAGAAATGCTCATTAAAAATGCAAATCCTCAATAAATGTAGTACGAGTGCTTATAAGTAATTTATAAAAATTGCAGTTATCAATAAATTCTCTAGTTTAAGTAAATCCTCAAATTTACTACCCGTTTTTTGGGAATTTTATACCCGCTCGAGTTAAAAGCTTTGGATCTGTCCTTGTCTAATGCCTTTCAAAGTACCAGCCGGGCTCTCTTACTACAAGTCGCCATTAGTTGGCAGAATTTCATAGCCGAGTTTAGGGGTATTTTGTTCCTCTCCATCCTTTCATTTATTCACATTAAACTGTACAGACTATTATATACTGGACGTCATTCAAAAAATCACATTTCAAAGAAAATATGAGAATAGCTTTGGCAAAAGATCCAAATCTTTTCGTTCATCAAAAATTAAGTTATATGTACATTAGTTATACATTAAAAACCAGGAAATTTTATGCTCTCTAAATGGGTACTCTTGTTTTTTATTTTCGAAAAATCCACGGTTTCTGATAAAATTCTAAAAATAAAAATATTACTTTTGCGCGGTTTTGGGGTAGTACCCTAAAAATGATACCTGGGCCTTTATCCTACATGTATTTTTAGTCCTTTATTAAGATAAAGTCCTTCATTAGGATTTTATCCTTTATTAGGATAAAGGATTGACACACTAACATTATACCCTATTCAATTTACTATTACGAGTATAAAATATTCAGCTATTTTGTTACTTTATTGTGAATATACAAAAACATTTTACTAAAATCCTTGTATATTTTTCTGCAAAAAAGATAGAAGCAAAATAAAAAGATGTTTTAAAACAGATGCATAAGACAAACAATTTTCATGAAACTCTGAGATACAGAGTTTTTTTAACGCTCTGCATGTAATGAAATTTGACTGAAAAAACAGGCATTTTAATGGAGAATGTTTCAATGAGAACAATTAAAACGCATACTTAAATTATTATATTAAGAAGTATTTTTATTAACGCATTCAAAAGACGTTGAATTTATGACTTATCTATTGAAAAAGTTGAATTTGCTGCATTTTAAGGAGATGGTTAATATCAGGCTCGATTTTACTTAAAAACAACCGTAAGTCGCCGCGTTCAGTAACATGGAGCCGATTTTTTGCTGCAGCACTAAATTCACGATCGGCTAAATAGGATGATGGTAACGCTATCAGAAATCGTTGACCAATCGACCATAATCCTGGGTACAGTTGCAAAATCGGCTTCTGCAGCCAAAATCTTGGTAGCCATTCTTATATTTAATTTTTGATTGTTCATTTGTCGTCAGTTCTATTCATTCTTCTTCTAACTGAGATGATCCTGCTATGTTGACATTTGAAAAAGGTTCCAAAACCCAGTCTGTCCATGTTTAAAATATCAAAATCTTCAAAATATCAAATCAAACATTTATATAGGTCTGGCAAGTACGCAATGTCGTTCTTTGATGGAGATGAGGTTGTAGCGCAATTATGTGTCTTTGTTTCCTATGAACTCTACCACAGACCCAAACATATTGTAAAATCGTGTTCAATCCTGCTGACGCATGTATGCTTACTTGCTCACTCCCGAATGCCCCGAAGACGTGATAAAAATGATTACAATACATACAATAACAAAAATTTACCAATATTAAAGTTTGCATTACTATAGTACGCGATTAGCGTGTTTTCTTTGTCTTTGTGAGACTATATTTTTTAACCCCTCCTCGCCATCTCAATGCCCCCTAATTTTCTCTGGGTCTTCTACTGCCCCCTGAAAGTCTCAAACGCCCACAAGGGAGTTTATTACCCACGTTGAGAACCTATGGGTTAAATAGTTAGATGAAATCCAATAAAATGTTCCTTAAAATGTGGTGTAAACAATACATTTTGAGTTTTACAGCGTTATAACTCTTGGACAATTTTAAGGTGTCCCGAAGCAAATTTTGACTACGAGATTTTGATCGTACACCTTAATACCTTAATATGGGAAAAGTTAGCAGAGATTGCACAAAAATACGACAGCTTTGTAACTTATCACATATGTCACTTTACATACCGTTAATCTGCCATACAAAAGGGAAGAAATGGGTTCCCATAAACGTACGTACATAAATTAGTCATGATACATTCAGGCGGAGACAAAACGTGATGAATAGTAAACAGTGTAGCTCAAATATACACGTCTGAATAACATGACACAAATCATACATGATAACAGAAATATGAGATTCAGACATGTACTCATATAATTCCAGTTTAGAACGAGAGTATATGCTTTCAATCCCAATAGAATAACAGTCTGTCATCTTTGTGGCAATAATTGTGTGGTGGTGCGAGATAAATGCGCTAACAAAACACGGCTAGATGTAATGTTAAGACTCGACTATAATAATAATAAGACGCAGGCTGCCTACAATATCAGAATAATGCTAACTTGTCACTATCAAACTGGTTAAACATACCGTTTTGATGTTCACTGTTCCCATAATAATACCTTAATTCTGATATTGTTCGCCATCTTATTGCTACCCTCATACACTGGCGGGCACGGTATATATTATAGAATTATTTCAAAATATTACGTCACTGTTACTATGTGAAATACGCAGAGTAGGACCTTCAAAAAGCATTCAAAGACCTAGGCATTCAAAAAGTTTCGGCTCGTCATATGAAGTAATTGAGGCCGGACCTCATAGGCGCCGACGCCATAGGTCCGGACGTGACTGTTCCTCGGGGGCTATGCCCCGAGGTTGAAATTCCTCTAATTCCGCTAATATCGGTTTCATATTTAGACTAATGTTGTTTATAGCTCACGTTTAGTATGATTTAGTAGAAATTATTTACTGACTGTAATTTTATGAACTATTCAGTTATTTCTTTTTTTTATACTATACTAAAGACAAATTAATAATCATATCATTGTTTTGGTTATTGGAACTCTTATTTCAGTTTTTTTTTATGAATTGGTAAGTAGAAGCCACCTTCGAACAAAATGTCTTATAATTGTTTTAAATGTTTTATTATTAATGTGATGCAATTAATCGATTGTTTGAGTGTTAATATTATTATTTATGTTTTGAATTTCTAATGGATGCTACTACCGAATATGATTTCTTGGATATTCTCGAGATAAGGTAACTCGTAAAGTTTAAGGCTTTAAGGATAAGGCAAAGAAAATTAACTCGTAGGTTAGTACGATGGATATCGAAGCTACTAATCCCGTGGACGCCACTGACCGTTACGTCGCCAAGTCAGATGGTTCTCAACGATACGGGGTCTCAATTATACGCCTCAGAATTCTGTTGTAATTTTGGCAAAAAAAAAGAACACGATACGCTAAAATCTATTTAATCTAAACATTGCATAGCGTTTATAAATACATGCATTTTAACATAGGACGTATATATATATATATATATATATATATATATATATATATATATATATATATATATATATATATATATATATATATATATATATATATATATATATATATATATATATATATATATATATGTATATATATATATATATATATATATATATATATATATATATATATATATATATATATATATATATATATATATATATATATTTATATATATATATATATATATATATATATATATATATATATATATATATATATATATATATATATATATACATACATATCAAGGTAATGGATGCATTTAACTTTAGCTTTAACTTTAATAATAATATATACCTGATTAAAGTTATGTAAGGAGAAAATTAAATGTATTCTAGGGCTCAGAATCATTGAACATGGGGCTCACACCAACACAAAAGAAAATACGTTAAAGAAAGGTGTAGCTCCTAATATACTTAATCTACGCTTATCTGAAAGTTTAGAGAAGAAGGTATCCTGGTAAGGTGATGTCTCCAGCATCCATATCTACGTTTACGTAACCGATACGTTTCACAGCACTTGATGTTAAGTCCAACGCTTCAACGACTCGATCATATACCCAATTAATGGTACAGGTGGAAAACTGCGAAGTGTAGACTTGAAGTCAAGAACGAAAAAGGAAAGAAGTGAAGTACAGAAAAAAAGACCTGAAAGACATAACTAATTAGTTTCGTACTTACGTAAAAATATGGGATTAAGTTAACATAGTATAACTCTCTCAAATATGTTAAATCTTCTAAATCATTACTAGGTACTAATGCATGGCAAGTTATTAATTTTAAAAAGTTATTTAATCCAGCTACAGCTGTATGCGTCGATTATCATCATCACAAACACACAAACAGCGACTTCCTTAAAAATCCCACTATATAGAGCGTAACACAGTACGTTATTTAGTAAGAAGCACTTAAAATTTATAAAATAACCACGCTATATATTACACAAAAATATGTGCTGAGAAATCATTAACATTATGTGACAATATCAATAACGCAATTGCTAATGCCACAAAGAATCCTGTAATATTCACACCTAAGTCCTAATCACGAATGTTGGATTGTCCTTCTGGTCACTTTTGACAATATACCTACTTAGAGAGTGCACCTACAACAAGTTCAGAATATGTAAATTGTCAACTAACGAAAAGCGAACGTAACATGCTTAGCTTAACTTGTCCTAATATTTTTTTTATATTTTTTTATATTAATCCAGAATTTAAAAGTCAGAACACGTCATGATAATAACGTATATCATGACGTGTTCTGACTTTTAGATTTAGATTCTTAGAGACTTTAGATTAGACTCACGAGTATAAAATTTTTAAAATATGGATATTATGCAAAAATATATGCCGGATCCGAATCCAGAGGGCGTTATGTAGGCCAAGATTGCAAAAAAAACAGAAAAAACGATTTTTTAAAAACTGAAATATTGCATTATCTTTCATTTGCACTGAATTTCCGAGCTTACTTATAAAGATATTTTAATAATTTTTACGACAATATAAAGCATAATGTATGTTATTTCGTACAAACCCAAGATATTTCTATTAATTTCATTATCAACTAAATTATATAAATAAACAATATAATATTCACTGAATAATTTAGATATGCTTTTTTTTAATTAAGCGTATTGTTCCGTTGCACCGCGCGCCAGGTCTTGTCTCTGTAGACTCTGTTTACATATGATTTTGACGCACGGCTGATCGGCTGTTATATTAAAAGAGTATATTATAAGGTAGGTTTATTATTTTAATTAATTATTCAAGTCCTTTTTATGACATAGGTAATGAAAGTTCGTAAAAGATCAGGGAAAATGGTCACAAACAGAACAAATTATCTATATTTAATTAAAAAACAACTGCAATTTAAAATATTGATTTAATTTTCTAAACAGAAGATAATGCAATATTTAAGTTCCAAAAATGTTTGGGATTTTTTATTTTTTTACATTTTCGCAACCGACATCGCGCCCTCTGAATTTACGATAATTTTATGGGTTCATATAAATCAGTATTCGGACGAGTGCAAAAACAATAAGTATCACTTTGTCACAAAAATATGATGCTTGTCAAGCTAATGTCATATTAAACATATCGAAGTTATTATATACCTAAAGTTTTGATCAGCTGGCGACCCCCATTTACATATATTCTAAAAATTAACATCTGCCAATAACATACCCATATGTTGTAGACATCACATTAAGTATATAATAGGTACTGAACATACGCCACCTATAAAAAATATATTAAAATCATCACCATAGCTACATTACAAAAAGGAACGCAAAGCAATTTCTCGACTCGCTTCCTGGCATTGTATACTCATTAATTGAACTGTGGAAGACTGGAGGCGTTTTACAAGAACACGTGCCCTATAGACAATCTATTTTTCGCTTCTTTAACACCTGATTTAAAATTGACATACCTCATACAACTTTTTATATAGTCTCTCAGGAATGAAAGAATGATATCAAGAATTATGTACAACCTCAAAGGTACAACCTCATGGTTCTTGGTGTTCTGATAGGCCACCTACATCGTTAGACCGCACACAATTAACTCAATTTATTGCTCGTTTTTTATTCCACTGTTCTGTGATTCAGGTATTTGTACCTTCAATTCGAAAGTGTATTATTATATAAGTTCTATTATGGCCGACAATTGGTATTTTCGTATTTTTAAATGGTCTTCGTGTGTTTTTCCATTATTATTCTTATAAATAGTTGCAAAAAATTCTAGCTAATATCTTGAATGTATATGACGGTATAGAACTTGTCCTATTTGCATCCTAATAATTACTGAAAGCAATTCAAAGGTGTCATTTATCACTGTGTATTTAATCTATGCGGATCTCCCTAGGATACTTGATTTATCATCAAAATCTTGTTACGTGTTTGCACCCTGTACACACGTTATTGACACGTTATTGTAACACTTTATTGACTTCCTGATTGGCAATGTATAAACTTAAGTACTGATTAATATTTACAACTACTAAACACTATTTATAGCTATAGAATCTTTTCTAGTAAATATCGGTACGTACTACCTAGCCTTTTTGGCCTCTTGCACTGGCTTCTTGGTATTGGCTTATTGAATAACCCTCGGTTCTCGATATTTCTGTACTTTTCTAACAACGCCTCGGCGCTTGTAGAACCGTTCTCCGCACTACTGAAATGTTCAAGGCACCATTCAAACGCGGTAATTTTATCGGACAACGGCGTGCGTAACAATATTTTACTAACTATAAGCACTCTTAGGATCTGCTCTCATATTATGATATTACTTTATAATCGATATAGTTTCCTAATTGTAATGAAAATCTCAAACAATATAATGAAAAAATTACACAATTAATGTGTTAGTAAATGTATTTATTTGTACACAATCTTATTTTGTTCCTCAATTAATAGTATACCGATATATACATATATGGCGCATTTGCAATTAATATACACTGGTGGCCACTAAACCTCATTATTAAACAGAAGGCAGTAACAAAGGCCACATAATAACTCCCCAAGGAACAATAGCGTCAGCATATTGACGTGGATTAAGCCGTACCTATCAATTTGGAAAGTAAATTATTTTAATGGTGCACAATAACATTCTTAAAAATACAAGAGATTCTTAGCGTTGTTTATAGCTTGTATTAATGCAGGTGAATACTTGATGACTTGTCAAATTCAACATATTCCTACGCGGTTGTTGCTTCATTGTCCGAGACCTGAAAAGGCTCCACTTGGCTCCTGTACCTTACACAAAGTCGAGAATTTAATTCCAACTGGGCTCGATTTAATTGAAGTTGGCTACTGTAAGAGGTTTGGTATCTATTTCAAAACTACTGTTGGTCTATTCAAAATTAACCTCACCAGATGTTAAAATAATCTGTATAATATATATATTTCACCATTAAATCAGGGAAGTTAAACTACATGTGCTCATGTAGAAAATTTTCATGTTGATCTGCTGATCAACATGAAAATTTTCATCGTTAAAGTAGCATAGAGTATATTAAACACAATAATTTACCTAGTGGGATACTTACTATAACGTGTGGCTATGAGGAGACTGGGAATGGGGTCACCAAGACGATGAAGATATTAAATTTTGAGACAACAAGAGGTAATTCTATGAAGTAAATAATTAGGAAACCGAAAACCAGATGGCATATTTTTAAGCGTGTAGCTCTGAGAGTACAGATGGAGCCAACAAAATATTTCAGTTCATTTTATAAAGCCAATATGGTTCCTCTTAATTTTACAAAAATCGTGAGTAATTCAAATTTTTATAAAAATAAATATCCGTCTTAGCTCCCTTATATTAAAAGTGTAGAATATATAGTGGGGTGATTAAACCGATAACTCTTTATATAATATGACAGCAGATAAAACACGTCAATGCGCTAAATGTAAATTAATTTAGGCATAATTCCAACAACCAGCTTTGGGGTTGGCATAACATGCACTTAAAGACCAAGCAGTAAAGACATGCATAAATCAAAAGCCCGGTTTCCTCCTTCAATTACGAGGCAATATTTAAATACAATTTCATTATATTAAAAGCCGTAGCTGTTACGTATGCATTTGCAAGAGCCCCCTAACAGAATCTCGCACTTGTGCTCACTCGGTCGGCAAATATAAATTAATTGCGATCTCCATTGATTCGGAATTTTATAATTACAATGACGTTTGCATAAAACGTCTTTTAACGATCTCTCTAATTAATTGTCCTTGCTGTAGAAGCTAATGTATTACAGAATCATGATTGATGACTGTCAAGATTCATTTTTATGTTCTTGGGGCATATCCTCTTAAAATTTTACATAGATGAATAGGTTCCCAGACTAGTAATTAATTACAAATAATTGTACAGATTAATCTAGACAAATATTCCAGCATTCATATTCTCTTTAGCGTTTCTCAACAATTATTTATATACAATATTTATATATATATATATATATATATATATATATATATATATATATATATATATATATATATATATATATATATATATATATACGTTATGTTTACGGAAACCAATCACTAAACGAATCACTTAGAAGCTGTACAAGTTCTTTCACCTTTATTGAGGATCTTCAGAGTGATGCACGATTTGTTTAATTAATAACTTATTCTTGAAATTTCGTATTAATACCACCATTCTTACAATAACAATTTTATGTGACAATAGTTTTGACAGAACTCAAATTCATAGAAATAAATATGAATAATAAATATGATTAAATAAATTCTGCTCACATAATAAATATGAATAGCCAAGAACTTAAAATCTAATAAATATATTCCAGGGTGAAAATAGGATATTTATTCCAATTTTCGAAATAACAATTAATAGATAAGATACAACAAATGATTTTAGTTTTGACTAAGCAAGCAATTTCTGCATCACTCCCCCTTTAAATGCTTAAGAATACTATTGTATATGTAATGAAATATTTTTATATAACATATAGCTAGGAATAGCTATTTATGTAATCAGTTGGGGGAAGAGTACTATTGTGTAACGAGCACATTTGTGCGGAACGAGCGCTAGCGAGTTCCTCAAAAGGATGCGAGATACACAAAATAGTGTTTCCCAACGTGTTTCATACAAGATATTTTCTAATTTTCATCAATTTTCTTTTATGAGAAGAAACCTCTGAATTTTATAAGTTTGAAAACAATCCAGTAGGTTGTAACGGTGTGACTTTTATAGCTTGTCAGGTCTAAATAACCTACTACGTAATGGACTTTACACCACCAGTTGCGTAATATTTTATTTTTTGTAACTGGTTGTGAAAAATAAGACGTTTCCTAACCTCAAAGGGTTTTGAAAAGCCTCACTTTACATGTCAAAATTAGAAAAAAAGTTGTTGTTTAACAGCTGTGTAAAAGTTTAACATCTTTTAGATAATCGTATGACTAATGCTTTTATATATCAATATGTTCAAATAAACAAATATAAATAGTAGGTTCGTGTTTTCTATGAATTGGAGTTCTGTCAAAACTATGTCACATAAAAGTCTCACTGTAAGAATGGTGCATGGCATTAATGCGAAATTTCATGTTAGCCAGCATCTTAGCCAGGCTATGGTTCCTTTTACGTACGATCGGTAGGCCTTTCCTTTTGGTTCTTCGGTGATTTTCTCGTTTTTGGACTTGGTTTGTCTTAGTGATTGTTGAAGTCTTTTTGAGCGTGTTGTTAAAGTTTTAATTACCGAATGAAGCTGAGCAGGGTGATGGTGAGACGTGTCATGCAGATACTGGATGACATCTTCCTATACACTGTGTGGCCAAGCTTACCCTATGGTTTTTTCTTTAGAAGTACATCAAGAGAAGGAAGTTGGTTTAAAGATTCTACCTCCATGGTGAACTGTATTGAAAATGTCATCGACGCCAACATTTAGGTTTCTTCCATGAAAAAGTTGGCTATGACTGGTGATAACGGTGATCCCATAGGTGCTCCTTCAATTTGTATATAGCGTTTGTCATTGAATGAGAAATATGTATTTTTCAAACAATGTTAAATAAGATCAATGCTGTGTTGTTCTGGCTGATATTTTTGTCTTATTATTTGTAAAGTTGCGTCCACAGGTATGTTCGTAAATAATGATAGGACGTCAAAATTTACTAGGAGATGCTCTGGTTTTACGGTTTCGGTCTTAAGTAATTCTATGAAGTGGTCTGCATTCTCTACGTATGACTTCGTCTTCTCAGTGTGTGGTTGAAGTTTCCTTGCCAAGTATCTTGCTAGTTCTAGTAGTGGTGACCCAATAGAACTGACAATCGGTCTTAGGCTGCTCCTTCTTTGTGGATTTTTGGTAATCCATATAACCTTGGACATCTTCATGATTTTTCTCTCGGAATCAGCTCATTTTGTATGACTTTATCTATCGGGCAGCTCTGGATCTTGATCTATGAAGTCTTTTCTAAGTATGTTGTTGGATCAGTTGTGATACGTTGGTATGATGGGTCATCTAATAGGGTTTCTGTTCTTCTATGGTGTCGTTACTATACATTATAACTGTGGCATTTCCCTTGTCTGCTGGTAATATTATGATGTCATTTCGTCTCAACTCAGGTATGATGGGCTAATGACAATATTTGTTTTCTGGAATATGTTACAGACACTATATGAAACTTTTTATGAAACTGTCCCTCTTTAAAAGCCTGACGACTTTTTTTTATATTGGAGGACTTATTTTTTTAATCTCGTTGCACTTCATTTTAAAAATACCCAAAAAATACGTATCTATTCCAAAATAAATACTTTATGGGAAATTTAGTCTAATACAGAAATTTAATCGTTCCCAGGTTATTTGTCTATTACATTACTTTTTGAAAATAGGTTGCCGTGGAAAAATTGCATTTATAATAATGTTACACACTCTACTATACATGAAACCTTATAATATAAATGTGTTTATTAATAAAATAAAATAAATAGCAAGAAACAAAATTTGAACAGTTAAATAAATAAACATTAGTAACTACAAACAATAAACTATATGGCAATTCAACCAATTAGCAAATCCTCCAAAAAATCAACGATGGACGGTAGTGTTTAAAAGGTTCCCGTATCATTTACCATTCAAATTCAAATTGTCTGTTAGTTAGATAACGCTGGTTAAATGTTAACAGCCAGCTAACCAAGAGTTGCATTGCACCATACATGCCTGGCCATTCTTGTCATCTTGTTAATGCAGCAAAACTTGTGAATTTCATTTTTTGATGGTTGTGAGAACCGAGAACATGACATCTGAAACTGACAAGACACAGCATAACCACCAGTTTTTGTGGATTTGTTTGTTTGTGCTTCTTAATGGTTCTGTTTTATACTGTATATACAATGAGTTATGTTAGTGATGTCGTTAAAAAAGGTCACGCGCTCAATTTCAGGAGAAAACCTGCTTACATATATCATATGGATAACCCAAACAATTCATGTTATATAATTAGTAACAAATTCAGAATAAACACTCTTGAAGACAGACGAAAACGACGTGGAAATGCACCTTCATCTAATGAATCAAAGTAGTTCATCCTTTCATATTATCTGAGCCGCGGAATCCAGTCTACTACTTCTTATTTTTTTAGGTCATAACCCTTGGAGGGTTTTGGCTTGGTTCCTCGATCTGCTTCTATCTACCGCTATTCTCCTCCAGTTTACTATTCTTGAGTTTTTAGGTCTTTCTCCACATCGCCAATCCACCTTTTCTTGGTCATTTCGGTATTGTGTTTTGAGGTTTCCATTCAAGGATTCTTTTCACAATTCTCTCTCCCTCCATCCTGTATACATGTCCTAACCACCTTATCCTTTGACTTTTTATGCATCTTACTATATCCTCTCCTTCTATAAGGGCATCAATTTCGTGACTCAGTCTTATTATCCACATACCTTTTTCATGCACGTATTCATGCACATATTCATGCCGTATATTCTTGTAAGGATCTTTCTCTCAAATATTCTCAATTGATTTTCATCGTTGTTTGTTAGTCTCCATGTTTCACATCCATAGGTTATTACCGGTCTTATAAGTGTTTTATAGATTGTGATCTTAGATTTTCTATTTATTATGCTGCTCCTTATAAATTTTAAATAGGCATAATAGCATTTACTCTTAAGATTTTTGCGCTTATTTCATCTTACCGTTACCATTACTGGTAATTTTGGTGCCAAGGAAACTGAACGATATTTGATAGTTTTTTTATTAATATTTTTATATTAATATTTGGGGATTCCTGCAGCAATCCCGTTTACTACAAACACAAATAAATCCAGATCGGCATCAACTATTATTATTTTTCAATTTTCTATATTATTATTATAATTTTTAAATTCTAACGCCATATTTTGATCAAAATTCAAGACTGGGAGAGAGCTTAATGGGTAACCTTTCGTGAAAAACCCTGTTTATATACCGGGTGGGTCCAAAAAATTTGCACTTTGTACGTTTGCCCTTAATTTTTTCGCACATAACTAAAAAATAAAAAGTCTATAAAAACCGTACCTACAGACCAATTTATAAATTTATGTTGAATTCTAGAAAATAAAATTCTGCGAAATAAACAAACGTACCGCATGGTTAAAATAAGTCTGGGTCTGCTATAAATCTGAATTCCCTATGCAAATTTAAAAGTTAAACACCGGTATTGTTAGAACAAATCAAGCAATTGACTTTGCAATGCTTTTAAAGGCCTCTAATTTACCTGTGGATTGACTAATGTATTGAGATACTGGGGGCTGTAATAATATTTTAAGCAAATTATACCTTAATCCTGGCCGTTTACAGTTCTTAAATATAGGTACAATTCCTTTTAATGGTTTAACAGTGATTAAGATAAAAATCAGGAAAAGTTCCCGGAAATCCGAAATCCGAATTACGCCAATAAATGGTGTCGTAAGCCTGGGCGGCATTTCAGTTTATTGGGCACTTACTGCAGATCGAAATATGAAATATTGTTGGAGAAAAGTCAAAACCGGCCATTAGAGTTTATTACTGGTCTATCGGGTTCAATGTTCATTTAGCGAGGACACAAAACATCTGTGCAATAAATAAATAAAGTGAAACGGTATTTTTTTGCTCCGTGATTATTATATAGGTAACTATACTCTGTAGATAAATCTCATGGCTGTAAGAAGAAATGTTTATATTAGGAAATTGTATTTAAGAAAATTTTAATTACCTCGCTTGGAATTTAATTAACATTTTTTAATAGCAAATGTAAGCCTTCCACCACAATTAAAATAAAAAATATTGTTGGTGCCGAGTATCTACTATTATTGTAGCATGTAGCAAGAATAATGAATATATGCCTTTCTTATACTAACCATATAGTATTAAAGGAAGTAGTATAAATGATTGGTCAGGAATTATCTCTTACCGCTAACCAAATATAAAGTGACGTCTCGAGGCGGCAAGAGAGGAGGAAACATGATTTCTCGAGGGTGATCTGTTCGAATATGTATTCTGAATTCTGATTACTTTTACCATTTGCGATTAAAATAAATAATTGAATTTTATTAAAAAAAAACTGAAAGTAACAAACTCCTCCGTCACTAACTACGATGTAACCAGTATACCCTGTGTTCATTTCAAAACTTACCGCCCCCTGTAATTGAAAAACCGCAAAATATTTGAGAAATCGCCAGGACGGGATACGTTGTTTTTTCTTTAGAGGGGAACATTATTGAGAGTCACGGGGTCATGATATGTTCATCCCCCTAACCCATAACAAATTTAAATTCCTAAATAGAACTATACCCCACGCGTTATACATCATTTGAAAGCCCTATTCAACGCAATACAGCAATTCTTCATTTTTGGATGTTGGTTGAGTTTTTCAAAAGTATTTAAAAACATTTAAAAAAATAAAAAATTAATAGAAATAACTAGCTAATAAATTTATGTTACCTTATTATGCGTTCAAAATGTTTACCATTTCTTTCCATACAATAATAAAGACCTTGCTAAAATTCCTTGCGCACTTTTCAAAAGTTTCTTGCCTGATATCCCTGCACGTAGCTGTTATACTATTATATGATTATATATGATTTTGTAGATCTTTAGGGGCGGCGTTTTGTAAACTTCTGATTCAAGAAGCCTCCATAGGTAAAAGTCATTTGGAGTGAGATCAGGAGCTCTAGCGGACCATTCTATCGCCCCGCTATTTTGTGTAATTTGTCTAATTAATAAATTGTGCAATTTAAATAATTTTGTAAAATCTCAACCAATTTCCAAAAAATATGCACTGCTGTATTCGCGATGAACACGTGTAACACATGGGGTAGTTCAATTTAAGATTTTAAAATTGGGGTTGCTAGGGGTTAGGGAGCTGAACATATTAAGGACCCTTGACTGCCAAAAAAATTTCCGCCCTAAAATAAAAATCGACGTATCCCGGTGAATTCTCAAATATTTTGCGATTTTTCAATTACAGGGGGTGGTAAGTTTCAAAATGAACACAGTGTATAATTATATCTAACACATGTCCTATATTTACACATGTCCTATGTCCATTTTCAGAAAGGCAAAATATTTGCTATTCAACAACAGCCAATTAACCGCGACTATATTGAAAATTGCTCAAACCTGATAATTTACTATGTAGTTTATGAAGACACAGCTGTCTGCGTTCGACCGTTTTACTGTGATCACTTAATTATCATTATTCTCAAGGGGTTTTATTAATGCGGTCGAATAAATCTTGTAGCTTACAGCATTTTGAGCTTAAGCTTAATATGTTCTCAAGTTTGACTACAAGTCTATTTTTATTTTTATGACTTTTAGTTATGAACCAATATATTATGACAGTGGTGCAGCAAAGTAAATGGACA
>CAXKVY010018480.1:2590000-2867253 GCA_964058915.1 Tetropium fuscum
CTTATTCGTCTAGTTGCTTATTTCTATGTAATGAAATGCTACAAACCCAAGATTACTTTTCACAAAATAAATATGAATAGCAACGAATTTCAAAGCTATATATATATATATATATATATATATATATATATATATATATATATATATATATATATATATATATATATATATATATATATATATAGCAGTCCATATTGTGTGTTCTTCTATCTTATCTTATTATGACGAGACCACACATGTTTTCCTGCAATATTGTCATAAACACCAACATGAAACAATTTCTAAACTATCACTCGAATCTAAGTCAAAAAGGATAATCATTCATGGTTACTCTGTACTAACTTGTATGTATTTAATGTTTCAAGTTATGTCTGTAATAGGACGATTTAAGTTTAGAATGGGACGTAAGTAAGCTCTGCGGTTCATTATACATCTGAGTTTTGTTGAGTATTTACCAATTATGGCGATTGTTCGTTTATGTACATTCTCACTTTTACCATCCAAATAAATACTGAGCACTGGATCCTTAAAGTTTATGGTGGTTTAAAACATGTTTTAACGGAAAACTTGTCTAGCAATTTGTAAACATTATTATGATAATCATGTCGAAACTACCCAGTGGCCAAACCACATAACTTTTGTTTACGTGTTAATTACATTTGGGCGCCTGACAACAAGACCTCTAGTGTGACATTTGATCATTGTTTAGCACTTAAGTAACTCAGATTTCACAGGTAAGCTTTAACATAATAATCACCAGCTAGCGAAAATCCTAAATAAATCGTAGGTTCTGGGCGTTGGTGAAAACAATCCTTCAGTTCAGGCTCTTATCGCCTTTGATACTACGTACTCTTTGGTAACTCGTAACTCTTTGATAGAACGTACCTTAGTGCCATTCTGGGCGCAAAACAAAATATGGATAAGAAAACTGCGCTATATTTAGAATGCAGCATAAACTATTAGTAATACCTATATAATATGTCCATGCATTTTATACACCATTTTTATACTGGGTGTCCGATTTTTTTACCATTTTTAAACCTTTATAAGTTTTAAACTATATAGTTGAGATAATGTAATTAGGTTTTCGCAATCTTCTTCTAATTTTGAGTTTTTCCTGAGTCTCCGTCTTTTTGTGCTTCCGGTTTAACCAGAATAATCAATTTAACGGTCTAAGACACCGTAGCGAATTTCTAAGTTCCTACTGACTAATGAGAAAAAGTGTTTCTAAACCTATAAAGACATTACAAGTGTAATTAACAACTTTCTTTCGCCAGTGCGGCATCGCCAATAGTGCCAAAAGCCTTAAAAACAGGAAACCCAGTGAAAGTGAAAATTATCTGACGTTCATGTCAAATTTTGACAACACAATTACGAAAATGGATCCGGCCCCCGAAAATAACGATAAAATTGAAGATTTCTGCAAACTAACCAAAAAGCGAAGGATCCATACAAGGTACGTCATTTACGCATCCGTCCACCTCAAAAAAAGCACACAGCAACCCTAGTAACGGACAACACCGTAACCTTAAAGCACCTACAAAAATCTGTGAAAGTATTAGAATACAATGCCGTTAGGTGAGAATGGCACATCAACAAGATCATAATCCAGTGCCACTGGTATCAGAGATGGGATCACGCGACGACCTACTGTCAGGGAGAGCCAAGATTTCTAAAATGTGGCAAGTAACATATGACTAAACTATGTCACAGGAAGGACACGGACCTCATCAAATGCCGTAATTGTGAGGGTAACCACACATCGAATAGCACGAGCTGCAAAGTATACCTAACCAAACTCGAAATTATGAAAAAAACGAAACACTTCTGTAGTTCCGCCCCCATCCACGAGTTACGTTAAAGCCCCGAAACCTGCAACGAATGCCTGGTATAGGACTGGCGAGTCCCGCCAAACAATCCAGACTAGAGAGAATAGACACCGAGGATCCAAACACCGGATAACAGCCAAGAATACAGGATTTCTATCCTCCGCTCCCTGAACACGAAGGAAGAACAGAAGCCCCCAGACAACAAGAGCAGCGATCCATCCACCGAGAGCAGAGATCCACCGCCGGTGCTAGCCTGATGGAGGAATTAAGCCAAGAAATGGAAAAACAAATAGACATCAAGAAGATGCTGATAGGGCAAGAATGCTAAAGAATAGACTTGCTAAATGCAGATCTGAAATTGAAAAATTTGAGTGTTTGCGTAACTTTTCGATCGAAATTTCTAGTAATGAATACTAATTTTAGCATATCTTCCTGGAATTGTAACGGTATATCAAACAAATTACCATTTTTAATTAACTATATGACGAGACATAAAATTGACATAATGCTCCCTAATGAGACCAAGTTAACAAGACGAGACAAACTTAATATTCGAGGGTATACAACAATTCGCACGGACAGAGACATAAACTGGCATTGCACATACACATAAATCTACACAAAACACAAGCCTCGAGAACGTCAGTATCACGCTGGACGGAGGCTTACGCATTACATATATTTATAATAGACCTACTAATACTTTTACAACAGCACACCAACAAAACATAGTGAATACTGGCCCTAGAGGACTTATCATAGGTGATTTTAACGCTCGACATGCCGCATGGAATTGTCAGCATCCTAACGCAAATGGCAATAATCTCGTCCACTACATTATCGATAATAATGTCATGCTGGAATATCCTGACTCTTCTACTTGCTATCCAGATAATGGCGGCACACCTAACACCTTCGACTTAGTGATCATTAAGGGCGTGGGCAACTCATCGCTACCAGTCCAGGCGATGAGGGAGCGACAACCCCATATTGATAACCTTGCGTAACATGAAGATGAAGATGACAAAATCAAAATTACCTCGTACAAGAACGCAAATTATCTTGCACCTACATTGTTTAACACCTACGTCTCTGACTGTCCAAGTTTCCCGATTACGAAACTTGCCATGTACGCCGACGATACCGCCATATACGCTCACAGCTGGAGCGCACAGCGCGTCGGAGTACTATGACAGGTGGAATATTCGTGTGAATATTGAGAAGTCGCAGGCCATGGTGTTTACAAAGAAATTTCGAGACAACCGTATAATCACGACTTTCAAAATTGGGGGTGTCAGTTCAGACTAAACATCACGTAAAATACTTGGGGGTTATTTTGGACAAAGGACTGACCTTCACGCAACATATTAACGAAACTATACGCAAAGTCAAGATATCTATACCCTTTGATGGCAAGGAATAGCAGACTAAATAGGCATAACAAGAAATTAATATACACATGCATACTGAGACGGGGCCTTATGTATGCGGCGCCGGTGTGGTGCAGCGCTTCGGCCACGAACATACGCAAACTAAAGGTATTAGAAAACAACTACCTACGCCTCATCACGGACTCTAATAGATACATCTCCATCGGAAACTTACACAACCTTTGCTCCGACATAATACCAATAGCGGACTACATCAGAAGCATTTCCCAGAAATTCTACGAATTCCAATTAAATGATAGTCCGCTTACAAACAACATTAGGGAGCGCCACACACCTTTTAGAATCAAACATAAATTAATCTATCAAAATTTATCAATATTTACTGAATGCATTAAGGCCTATTTCCACATATTTTGACCATAATTTTTTTATCTTTTTACGCTCTTTTAAACTCCTTTAACTTGACCAATTTATCCTTTCTGTGTTATTTGCTTTTCCTTGTCTTTTTGTTTCCAAATTTCATAAAATTCAACGATTTTATATGCATTTCTAGAAAGTATCAAATTCAATAACATTTCTCAACCCAAATTAGTGACAATACTAGTCATTTTATATCTTTTTTCCCTCTTTTTGTCACCTTTTCAGACCTGCAGTTAAGGGGTTTTTTCTTTAGCAGTTTTACCCTCAGAAAACCTTCAAAAAGGCCTCAAAGAGAGATTATAAAAAACACTTATGATTATTCAACTGTACTTTAAATTAGTTCGATGTCCGTTGGACAATGTCATCTACCAATGACAGATGATGGGCCCAATCACAGATGATGTCAGAAATGACATCATTTGTCATTGACTTTTTGTCACCTTTTCAGATCTGCAGTTAAGGGGGTTTTTTCTTTAGCAGTTTTACCCTCAGAAAACCTTCAAAAAGGCCTCAAAGAGAGATTATAAAAAACACTTATGATTATTCAACTACACTTTAAATTAGTTCGATGTCCGTTGGACAATGTCATCTACCAGTAACAGATGATGGGCCCAATGACAGATGATATCAGAAATGACAACGCGTATTTTCGGGGATATGGCAACTTTGTTCTATCGAATTTATATATCATATACATTTGGAAAGCCCATTATTTCCCAATTCCGAAAATTTCATATTTATCATGGAAATTATACAATACAGTGATTGTTTTATAAGTTTTATGAGTGAATATTGATTTATAAAGTAGGCTATGGAAATAAAATACAACATGACAACTAATTTAATTTTTTATTGGATAGTCGTTATCAAACATAGTTCCATATATATTCTTTGTGTTGTTTTGTAAGATTTAGTTTCGGGAAAGAAAAGATTACTCACAGCTTTTTCACTTATTTTTTCTAAATACTTAATAATTTTTCATAAAGTAACTAAAATACCGAGTTGCTAATAATGTATTTTTTCTACAAACGACGGTAAAAGTATAATTGTTAACGCATGCTGTCACTGTCTAAAATGTCATTTTCAGCCAACGACATTCCATGGCGAATGTCATTAGTAGCTGTAGTGATAATTATTGCTGTGAAACTTGTAGGGTGGGAAGCAATGTTATCATCCGAAGTTTTCCGGAGAAAAATCCGGAGAAAAATTGCTCGTGGTGCTCTTCTTGTTTTGTAACGAATCTTCTATAAAACCGTTTGAAGACGTTGCTTTCAATCAACGACACAGCGCAAACTCTCTTCGATCATAGGAAATCCGGGCGCAATTGAGACGTAATCCAATCCTATCAGCTGTTATCTGATATCTGATGTTATCCTATCAGATGTTATCAGAATTTGATAATAGACGATTACTAATATTAGAGGAAGGTGGTTATATTGAACACCATTTTGTTTTTCCTACAATTATTTTTTGTTTTTTGTATATCGACAAAATTACACATCAACCAATTTCCAAGGAAAATTAACATCCTGAAGATTTCACAGATAAATACAAAATTCCGAAAAATGTGCAATTTTCGCTCGGCGGAAAAACTACCGATAATATGGACTAAAGTTGATCCATATTATCATCGAAAAATAAATATATTCATACTAGGTTAATGAAAAATAAGAGGTAGGCTTCTAAACCCGAAAAATAACATTTATCGACAATCATACTGACCCCCAGTATTTAAGTATGGAACCCATATTATATACCGGACAAGAGGGGTCCATTTTTAAAATAGTTGATACTGAGATTTTATTGACAAAACAATAAAAACTGTACGGGACAATACAGTTCGCAAATAAAACTTTTCGAAAATGACAGTTGATACCTTGACCATATGCAGCTAAACTAGAGGCACAGACGATGTAGCCAATATATTGCGACGTTTATGCGTAACTAAAGGGTCCGCCAATAGGGACGCTCGATCTTTGACAGCTCATGGCGGCCATGTTGTTTGTGGTAGAGTTGGCAAACGTAGTTGTTATTATTCAGTGTATCTTCACAAATCACCATGAACCAATTCAGCCGCGAGCAACATGTGCAAATCGTTAAAACTTATTACGAAAATCATTCATCGGTTCGAGCAACGTTCCGCGCGCTCCGCCAATTTTACGGTGCAATTGATCGTCCTGCTGAGTCGACTATCCGTCGTTTGATTAACAAATTCGAGGCAACCGGTTCGGTGAACAATCAGTTCACCGAACCAGTTTATTAATTTATTTTTGAGCATTACATATAGAGGTTTTCGAATAAGCGAGGGGTTCCATATAAAAAGCATGTTCAATTTTACCACCTTCTCCTCTAATTAAAATGTGATACTTATTCTTATTTCATTTACGTTTTTATTATTACAAAACCTAAATAATAAATCAATTGTAAGAAGCAAATCAAAACAAATTAAATACTGACTAAATGGGAAACATTGCTTTAGCGATGAATATGTGGTTTGTTTTCCGTATAATTATTTCGCTCTTCAATCAGTAATGCCGTAAATGGCGCATGAGCAAATAATTAGGTTTACGTTTCTTTGGGAACCCTATACATCACACACAAAAAATCTACACAAAAGTTTTGAAAAAATCATCAGCATCTTAACTATATTACAAAAACTTTTGGGACCATACGTAATTATAAAATTTTTATAAAATAAGAATTTCCCCTGTGGCAAATTCAATATTTATATATGCACTGTTTGATGCGTTATATCGACAATGACAATAAGGCGATATTCCTATTTAGTTTAACCGGAAAATTATTTGTGACAAAACAATGATTTAAGGATGACAGTGTTATTGAAAAAAATGCAGGTATTGTGCTATATAACGCATAAATAAACACCTAAATAACCAAACTTCCCTCTCTATGTGTGTATTTAATATAATATTCTTCAAAAGTTAATCAAGTAAAAGGTCTATTCCTATATATAACATTAGTATAATAAGCACCATTTTATCCTATACAATAGCTCACCGAAAACATAAGTGACCCTATTCTCGACAAACATGATATATAACGTACGGCTATTAATATTTCTATAGAAAAATACGTTTTTTCACACACTTGGAATAATGGGGTTCCGATTATTGGGCACAATGCAATATATCCGAAATATTGTGCATTATTTAGTTATAGTTTGCTAACAGAATAGTAGAGCAATGGGGCAAACATCCTGCTGGTACAGAGTATCGGGGAAATATATGATTTACCAATCATATTGTTATATTTTAGGGGTGAAAGGAGATGCTTTGTGCATTGAGAATGATGCCTAATGAAGCGCATATCTTTATGATTTGTTTAATGAATAAATACTGTTTTGAATACTGTTTACTGAATGTAATGAATATATACATATATATTTTTGTACTGCAATATTTTCTCCGGGTCGGAAAATTGACGAATTATAAAGCTCAAGATAGAAGAGAACAAGATAATCAATGTTTTTATATCTTATATAGGTATAGCTTATTATACACTTGAGTGCAAAAAAAATTACTCAGCGACATGCTCGAGTTTTGGGATTCAATCTGCTAGCACACAAAGTCTAGGTAACTAAATATACTATTCTAAAGTTTTTAAGCTTGTGGCTTCAAATGATACCACTTTGATTCAAATTGGACCTGTTCTTACCAAAGTTCTGGGCCTAAGAATATGTATATGTAGCACAAAAGAGTTGTTTAAGGAATAAGGTGTTTGAAAATGTGTATGAAACGAAACAAAAATTAATTCTCTGCTGAAATTAATTTAATGATTGAGTCAATACATGGTGTTACCACCCCGATTCCTAACTACACTTTCCAAGCGATTATGTATGGGCCGAATGGCTGTTCTCATGCTATCTTCATGGATTCCTTCGCACTCTGCAGTTAACGCACTTCTTAGTTCCATCACTCACCATGGTGCAAGATTTCTTGCCCAAGCTCCTCGCTCAACCCCGCGTCAATATTTTTGGCTAAAGATGTGACCTCGATAAGAGGGGGTCGAGCGGTACCATCGCTCTTTACCGCAAATATCTATGTAGGCCGAGATCGCCTCGTAAGAGGTAGGCCGCGCGTTTCACGTGGCCATCCTCACAAATGTGATCAGTGTCAAGTGAAGTTACACAGTCTCCCCCGGTCCTGGCTGGTGGGCCCCGCCGGCAGAGACTTGCTTTTGGCGCTCTTGACTTTCTTCGCCGGTGTGTCTGTGTGCCGGTGTGTCCCGACGTGACACCCCCGGGGGTGTCACGTCGGGTGTTTGATGGATCCTTCCTGTCTCTCGCCGGGCTTGCTAGAGCCCGGTTGGGCGGCATTCAGGTTGGTATGGGAGGATGAGCATTATTGCTCAGGATGACGGAGTTCGCGAGATGATCAGCTATCAGCTCGCTGGCTCCGTCAAGTAAGGTAAGGGTGTGTGGTTTGGCAAGGCAGTCGGCCTCGCCGTCCACTGGATGGAGCTGTTTTAGTGTCTTCTCGATCCGTTTTCTTTTGTCCTGCTCTTTCCTTCGGTGTCGCCTGATTCTTCTCGCATCAGTCGTGCTGAAACATTGTGATTATATTATACTTACCCGTTGTCCAGGATATGGGTCTTTGGCCGCTTGTGAGGTCCGGTCTTATTCTTCAGGCTCAGCCTCTTGTCGCCGGCTAACATTGGGTACAGCAGGGCTCGGCTGAACTTTACCTTTTTCGTAGTGGCATCTATAGTGGTCCTTCCATGTCAGAGCTCAATCCAGGGTCAAGCAGCCAAGATACTTGACGTTGTTCTCCCACTGAATGTTGACGTCGTTCATGGCGACGTATCATGCCTCTGCTTGCGAGCCCTCCAAAATACCACTGATTGGCTCTTCTCCGCGTTGATTTCCATCTTCCATCGATGCACCAGTCCTCGAGGAGCAAAGCGGTTTCCTTCAGGTAGCGGGTGGCCTGCCTTGCTTGCCAGGATCTGGGGAGGATGGCGGTGTCCTCAAACTCAAACTCAAACTCACCCCAAACATACTCAATTGGATTTGGGTCCAGGCTAAATGGATGTCCATTTTCGGTATACCGACGTCAGCCAGGTAAAAATAGTCCTCCAACTTCAATGTCATCGCCCGATCTTCGTGCCCATTACTGATAGAGAAACAAATTTATGATCGCCATGGTGTCGTGGACATTTGCACAGACTCTTGCAATTTTATTTCTCACATACCACATCAGATATGAACATATTTGCTACACTAAATTCACTAAGTCATTTCACTGATTGATTGTGTGCATATGCAGAGACAAAACGAAACTTGCGATATAGGGAATTTTTATTGAGTGAAATACTCGTACTATATTTACTCTATGACATAAGGTTAAATTGACTAACCAATAACGTTGAAGGTACGCGGTCACATGATGTAAATAAACATTCCAGTAGATGCTTGTAACTCTAAATTTTCAACATTACTTTCTATTCTATTAATTGTCGAAGGTTTTTACTAAAATTATGTACCATTATATTTTACTAATATAATTATTTTACTGATAAAATTATGTACCATCACTTACTATTTATTTTTAGGAGAGCATCTAACTCTAACAACCCTAAAGGAGGAATTAACCAGAAAACAATTACTAGACATAAGTGTCATGTCGTTGAGATGCAAGTTACGCCATATAGGATTTAAATACAAAAGAAATATATGTCGCGTGATATGTTAGATATGTCGGTAAATACAATATTTCTACTACAGATTTTATATAGATCTACTTATTACTTTGGTACAACTCTTTTTTTCTTGTAGGTGATTAAAGATGATTTTATTAGTGTTTTTTTTTCTTGTAGGTTTGTACGTACAAAAATGTTCTCTTTGTTTAATCTGACAAAAAAAACGGAATACACGGATTTGTATTTTAGTGGAGATGAATGAATTCTATAATTTCACTCATTGTGAAGCTGAATATGTTGTGACAAAGTAAACCATCTGCGGCGAGCGAAACTGCCAGTTATAATCCATAACTAATTTCCTATGTCGAGTACAATAAGTTAATGCAAACCTTTCAAATTACCACAGTAAAATATTTAACTTTCACTCTGAAAGGACAATAAAGCCATAAACCATTGTCCGTTTTACAGCCAGGGCTGACTTTAAAATGCACGCTGAAAAGGTTTTACTGTTTCCAAGATTGGCTCGACTCTGGTGCCCGTTTTGTTGTCGAAATTTGTTTATGCCTTCTGCAACTTTATTATGACAGTTTTTATATTTCTCTTATTTTTATTGCCAATAAAACTATACCGCTTTTCAAGTGAATTGCCATGTTGACATTTGGTTTTTGTTCAGGCATTGTGGGCCAATTTGCATGCATACAAACCTACCCATTTGAATCATCAAGAGCAAATAATTAGTATGGAAAAGGGTATTAAAATATAGCGAGTCTACCACTTCGAGGAAAGCCTGATATTTTCTGTATATGTAAGAATTCTAGTGATTGTGACTGAATTTCAAATATATAGAATAGAAGACAGGAAGGAACATAATTTTAGGCAATTATTCAATTATGGAATTATTTGGGGTCGATACCGCTATTAAATTGTTAATGTTTTAGCATGCTGTCCCGTTACAAAAAAGACAGCACCGAGCGCATTAAGCTGGTTTTCCGACATCTACGCGCTCCTGCACGGCCTTTTTTACATTCTCAGGATAATGATTTTAAAATGGTGTCGGGGGCTGCTTCGTAGCGCGAACAGCATCGAGCCCGTGCCTCGTTTTATGTCAGCCAAATGGCTTAGGATCTTTTTCGCTGTCACACCATATCACGAACTGGTGGTGCGCCTGCAGACAATTCATGTTCTGGTAGTGTGTGCATGCATTTGTTTGAGCGTGGGCCTGTCTAATGGCAGTAAGTTTTTTCATATGGGATGTTTTCGACAATTTGAAGAAACCCTAAAACAATCTCTTGATATGTAGTACTCAAATCTTCTTGTGCAGGAGGAGAAGATCTGTTAATGTTGACTGCCCACCCTGTGTAGAAAAACCTACAGAGACCATATTCTTCAATCGTGAAATACAATTGGGTATTTCATAGTGCTGCTCATTTGAAGCATTCATGACATTATTATTATTATTATTACATTCATTTATTAGACAAGACAGTTAGATACCCTAATTTGCAAGTAACTGGTAAAACTCGCGAGCATATCCCTCTTTTCTCCGATTAATGCGGCCTGTTTTCTGCTTTTTCTGCCTACTATTTGGCTCTGTAACTCGGAAGGTATTAGTCCGTTGAAAAAATGTATATCTAAGCAATTGTGCAGCAAATTATACCCTCTCCAACTTTCAATAAAAAACTTTTTTTAAAAAACTTTCAAGAAGTTATATGCTACAGAATGCCTTTAGCCGCCATTTTTCAAGATGGCTTCAGAAAAGTATAAACTGTAAACAGGTACCAGAATACAAATATTTGCTAGCAAATGAAATCAAATAGGTAACGAAATCGTATAAACAAATCTAAGTAGAGTAAAAGCTTAATAAAGACAAGCACTTACCTTAGATAACATTTTGAAGATAATATCCATATAATGATATAATAACAAAATTAATATATAATTCAATAGTAAACTTGTAAAAACGGCCATATTACTTAATATTAATTTGCTTTAATATTTATCATCAGAGGGAGTCTTAAGCTCACAGCTGTTTCAGAGAGTCTATAAATTAAGAGTTGAATAAGTAATCAAGAAAGCACCAAAGTGTATGACGGGTTGCATAGGTATACATAAATAATAAACGTTTTTTCCAAATTACACATAACTCATATTATTATATATTATTTGATTTTTCATCACGATTATAGAAAACAATGATCACATTGTTGTTTTCTTGAAATTGTATAGGTACATATTTCCTTTAAATTTTTAAATATTAGTTGTAAGATAATGTCTATTTGTGGTAAATGTAGAGATATAGTACAAGGTTGGTATATGTTATATTCATAGAACATATGTTATGAACATTTCTTTCCTCATCGATCAAATTTAGTAAATTTATAAAAAAACCATGTATATATTTTTCACTTTGTCCTTTTATTGTGTACATTGCATAAATTCTTTATACATGCCATAAAAATTAACAGAGGCTTACAG
Organism: Tetropium fuscum; assembly: GCA_964058915.1. Taxonomy (NCBI): domain Eukaryota; kingdom Metazoa; phylum Arthropoda; class Insecta; order Coleoptera; family Cerambycidae; genus Tetropium; species Tetropium fuscum. The sequence continues at coordinate 2,601,774 of CAXKVY010018480.1, forward strand.
AACCGACTACTGCAGAATGAGAGTACCTACATGCTAAATAATGAAAAGAGTTAAGGAGCTAGCCAGGTAATGAAGATAACAAAGATAATAGAGGTAATAAAAAGGTAAGAAAAGAGTAAATTAATAAATTAAAAAAATACATTTCAAATTCAAATTAACATTTCAAATAGCTCACAAAATAAAATATTTTATTTCATTCCGAGTAGGTATAAGTTACTTTAATATGACTGGCATGAATTTAATTCTTAAACTTTAATGCTCAGTCACATAAAGTATACTCCTAATAAAGTAAACATATATTACTAATTAATATGTAGATGATATTTTTCGGTGATTACTATAGACCCATATTGCATGGTTGTAACTCCAAAATAAAGGACTCTTCTAAATAAGGCAATATAAATAGCGATGGCGTCTAATATATGGGAAGGTAAACAGTTTAAACTTGCCAGCTACCCTTTTGTATTAAATTAATGTTTTCAAATATATTTGCCATATATATGAGTTCGCGGAAGCATTATTGCAATAGAGGACAATAGCGTATATCCACCCTCAGACAATGGGTGCATTTTGTCAGACAATTTAATATAACATTCTTAACTATGTGGCTGTCATATATGCATTCATTACTCATCGCTGTTATTAAATTGAGAGTACGTTACATCTCAGGTAATTTATAATTCGATGCACATATAACTAGCAATTTACAATAGAAATTGTTCATTATTTGAGAAATGTTCATTATATGAAGCTCAAATTTTATACATGTGAACCTTGAAGAATGTCTTCATGATACCTTTCATACATACAAAAAAATAAATTCTTGGAATTGAAATGCTTCAATATGAAAGTGTTGATATTGATTTACCGAAAGATGCATAGACATATGATGTTAGATAGCAGTTGGGAAGCAAAGCAATAGCAAAGTTTACTAGCCAACAAAAACCCTGATGCGGATGTGTCTAAAAATTAATTAAACCATCTGACTAAAGCTGAAGAAGGAGGTTATATTTTTGTTAAAAGTATGGTCCTTATGTTATATTAATTTCTTATATATTCAATTGTATGTATCTTTTTTTATTAAAAGTAGTTTATTGTGAATAGCCCAGGCATCGAAGTTCGATTTACAGCGAAGGAAATGAAAACAGGGGTATGTTTTTATATTTGGTAGATGTGTTTAATAGACCTTGTTTCTTCATTGACCTTGTTTCTTCATTGTGTAAAAGCCCGGAATAATTATTATTAAGCATGAGGAATCGACGCTTACTTAAAAAAATTGCATGATCATCTTTGACCTCTTTTGAATCGCCTACAAAATATTTGTATAGCACAGAAACCAGCCTTTTATGAAAAATAAAAAGATTACCGATGGAAAAAAATAACGTGTTTTTAGCGTCCGCAACTTATCACTGAAGAACAAAATACTAGAAGCAGCAGAAAAAATAACTGACAAGTAGGCAGAAGAAGTTAAACTTTGTATTATTAACGTTGTTTATTTAGTTGCTGCGGATGAGACTTGCTTCTTTTATTCTTGCATTCCAATCGAGAAAAAAAAGTGTTTGCCCAGAGCCAGAGGAGGTAGGGTTGGCCATGGAACTGCCTACTCTTCCAATGATGAGTTCTTCAGTAATACAATTAATGATTGCCCTAAGATTTAAAAAGTCTTTATAGATCAGCTTTTGGTTAAAAAAAGGAAAACTGATAATAAAAGTATTAACATAAAAGGCATTGCAATTGCTAGTGCCATTATTTCGGCAATGAGAACACGTTCTTTATATCCTGTCCAAATTAGTCTTGCTGTATTTTTCTGTGGAAAATATTTTCCACAGAGTCCAGAATTTTTTTGAATTTGCTTTCCACTTTGGGATTCTGTTCTTTATACCATGATGCGCAAATGTTCGTCAGCGATATACCATCCTGACCTGAAAAATCTGCCTGGCCAGTGGCCAGTACTATAAAGTTGAAATAATTTTTATACTCTTCTTTACTTAACATTTGTTATATAATTAGAAGTAATTAGAAAAATATAAATGAGTGCTCTGTTTCCTAACATATTGTAAAACATATTGTAGTATGCTTAAATATTGAAATATTGACATATCCTGTTATTTAAAAAAAGTCGTATGTGTGGGTCTCTGAGATCCAAGCGTGAATGTTGCGAAAAATAATTGTGATATTCCAAGGGGAGTTAGTAATAGATGCATATCGGCAGCCGGGCATGGCTACAGAGCAGTCATTTTATTTTTTGTTTTTTCACCACCTACGTTACGAATATCATATACAAAAATATATTGTATGCGAATGCATTCGTTCTGTGAAAATGTGTCGAGTTCCAGTATAACCCGAAAATTAGTTAAAACCTAGCGATAACCCCATTTACAATATCTTATGATACAATCATAAGATATGTTCTGTTTTACAATCGTAGTGAAGGATATCAGAAATTCTTGTTTTGCACCTCCCAAAATTGAACCAATAACCGAAGCGTTAGAATTAATCATAAATCCCATTTTAAATTTATTTTTATATATAAGTATATCTTTAATATATCTACTGATATTCACATTCATATTTAACATATTGTCAAAAGTATATATATTGCGAGATGGTGAAACAAAGTGTATATGTATATTTTGTTAGTACTTACTCGAATTATAATGACCATACCCAAATAGGATCACCTTCCTAATGACTTTGTTGCTTCAATATCTACCAAAATAATTATTTTCATCGTAATTATATGTACTAATAATTGCTTACACAATGTGATATGTTTGCCCAAAACTGCTTTAAACAAAGGTCAAATTACCCAAATAATAATCTTTAATTATCAGTGTAGGTGGATGGGGATCCTAATAACACAACGTTTTTCTAAGAAGTTATCGTCCTAGTGTGAAAAGGAAAAGAGTTGACAAACAACATTTACAGGGCTCTACAAACCAGAAGCCCAAACTCCTCAAATAGAAAATAATTTTTTGTTTAAACTATGAGCGATTAAACCACAGGGACCAAAAGCCAGAAAGAATTTAAGAGAAACAGTAACTTAACAACGTATTTAAATACAAATTAAATGAATTGAACCATTTCAATATATAGATTGTATATTTTTCAATATACAGGAATATAGAATTATATATTTATACAATATAGAATTTTATTTATAATAAAAATAATAATCTATCGATGTTGTAACATGTTCGGCGGTTCAAGATGAAAATTGCACCATGAATTTTTGACAAATGTAAATGTTGTCACAAGTCGATATACTTATTATTACATTCGCTGACATAATGCTAACTCATATACCTCGTTATTTTGCTTAATTCTGGCGCATCCTCCATTTTATTAATACATATGAAGTATTACAATGAGCTAAGATGCCTGCCTAGCCTTCCAGTAGTACAACGTGCATGAGTTCGGGCATAAACATCCATACGCAACCGCGTGTTATCCGATTCCTGCTGAAATTCGAAAGACTTCAGCCAGAAGTCGCGGTTCAATAGACCATTTATTTCTTTACCTAACTGCGGATTTGTTATTTTTTTTACTTAATACTGTTTTATTGGGAGCCGAAACGGTGCCGCACTGAATTTTTCGCTATTTTTTCATTAAAAGTTAGCGATCCCTACAATTGCGCTTTAATAAAAAATAATTGAGGTAAACCCTGAAACACCCCTTCTGAGTGTTTCTCAGTATTTCAAAAATTGTAATTTTTTTAATAAAGCGCAATTGTAGGGAGTGCTAAATTTTAATGAAAAAACAGTTTAAGGAAAAAGTGCGGCACCTTTTCGGCTCCCAATCAAACAGTATTAAGGTTGGGATTTCGTAGAGTGAGCGGCAAATAGATGCATTTACTTTGGTTAACTATAAATAATTCAAACGATAACATATGATCTGATAATTAAATTAGTTTCAAATACGAGCTATTATTATAGGGATAATTATAATATATGTTTTATGTCTCCAGCTTTTCTTAAAAGCCTGTTCTATGGTCTTGCAATGAAAATAATTTGATTTTAACAACGACAGACAAACTACAACTAAATGCATCAAGTAGAGAAACAAATATATTCTCAATAATCTACAAAACCAGGAACTTGGAAACTCGAAGTCCCATAGAAGCAACTGACTTTGGAAGGCGACTAGAAAGTTGCAGCATCCACATGTAGCAAGTCATTCCACCTATTCGCAAATAGGTGGAATAATGGAGAATGGGCAATGAACAATCAAGAAAAGGTCAATGAATTTTCCAACCACCTCGTAAATGTTTTCACACCCCTACCAGCTGAGATCCCTGCAAAAGAAGAAGATATCCACACTGTACTACAGTTCGTATACCACTACATTATAGGACAGCTATCGTAACCCTCGGGCACATTGCCTTTAATGTACCAGAGCGCTACAAGGTTCAGATCAACATTGTTTCTAGGAAAGTGAGTATATTTTCATAAGTAGAAGTTTAAGTTTCTTATTTCTTTAGCAATTTTAATGAATTTTAAAAATGACCTATGGCTATGGTAATTTCAAATTGTGTCTTCTGACAAAAATTAAAACATTAGTGTCACTAGAGTCGGGGTTATTTTTCGCAAAATAGTAGCTTTGTAAAACATACTTTTTGAAAATATCTTAATTAATTTTGGTAATACAGGATAATAATGTGAAAAAGTTTTATCATACTCTCATTAGCAAATTTTAGCTACTGTTCGTATAATATGTATCTATAGTTGAACGACCGGCAACCCTGACCTACACAATGTTTTTCATTGACGTAGAAATTTTTTTTCTTAGGGGGGTGAAAGTAGAAGGTTTTTGTATGCATATTTTCAACACCACAGCTGATATTAAATGCAAGTTTCCACACCACTCATGAAGTATTGCTTTCAGCGCGTTACTATTTTTTAGTGGGTGGTTCGCCAGTAGCCATATTTCCCACAAGTAACAAAAATAAATATGTACAAAACAGCTAAGTAGTCGAGAAAAATAAACTTTAAAACAGAAAAATAAAATAAATATACTTGCGATTGAAATACAATCATATTTATTGTGTAAGTAGGTACCTACCTAATCTACCAAATCGTTAACACTCAACAAAGACAAAGATTATTAACAGACAAGCTTTGACAAAGATCAGAGCTTGTTTGTTAATAGGTACCTACATAACTAAACCGAGACTAAATTCAACACATTTTTAAAAATCATTACAAATGCAATACATACCTACCTACCAGCTTCTCATCGTAAAGCGATTTCCAATACACACACTTTTTACAGCCAATCAAAATCAGAAACTGACCTTGAGGTATTTTACAGTCATTGAAAATTTTCCTTTCTTTTGTGGCTAGGTAGGCTAGGTACACGGTTATAATTTTATAAACAGTCTATAGAATTTTGCCAACTGATGTAAATTATTAATTTATGATCTAGGATGGTAGGTACCTACATACAAATAGAGTCAATGGACAATAGGTACCTACTTATGTAATAAACCAGAGAGCGTTTTCAGTTTTGTAAATCACAATAAAAAACCTAACTTATATCGTTGCATTTAGCATTTATAACCTAGCGGCCTCAAGCACTGGAATATTTTTTGGATAAAATTATTTGAGAAATGTCTTAAGTGAAGGATGTAATAGGTACCTACCTACCTCAGTACACGTCAGTACCTACTTCGAGCAGCCCATAAATCAACTTTCTTTTGTTAAAGTCGGCTCTGCTCTAACACCCACTATCCAGTTTTGCCGTCAAATAATATTTTCCTAAAATTTTTTTAACATGCCTATTCTATCTCGTAAATTAAGCGAGGTCTGGTGGAAATCTACGTTTTTCAGGTTTCATACGAAACGAATAAACATGTTTGCTAACCGCCATACTCTTTTATTTCAACTCTCGTAGCGATGTATACCTACATAGGTAGGTATATAAATAATATATTAGCAATTCACGCGAACACGCCACTGTAAGATATGTGAACCTGATCCTATTCGATCCGAGAATCCGATCCCGATCCGAGAGATACGATTCCAATAAGTTAAAAAGAGATATACTGCTCGAATATTCGTTATTGGTCGTCGATCGGCGTTGCCGCTTCTAACTATAAATATAGATGTTTACGTAATTGTCATATTTAAAGTAGACGAAAATAAATGTAAAAACGTAACATCTTGGCCTATAATATATTATTGTGTGCACAATTATTATTTAATAACATTCATAAATAATATATACAACTTTAATATAGTATTGTGGAATTTGATATTTTAATTGAATACTGAGCAAATTGAGAATTACATGTGGCAACTGCGCGGTATCTTATATGGGGTCAGTTAACTATACATACATATTGAATGAACTGTAGAGGCACCATATCAAACGAGCCTACCTATCACTAAGTTTAAACTTAGTGAAGTGAAATCAACTATCCACACAGATCTATCTCAATGCAAAGAAAACTCCTGGTTACGACTTAATCACAGGGCGTGTAATGGAAGAACTCACAGAAAAAGGTATGAAATTTATTACTATATTATTTTATTTCATTAGGTTAGGCTTTTTCTGAAACAATGGAGGGTTACCCAAATTAAAGTAATAGTTAAGACCGGAAAACCTCCAGAAGAAGTCAAATCGTATTGACCAATCAGTCTCCTACCTGTCCTTTCGAAGGCTTAAACTACCAAACTACCTTGCAGTGAATCTACTAGACAATACCGACGAAGTGCGCAGAGACTCAAGTGACTCAAACCCCTAAACCTAACACATAGATTTTAGTTAAGTGTATTTATTTAGTGCTAATTAAGTTAAGTTGAGTTATATATCACTTAGGGTCCTGAAACTGGTGGGAATAATTGACATGGACTGTATAAGTAATTTTGTACCTGCACGTCATATTTATTATGGTTCAGATGTCGTTTGAACACTTTTAGAAAATTGTTCTGCAAGTACCTTCACTTCCGCTTCTCTGAATCGTCATATTTTTGGGCAGATTCCAGACTGATGTATGTTTTAAAATTGTCGTTATTTATTGCATTGCGAAATTTGTGACAGGAAATTTATGAAATTTGAGCATAGTTAGGTGCGTTTTAATTCAAAGATTAGTAGTAATTTGTCACTATAGTGTTTTCGTTTGATATACAAACTAGAGCAAAAAATTGTGCGACATTTTACAAAGAAAACCCGTACCAATTACTACAGAAGCGGTAAATCACATCATTATGCAATACAAAAGGATAATTAGTGTAAAATTGTATACCGCCACAATTTCTTGTGAATAGAACTAGGGTCTCCAGTCCGAGGCGTACCATATCGGTCGCTATCACTCTTCAACTCATATAAATCCCATTTCCCTCCTCGCTCACTTAGAAGACACCTGCATGAACAAGCCGGCGATTTTTACTAGATTTACTGCTCAGTGGAGTATCATCATGCGTAACAAAGGTGAAGTGACTTCAAAAGATGTCTTATTATGTCATATTCATATATGTGCAAAACTTTAAGCCAAAAAATTATTTAGATTTGAATGTATTTAGAATATATGGAAAAAATTTTGCATGCTGCATGTACAACTTAGTGCTCAATTCAGCCAATAACAATTTAAAATAAAAGAAAGAATTTAAATTGATGTCGCCCAACAAGGACCACGGGGAGGTAAGAGCGCCCCTTACCAGGATAGAACGTGGTTATGTTACTTATTATTAGTATAGGTAAGACTGTTAGTAAAATTTATATCAAATTAATTCACCAATTTGCGGGATGTATTATTATTTGCACATATATTTACACTCACATTGATATTTTTCACTGTCACTTATTAGTAGCACTCTTCACAAAAACTCACATCAGAAATTCATATCACTATTCGCTATCTGAAAACAAGTCACTTTCACTACTGTCTTAATTTACATTTATTATGACTGGTTTAACGGGAGTATCCGGAGTACCCATCATAATATCGAGATCCCACATTCTTGATTCCACCTTCTTCACATGGTCTGTACATTTTATCCATTTGGCCGCATTTACTTCTTTGATTGCACCAATGAGAAATTTTTTCATATCAACTTTTTCTTTTATTTGCGCCCAAATAAGCTCAATTGGGTTCAGTTTACAGTGATATGGAGGTAATCGAATTACCTCCTTTCCTCTTGCTTTGGCGATTACATCCAATACATACTTCTTGAAAGTTGGAAAATGTTGCCTTGCCAGTGTCAACAATTCAGCTTTAAGTAGTGATTCATCGTGTTCAATGTTTCTTTCTTCCAGTCAGTCTTTAATTTGCTCTTTCCGCCATGTAGTTGTGGGCAGGTGTTCTGTTCTACGAAAATGATAAGATTATTGTTTTTTATTTTATTTCCTATATTAGGATAATTGCGCGTGCCACTGAGCACCGCATTTCATTAGTTTGCATATCAAAGGAAAGCACTATATAAACTTGCTATAGATCTTCATGAGTTGAAAAATTATTCTTCCGAGTAATATACGAAATATTGGTATTGTCATCATATACAAATATTAAAAATTTGACCTATAGTGGAACATCATATACAAATATTAAAAATTTGACCTATAGTGGAACATCTCTGGTGGTAGACCATTTAAAACTAGTATTCACTTTTTTTCTTGCTTGATATAAATAATAATTAGCAGCGGAAAATATTCATGAGTGTGAACATGATTATATTTTTCTCATTTCTACCAACTTACAAATATAATTAATTTAGTTGTTACCTCATAACTACAGGGAATTAATTATTTCTTTTATCCCGTATGTGTACTCAACCGCTTTTCTATCAAACATCAAACTAATTAATTTATAATATATGTATATAAATTAAAAGCCCTTTAAATACGCAAATTGTTGCGGAAATTAAATTTTAAAACGCGCACATCAAAGGTTTTAAATTAATTCATCAACACGTTCACGCTCGTTAATTAATGGAACGGTGATGTATTCACGGCGAAATTAAATAATTACTAACGGTAATTAACTCGACTCTCATTTGCTTAGTTTCAGGTAATGCGGCATCGAGAATAAATAAAAACGTTACGTTGGCTTTTCCAGCGTTCGGTACCTAATTAAGACTCGACACGAAAAAAAATATTGAGGGATTGAACCTATTGTCTATATAACATTACACAATAAAGACGTATGGAATTGGTGCAATAAAAGGTATTTTATCGTACAGGCTAAAATAATAAAAAACGGTTTTCCATAAATATAATGAACGCGCAGTGCAAAATTATAAAATTCATTGGCTTCACATGCTCGCTACAAAATAAATCACTCCCAAACCTAATGCATATCATCCAAAAATCACAGAGTGTTACATCCAAAAATCACAGAGTAGAAGCCAAAATAATTTGTGCATTCCTAACCAAACATCTACCGAAAGGCAAACGACAAATGCCATCAAACTAGCATCTAGCACGCTAAGTGGTCCGCTGAGTAGTAGTTAGTCCGCTCTAGGTTCCTGCATACCTGTCATAAGGCAACTCTGATGTCAAATCAGTAGTGGTAAGTAAATGGTCACTAGAGACGGATATTTCAATAATAATAATATTTTGATAATAACAATAAGGTGTTCCAATAGGTCACAACGGCTTAATAAGAGTAATGCATGCTGTTTGCTTTTTGTTAGGTTCCGTATTTATCAGATCTTCTTTGGCTTAGTTCCACCATGAGCCTCAGGACTTAGATATGAGTGATATACCTATGTGGTAAAATGAGTGAAGGTCACTAAATACGTAGATTATGTAGTTAAATACGTAGATGATACACACGTAGATATTGTAACATTTTCTATTACGTAAAGGTGATAATTAGACAATTTTATATGCATTGTAAGTTTATTATTCTGCATTTTTGTTCGGCTATAGTAAATTGTATGCCATTTCATTAGTCCATAACTGGAATGTAAGTAACTTAATTAGGTGTTACATTATATGATCATAATTTACTTACTTAATAATGTACCATTTATATTGATGTAAATATTTGTTCCATTACTATTCTAGGTACTATTTTATAATCATTTATTTTCCTTTTCATACGCTAAAATCTCAGTGATTATGCCAGTACTGTTTCATCTTAATGTGTGTTTATGTCTTGACTATTTCTATACAATTGTCAATTAATTATATTTTAAGGAATATAGAGAATTTATTTAACTTCTTTTTTAAATAGTCCAGTCGTTATAATATACTTTTTTCCTGAATAAGGTCTGACCGGCAAAAAACTTTCGGAGATGTGTATCTCTATGTGTCAGATTTTTTGTCTTAAATTTGCAACCCTCTCCGCGTGGAGCAGAACTACCGCAGGTATTCAAATGAGTGAAATTGCATTAACGTGGAAACCTAGCTTAAATCATTAGTCCGATAACAAAAAGTTGTTCCGAATATAAGTTTCTACCAAAAACTCTGCGGAAGTACCTATCTAGGATTTATAGTTTTTAAATGGCAAGCCCAATGAGTAGCGACGCACCTTTTTGGTGAAGGTTACACGGACCCAGTTTTGGCAGCGTTCGAATATTTCGAGCGTCTTAGGCTGAACCATTGCTCCGATTGCGATTATTTAAGAAGCATCATGTTACTGAGTAATTGAGATTTCCAACAGTATTTCATTCGAAGTCAAAAGCGTCAAAATTAATGAAATTATGGCGGCTGCTATCGCATATATTGAAAAATTGTAATAAAATTTACCCCCTTGCGGTATGTGTCCAACGTATGTGTCTATATCATCTGTCCAAAGCAAAATATTCCAAGTTCCTTTCATGGTTCGATAAACCAGTGCCTCCTGTATTTAAATGCCGACTTTTTTTAATACTCTTTGATTGGGAGCCGAAAAGGTACCGCGTTGCCTTTTTTGATTTTGAAATTGCATTTTGCAATTCCATTGTTATGCAGTGCAGTGGAGCGGGAAGTGGATTAGAGGCGGGAAGTTAGCAGCAGCGAGGGGCGGCTGGGTTGTCCTATTAGTTATGTTTTAGGGAACAAAAAACCTAAACAACATTTTTTGTCCGACTTGCGGTAATTATGAAATGTTATTAATGAAATTGCAAAATTAAAAATATATGAAATAAACACTTACTGTCTCGTGCAATGTTCGTCGAAAAATGCACGGTTTTAGAGTTATAGGCCATTTAAAGTTCAAAAATGGACCAAAGTCGACAACTTCAAAAATTCTTATCTCGGCTTCTACTGAACTTTTTTTTAATGTTTGGGTTGCAAAATGATCGTTAATACTTATGTGCTTAAACATATTATTTTTTATATTGAAGCAACTTTTCATTTATTGCTAGTTATTACTAGAAACTCAAAAAACCTTATTTTTGCATTTTTACAGTTTTTCGGATGCCATTTTGTGGCTGTTTAATTTATATACGGTTTCATCTATGTATTATACTTTAAAACCCTGCACAGTTCGTTACCTATTATTTACGCCCTACGCCCTAAAAAACTTCTGTAGCTTGGTCTATTAGGCAGCTACTACTTTCTTTGAGCGCCATAATAATAAACTAACAGTTGTATTTTATTGATGTCAACTCCAGTTCAAATATGTGCCGAATACAAATACTCATGTATCTCATAATAATTAATTAAGGGAAAATATCATATACCTATATTATATATAAACCATAAATCTATATCATACAGTGTAATAATATATTATTTAAAATGGGACCTTGATCAGCACAAATTTATTTAATTTTCAGCGACTTCTTACGCTACTACTGGATTTAGAATCCAGTCATATTAGAGGTTTCACCTTGCAATGAGAGATAATAAGCCGTAAGCTTGTATATACCTTTATTTTGGCGTTCTAAAACTTGTCTCAAAAGTCACATCAAATCTCGTGTCTGCGTCTTAAGATATTCAAGGTCAAAAGTTACAAAGATCGTTTTTTTTTGCAAATATCTCGCTTCCTATGCTTCCCTTGTCATCTGCATTTATTATAAAAAATGTAGAGAATAAAATTTGTCCCAAACATTTTTTTAAATAATCAACCATTTTTGAGATACAGAGGGCGGACAGCGCGCCGCGCTTACATATTCACACCATAATACAAGGTCAACCGTAAGTCCCGGTGAATTATATTCTAATATACTATATATTAATTATATTTTAATTAAAAAAAGAATACATTTTATGTAGAAAGAGTAAATACATTTTAATTATATCTTTATTTATAAATATTTTTCATATATTTATATTACAGTTGAAGTTAAAATGTGGGGAGGGTTTTCAAAAACTTTTATAATTAACAGAACCTGAGTCTTAATTTTCTTCTTCTTCGTCTTCTTCTTCTTCGTCTTCTTCTTCTTCGTCTTCTTTTTCTTCCGCTTCTTCTTCTTCTTCCTCGTCTTCTTCTTCTTCTTCTTCTTCTTCTTCTTCTTCTTCTTCTTCTTCTTCTTCTTCTTCTTCTTCTTCTTCTTCTTCTTCTTCTTCTTCTTCTTCTTCTTCTTCTTCTTTATCGTCTTCCGGTCACTCGAAAGTTTCCAATTCAATGTCATAATTTTCGTCGTCAAGGATATTTGTCTCGAGATCGTCGAGTGTACGAAATGTATGGTACATTTCGTACACTTCATCGAGATCGCTTAGATACGGTCAAGTATTGATGCACGCTTGCCGATTATAATTGGCCACAAGCTAAAGAACATTGCAACCCCGATTTCCTACACCCGCAGTCCGAACCACAACCATTCTGCAGTTACAAAATATTGTGTTTAGTAATTCATCTGGAGCTGGTGGTAATATTGTCGTTATCGGTTCCAGGAGTTTATTTTGCAGTACCCAACCCTATCCCAGGGTTTCTAAATCATTCCTAACAAGTTTGAATTTGATAGTATACACGTTGACGAGTCGTTGGTGGGAGATTCGATAACTTCACAGGTTAAGCTTTGTTGACTTGACGACTTGAGTGTAGCGAAGATGATCGATATTGTCCTCAGATTTTGGAGCAATATTAATAGGCAACAAGATGCGTACTCCATTGTCATATAATGCTTGAGGACAATTTTCTTGTTGAAATACTTGAGCCAGTTAATCAAAATTGGGAAGTTTCTCTTATCGTCTAATTAAGGTTTTTTCCCTTTTTTTAAATAGCGTAGAAGTCACAGCCACTAAATGCATGCAAAAATAATATGTGCTTTTTAGAACGAGAATACCTATCAAAACATATATTTATTTCCATTGCCAACTTTTTTAAAGAACATTTCTTGTTGATGTGATTGAGTACGTCCAATTAAAATGACGAGCAAATCTATATCGTCTCCTATTATGACGGCAGTCCATTGAATTTTTGATCCTTCAATAGCTGTTTCGATGACAAGAACATCTTCATCATCTCTAGCCTGTTTTGTAGTGATATTAACAGTTTCTAATTTCTCAATGATTACACGAATAGATAAGTAATAACAAACAAATATATATTCGATAAGTGAAAAATATTATTAACTATAATGTATTAATTAATAAACAATGCAAATTATTCATAATTATATATTTTTTAATGATTTACAGATTTTATAGACTATATAGACTTTGCATTATGCTGTGAATAGGTAAGCGCTCTCCGCACACGGTTTATATCTCAAAAACGGTTGAGTATATAAAACAATGTTTGAGACAAAAGTTGTAGAGAATTTTATTCTCTACAATTTGTATAATAAATGCAAATGGCATTAAAACCATAGGAAGCGAGATATTTGCAAAAACAAAGATTTTGGTGATCTTTGACCTTGAATATTTTAGGACGCTAACACAGATTTTATGAGACTTTTGAGACAACTTTTAGAACGCCAAAATAAAGGTTTATACAAGATTACAGCTTATTATCTCTCATTCCGAAGTAGACCCATTTTTTTTGGTTAAGTGACTGGACTATTAACCATGTCATAACTGTCAAAGATTATTGCCGACAATAATTTGTTTTGTAAACATTTATAATACAATAAATAAATAAACGAATCATTTTCCACAATTTAATTTAAATAAAATAAGGTAGGTATTGTGTATTTACTTATAAATGATAATTTATATATAAATTATTATGAAATGTTTTTTGTACAAATAATAATGTATTTTATTTAAATTCATTTTAAACAGGCTTTCTTACGTACGTAATTCCGACTTTCAATCTTAGACCAATCTGTAATTTTTCCTAGGTTGTCAATAAGATAATGCGTCTTTCTAATTGCTACACTTTAATCATGTGACAGGTGAGGGCGATTCTCATTAATATTTTTCCAAAGTTCAGAAAAATGGTTTGGTTGGCCAATTAATATTTAAGGCGTATAGAGAACCTTTTGGCGACCCAATAATATAACTAAAAATGCATATTATACAACAACACATTTTGTTAACTTTGACTAAAAAAGGCACTGTTCCTCATAAATTATACCAGCCCAATCCTTTTTCCAAAGCACTTAATCTTGAATTGTTCAAATCCGAACATAAATTTGAATACGAATTAAAATTCCTTTGACAACCAATAAAACAAATTTCCCAAAGAATAATATAAGGATTCTTTAGCGTTAGCACCAGAGAGCAACGCTGTAATGAATACAACAAATAAATAAAATTAACACCCCGATGTAAATGGACAATAGAAAAATGAGTGATAAATTAAAATATAATTTCCATACGTGGAATTCCTTTTGTGAATATGTTGCTGGGGGGGCACAAGGGGGCAGTAGCTGTTAAGAAACCCCCCGGGGCTCTGAACGAGTCATAATAAATATTATTACTTGAGGTGTGAGAGTCGCGAGCACATTCACAGGGACGCGCGATCGAGGCAAAAAGAAGGGGACGAAAAAATGCATGGAATATACACAAATCGCACGTTGTGTTAAAGTGTGTTAAAACAATATAACAAAAACGAACTCACGGAGTTTTTGCGGTTGACCAACATTAAGGTAGATATGACTTAAGGTAGTGAACTTTTAAAGATTATTAAATAAGCATACTACAGACAAAATTATATAATAATAATAATAATAATAATAATAATAATGAAATTGCATTTTACGATGGACAATTTCTTTTTAAGTGTATAGGTACCTACATCTGATTATGGTCGACAAGTATATGGTTAATAACAACGAAAGATATTGCAACTATTTTAAACCACTTAAAACCCCAAAAACTTGTAATCAGGAGACGCACCGAAACACATCAAAAAATTATTCGGTCCATCGAAAAATGCAATTTCATATTTCTTCATCTACTTTAACTGTACTATGGAAGCACTACTTAAATAATGCTCGCCAGGATTCTTTACCATCAATTATTATTGATCCTAATGAACTATATTACATTATTTTTATTGCAGTCTTTATTTATATTCATTCACCAATTATTACTATTACTATTCAAGGTAATGCTGAAGATCAGAGTTTTAATCTATAAGATTTTTGGGTAATTTTTTCACAAACACCTTAAAAAAATACTAGGAATCGTAACACTCAAAATGTCTGGAAAACGAATTCTGAAGCAGTTCGAGTTCAAAATACTGGTCATATGCTCATATGCTGAGTCATACGATGATTTTTTTAGACTTTTGTTTTTGTTGATGCCTTTTAACGTGGACACGCGGACTAATATAAAAGGTATATTAGTTTCATGTAAAAATCAATCGCCATATTTCTACGCTTATAATATTTAAAAATCAATCGCCATATTTCTACGCTTAACATATTTTTACGCTTGAAAAACCTGAGTGCCAAAAAGACATTTTTGGGATGATCTCTACTTTGTTCTCAAAAAAAAACGGGTTTTGGCACAATTTATATTGGATACATGCAGCTGTAATTTTATTATATTTTGGGATGAGTTCTGTCGCTATGAGAGTAGTTCTTAAGGGGTCGTATATTAAAAAAAATATCCAAATAACTTAAAAATTTAAAAATTACATTGCCCCTTTTTAATTTTCTAATGATATCATATAATTTGGGGAATAAGAATGGTAACCCTCAAATTTTTTGCGGATTTTTAAGCGGATTTTAAACGCATTTAAAGACTTTTTTAAAAACTCTAGGCCATGTATGTCTTGGCTCGATGTTTGTTCGCGGCAGGAATGTACTTGGCTACGGATATGCGCAATGAGGTGGTTCTTAATTATTATTATCTGACCGAACCAAAATAGTAGAAGCCGTGAGATTCGAACTCGAAACTACAACGCACAAAGCATACGCTTTACCACCAGGTTGTCAACGCTCTGGCAAGCCTATGAAGAACTAAATATTCAATTCCATTCAATTCAATATTTATTTTTTAATTAATAAGTTAATTAATAAATTAATAAGCACATCGCGGATGATCCCAGGCCCTATGTCCAGCGAAGCATCAGCGCGCAGCAAACGCCGCGGCAAGTGAGAGACTGGGCGCTTAATATATAAATGGTAATTTAACTACTAATACCCAATAACCTCTATAGGAGTCGGAAAGGATAATAATCTCAATTTACGGATAAATTGAAAAAAAATAAGACGTAGGTATTCAATACAATAATACTACTAGATATGGTAATAACATAAATACGCCAATGCTTTTTTACCAAAGGCGGCCTTGGAAATCAAAAACGCTATGAACTTACAATTCCTTAGTCGCGTTATTAGATTCAATTGATCGCATTGGTTATTTTTTTTTCTTTTTTTTTGGTTTATACTGTCTATTATTATATAACCTTTGTTGAGGGTAGTAGTTTATTGTTATATACCCATATTTATGTTTATTTTGATATGAAATATGTTGGATTGATAGAAGAATAAAGGTACCTATCCATTAAATAAATTGAATTAGTATTTCACAAAATTCCAAAATTATAGATAATTCCATAGTCTAAATTGCCCAGGGAACCAGGATGTCCAGGATGTCCAAGATTCAGTTAGGAACTAACTAGTTATTAACTTTCTAAATAATGACAATGCGCCTCTTTCTACGCCCATGTGTGTTAAATTTTACAGCCGCATCCTGCATCACCTGCTGCAATAAAACCATAAATATTTGTACAGTATTAATGCTTTTTTATGTCGATGATTCGCATTTATAATACATTATGTTTATCGTCGTATTCTATCATAAGGTAGTATCGTGTATCACAACTTGCGAATACCATGAGTGAATTTATAGCTCTGATGTCCGCGCTGAAATGGTGTACCATTTGAGGATAGCGCTTATGGTGTAAGAACACAAAAAATGGGCATTTGTCAATATTATACACTTTTTCCTTTCTTTATCCTCGTAATGTATAGCACAATTCATTATTAGTGCATGCGGTCGTTCCCATATATTTTTATTACTTTTTCTCGATATGTTTAGTATTTTCCGGCATCTGTGACTTATAAGCGTCTATCAAAGTTAATATTCCATCAAAGTTTAAAATGCGTCCTGATTATCCTAATTAAGCCCAAGACTAACAGTAGGAAAAGGGTCATATTTTCTCGAAGCAGGGATTTCAATACGCTGCGAGATGGTTTCAACCGCTACGTTTTCATTTCTAACATTTTTGAAAACAAAACACACAAAATAGGTATGTTGTTTTTATCCACGATATTGAAACATGAATTGCAATCATTTCTTTTCATTGTTAAGTTAATAAATTATATTAAGAAAAAATATGCTAATAATTTGGTTCTTAATTGACGTTTTATGCCCGTCGGTCGTTAAGCGGCACGAGGGGATAATACGTTTATATTCATATATGATATATGAGGCAGACGATAA
This sequence comes from Tetropium fuscum, assembly GCA_964058915.1. Taxonomy (NCBI): domain Eukaryota; kingdom Metazoa; phylum Arthropoda; class Insecta; order Coleoptera; family Cerambycidae; genus Tetropium; species Tetropium fuscum. Next base: position 2,619,489 of record CAXKVY010018480.1, read on the forward strand.
TAGTCTGATTGTTATGTATCTATTCATAAAGTAAATCGACCACTAACTAACTAAAGCTCGACATCCAAAATTTGAGAATTCGACGATTACAAATTAAAAATAATTTATTTATATAAATAATTCTCCCAAACCAATTTCTTATAAAATTTGCTTCATGTTTGCTACACTTTATTATAGGACATGGGACTTTCCAACTATCTTTAGACCGTGACAGCTTAAATTATATTTAAATTTAACTGTGATAACATTTTTTACAAGCAATTTCAGTCTTGTATCGATCTTTAAGTAACTTTAAACGAATCGAAATTACAGGAGCACGTAGATGACATGATAAAGTAGTGTAGTTTGGAACGTACCAAAACATAAAGTTTGTAAATGTATATGCAAATATTTCAATGCTTGAGTAATTTTTATGTTGATCATTATCATACATCTAAGATAAGTTTTCTGCTATTCCTCTACCATGTGGAAACGTGTAATACCAGGCGAGTTATTAAAATTCAAGTGGAGATAAAGTATCGTTTTGTAAAACGTCACATAGTTTTTAGTAGCTCGCTAAATGATTAAGCAGCAATGTTACTCTAGGAAACTAAGAACCCTGTCTATCAATTCATGCTGCATAATAGTGGATTGACTTTAAACATATCTGATTTCTTTTTCTTGAATCAACCGCTTCGCTTAGCCGAGATGTATAGCGGGTTCAGGTGTTCGTTTCGGCATTTAAAATGAGATCCGGGCTCTTAGATATGGAGATGGTATCTTGGAACCGTGTTAGGGACATCACTATCCCCTGTTAGAAGGCGTAGAAGGCCTATTGTTATGTAATTGTATGTTTTTTGTTTGAAATGGGATGTTGGAAACGCCTTAAATGTCAACTGTCTTCATCTAGAATGCCACCTGGGTAACCTGCATCAAAGGATCGCTTATCTTGCATATTTAGAACGAAATACCGTCTAAAGGGTCCGGTCCATTATACTCACATTTCACATTAAAATTTTTATATATCCTCTATTCATCGACATCATTTTCCAATATATTTCTAATCAAAATAGGTATATATATATGCCTTCAAAATTTTTATCTTCATAGAAATATTTGCATACATTGACAATATTTTATTTGATTTTATTTTATTTAATTTTAATCTATCTGTTATTATTATATTTAGGTATTATATCTATAACCGGTCGCCCCAGAAAATTTGTTTATTTATTTATTTGTATATTCCAGCCAATCTAGGTAATATAGGGCCTGCATAATGACGACGTATGTCACTATTCTGACGTAGGTGACCAGTAATTATGACGTGAGTACAGACGTCTGGCGTACCTTAATTTGACGACCAAATGTCAGCCTGAAAACGTCCCTCAAATGACGTAAGATGACGTCCTGGTCCTGACCTTGCTGTCACCATAATGACATAATGTGTACCTTATGCTGGCATTGCTGACCAACATTGTGCCTATAAATGATGTCGTGCCTCAATGACGCTTTTATCAAAATTTGGTACCGTAATATCTCAAGAAAGATAAAAGATAGTTATAGGATATGCTTAATAAAAGTTACTCAGATTTTAATGTATAATCCAAAAATGTAATAATATGTAGGGTGTCCTGTTCAAAATAATAGCCTTTGATTAACTTTCGGTTATACCGGACTGACAAGAAATTTTTTTTAAAATGTAGAACTATATGCCTACGATAACTATTTTAAAAATTAATCTGTTGCAGTTTACAGCTTAACCGCCTCTGGAATCTCACTAGCATACCAGAATTATACTCCTTGCATTGGCCAACCTAGCCAACACTCGCAGACTCGCAGCTCGTAGAAACTTGAAACTTGCACAAAGAGCTACTAGGCTACTAGTAGGTACTCGTTATATTCTAGTAGATATACAACAGCAACTTATTAAAATGAGTCGAAGTGCCCTCTCTTCTTAAATAAAACGTGGAAGACTTGCGGTACACCAGATGCAGCATGCAGCATCGGGTACAAATTATTATGTGCCCTTATAATTGACCTCTGCTATTTGTACTCAAACCAAAGGAGGCTAAGTGAATAAATTATGTTGTTTTAAAAAATTCCTTTTAAATGACATCTACGTGACTTCATTCTAGCGTATTACTGCGGTTTCAAATCTTCCGCTGAAATAATAATCTAGTTTCTATATAGGTATACTTATTATGTACTTTGTTTGAAAAAACTGTAAATTATATAAAATTTAATTCGACTTTTGTTTCCGTTTTCAAACCGGGCTTGAACGATGCAAACAAGGGTAGGGCATAGTCCACATGACGTATTTCTTGCCTACATGATCTCGCCAACATGATTCTCGCCAACATGATCTCGCCTGTACTGACGCAAGGTGTTGTAATAATAGGTGAAATACTAAAGGAAGTAACCTCAAATACTATCGCTTCCCTAAGATTGAGGAGTTCTCAAAACAATGGATGACTGTGCAAAAGAATGGATAAAATGAATTTAATGAATGGTATGTAGATAATAATAATAGATATACTTACTATATTTATGTGATACCTATGTCTAATGTGGTAATTTAAAATCAAGTATTGTGTTTTAAATGCATTATTTTGTTCTTTGTTTTACAAAAACACAGTGCATTGTTAATTGGATTTCTCGAAAACCATAAGTCCTAGCGTGCTGATTTTTTTTTTAAACTTTTTCATATTGTTGTCTGCATTTCATTCAATATATTTATATATAAATTCTTAATAATTAACATAGCTCCCCGAATACGAGGTGTGACAATAGTTTCGCTTCGAAAAGTTAAAAAAATCCTGGAAACCAGAAACAGGGGTGTCCCTAATTTTTTATGGTAATCATAACCTCTATACTGTCTTATAGAACATATAGTGCGAAGAGCTTCGAAAAATTTAGAACATACGAGGTGTGACAATAGTATTGCTTCGAAAAGTTAAAAAAATCGTTGAAACCAGAAACAGGGGTGTCCCGGATTTTTTATGGTAACATACATTGCTACTGCCATAGAGAACATATAGTGCGAAGAGATTCGAAAAATTTAGAACATACGAGGTATAGTAGTAGTTGGAGGTTTAAAAAGGTGTAGATCCTCCCAAATAAAATTGACAGAATGAAACCAAATGGAATCGATTAGTTACGTTTTAGGGAACAAAAAAACCCTAAGTAACATTTTTTGTACTCGGACATAAAATGTTACTTAGGGTTTTTTTGTTCCCTAAAACGTAACTAATCGATATATATATATATATATATATATATATATATATATATATATATATATATATATATATATATATATATATATATATATATATATATATATATATATATATATATATATATATATATATATATATATATATATATATATATATATATATATATATATATATATATATATATATATATATATATATATATATATATATATATATATATATATATATATATATCATAATATATATATGAATATATATATATATATATATATATATATATATATATATATATATATATATATATATATATATATATATATATATATATATATATATATATATATCAGGAACGAATTAATAAAATTAGTGGTTTTTGTTTATTAGAAGACCATAACCACGTACTATATGGACGGGGTTTGTTCAGACCATTGTCGTAGGATAAAGCAAAGAGAGTGAACCGGATCATTGGTCAATCGCCCTGAATGAAATTGAATGAGAGCAACAATTTTCAGAAAAGGCGGATTAAGACTGATGCTAATCCTAACAAAAAAAATCCCATGAATGCATCCCAGCTTACTAAAATAAATACCAGACAAAGGCAACTACTTGCACATTGCCAACCTAACAAAAGTAGACAACAAATACCAACAATGAAATAAAACACGCTCAATAGACACTATTAATCCGACCAACAAACATCCGACACTTTGCCTGAAAACAAAAACCACCCTTATACGATGGCCTCTAAGGGTGAATTTCAAGCAGATTTCAGCGAAGCGGTCTAATTCCTATCCATATGCAGTTGCTTTATAGACCTTAATTCATTCGGACATTGATATTATACCCCCTTCCAAAATAGCCCCTATGGAAGTGGAAACTGGGCCTAGTAGGTTTTTATGAAGACTCCACAATACGCAGATGATAGTATATGGTGTTTGCATGGCTATAGACTTAATGTGCCATCACTAAATTGGGGTGCTCTCTTCTGTTCCGATCAAACTTGCAATATGGATAAGATTAATTGTGTTTACCCCAGAGAATCGTTATGGGTATCAATTGGTAATTTTTCAAGAGATGCAACGTATTGTCGGTTTAATGAATTTAATTAGATCTTTAACCGGTGTTCAATTTATCAGAGTGTCGAGTTTTGTATAGAGCTGTTTTCAGCGTTTTATAAAACTTGATTTTTATTAAATTTTATATAGTTTGCTGCACTGGGTGTACAATTGGATATACCTGTTCCCAAGTAACACAGAGCCGTCATACTGACGTACAAATACTATCATTTCCATGGGGGGTGGCGTTGTTGAGTCCAGGCAGGCGCGCGTTCCGAATTATATCGAATCAAGTTTGGCAAATGAAGCGCTGCGTTATCTTTCGCAATAGGAGTGGACTAAATCCTCTGTTTTTTCGGACCTTAAATCGCTTAAAACTTAAAAATGGTACCTTTTTCGAAAATGTTTTCGTTTTTTTTATTTTTTAAAAGTGTTTATGTAATTAACTTAAAACATGTGTTTCCAAATGAATTTTTTATATTTTGTTACTTTACAATTTAATTGTTAATAACAAATTACCCGCTACTCGGAAAAAAATGTTACTTAGGGTTTTTTGTTCCCTAAAACGTAACTAATCGAATCCATTTGGTTTCATTCGGCAATTTTATTTGGGAGGATCTACACCTTTTTTTATTTTTTTATACATCTTTGCATTCCCTAAGGGTGCACGGCTCGCCTCTTACGTCTATCGGTAATGGGAATGACACTGTTTCATATTTTATACGATTTTTTTTTAAATTAAACACCCTGTAAGTTTCTAGTTATTAAAAAAATTATTGCTATTTACATGATATTTTCATTATTATTAATAATCACATTCCGGTTTTCTCCATTTTTATTATTTTTTAAAAGTCAAATTCTAATATTTTCACATAAGACCATGCATAACAAATAGCCATGAAATGGAAAAATCGAAGTTTTATTTAAAAATTAACTAACGCCAAAAATGTATTTCTACCTATAACAAGGACAAATGCAGCACTTTGGGAAGTGGGCCGCTAATACATTTGAAACATATCTAATAGGTAAGGTAAAATGCAATATTTGTAGTTTATTGTTTTAGTTTTCTTCCTAAATTTAAATGACAAATCGAAACTAGGAACACCACAAACGCGTCGGCCGCTGAATACGATGTAAACATACTTTATCGAGATGAAAGAAGATAATAATATATTGACTGACTGAAAAACCACTAATTTTATTAATACGTTCCTGATATATACACACCTACATTCCTGTTTTACTTAGCCTAGTTGACAGTAATGCACCTGCATTTCTTAAAACGCTATAATTGTGAACTGCTTACTGAATCAGCTCTCCATAAATACAAGTGTCGAATTCAGTGTAGTATCTGTATTCAAACAGTAAAGTTGAAATTTAACTCCCTCATATTTATTTTTCGGCAGGATAGCAACTATCCATTTCTTTGAATAAAGTTTTTAAAAAGTTATTTTCACGACGAGTAATATATAAAAATTGGCGCAGTCGGTAGGATCTCTGTGAAAACATCCCAGAACAAGGTGCCTAACAACTCGTCATTCCCACTAGAATAAGGAGAACATCTGCGTGGTGCCTAACTAGGAAAGAAGTGCTTCCAGAACAAAGAGGATTCACTCACCTTGCTGGCAGATTCTAATTTATTGTCTAGAAGTCCCTACGTATACAACCAGAGCCCATATGCAACTTCATGTAAGTAATACCGTATTCATTGTATTTACTGGGTATTCATTGTGCTTAAAAAGGAATCAAACCGATTATTTTAACAATCAAGTTCTATATTCCAAGCATATATCCATTCACATTTTCTGTTCATTTTTGCAACGCAAATCACATTACAATGGCAAACGTAAACGATGCCCCTACCGAAGCTAGTGTAAATTTAGGCAGGTTATCAGAAATCGTTTCAATCTCTCCTGATTACGATGGTAATCAGATCTTTTTACAAACGTTTCTAAATTCATGTAACACTGCCTTCATCATGGCCATTGCCGACCAAAAGTTACAGTTAACTTTCCATATGAAGAACAAATTACGTGGCAGAGCTGCCGGACTAATAAATTCACAAACGTAGAGTGAAATAAAACATTTGCTAAACACGCATTTTGGCGATTCGTGACCATACGTCGCGTTGCTTATTCACGATTTGCAGCGTATATATCAATTTCCAAATAAATCTGCATTAACTTTTATTTCACGTTTACAAACCCACAATGCGAAAATTCATTGATGCATATAAAAACAATATTTATCGCCCGAACAAAGAAAAAAGACGACGCAATCACACTTAATGGAAACCATGACGCTTCACACGCTTCTTGCTGGTCTAGAACATAGACTTAGGCAAATAATTAGAGCTGACACTCCAAAAGATATGCTCTCAGCTACCAATAGAGTCAGGAGAGAATTGCAACTCTCCTATTTCCAAAACCACAAATTTCAAAGGCCAAACACTACTAAAATACTCAACAAACAAATTTTGTACCCAATTTTCAGCAGAATTCGCAAAACTTTCAACAAATAAATAATCCTAGCTATCCACCAAGAAAATTACTTGGTCCTAGCTTTCAGAGACCATTTGAACTAAACCAGAATACTTCATAAAATAGACCGCACCAAAATTTTAATCAACAATGGCCATCAGCCCCACAACCAAATCCAAATTGCAACAGGTTCTGGCAACAAAACAAAACGCATCACGTTAACTATGATAATTTAACAAATAATGAGAATTCGAATAATTTTGACCAAGACTTCAACGAAATTTATTATACAGCTAATCAATATAACCAAACGTATACCGATAATGAAGAATTTGATTATGCTGCTAATCAAACTTTTGATTATACCGATAATCAAGAAACAGCGTTTAACGAAAATCGAGTGCCCATTTCCAACCGATCCCCAGGACTATCAAACAGATCAAACATGACTATCAGGACTATCAAACAGACCCAGGACCCAGGACTATCAAACAGACGCAGTAACCAACCAAATTCAGAGAATAAATTTGCATGAGTACATGATCTGAACTTCAATCAAATACCCCGATCAAATATTTTTCTAAACTCTCTATTAAACCCTCTGTTAAACCCTCTTGTAAACTCGAAAAATTTGTATTATATAAATGATATTATAAATAAATTCAAAATTTTAATTGACTGGAGCAGGTTTAACTATTTTTAAACTAAAAACATAATGACCAAAAAATAATAATAAATGAATCGACGCCTATTCCTTTTCAAATTGGCAATAAGTGTACATACACTACTTAGACATAGAATTCGACGGACTTATAGGTTCCCACTTTCTAGAGCATTATAATTGTAGAATAGATTTAAGAAATTAACAACTTATTACCGACTTTAACACGATTTTACTTTTTAAAGTAACGGAAAATCACTTCATACAAATATAAATATTATTAATATTCCCAACATTATTTCTTTAGAACCTCGTACAGAACAAATTGTTAAATTAAAATGTAACTTAGCAAATACTGACGCTTTAAGTATTGTTAGCGCAGGAAATAGACAGAGTAAGACTTACTCTATTGTTAAAAATCACAAAGGTGAATTTTTAACATCAGTTATCAATGCAAATGTAATGCCAAAAAATTTTACACACAATGTAAAAATTCTTTTAAGGAATTTTAAGGAAAACAAGCTTTAACTTCGACACCCATCCTTATACTATCCTAACTTTGACGAAATATTTTTATCGACTACGGACGCAAGTGCTTAGGCTATTGGTGCTGTACTTTCACAAGGACCCATAGGAAATATCTAACTATCGCTTATGCTTCTCGAACATTCTATAGTGCTAAATCTAAATACAGTACAATAGAACGTGAACTCTTAGTTATCCTTTGGGCTGTAAAACACTTCAGACCATATATTTTTGGACGAAAGTTTAAATTGATAACCGATCATCGACCGTTAAGTTATTTCTCTATAAAAGACCCAGGCAGACGTTTAGCCCGCTAGCATTTGAAACTAGAAAAATGCGATTATGAAATTATCTCCAAACCTGATAAAGTTAACAAAAATGGCGACGCATTATCCAGAATTAAAATCAACCATTTCCAAGAATGTTCGAAATTAAATTCCAAAATTCTTGCTAATAATTCAGAGGAAGAAGAACAGTAGTAGCTACTGAATTTATAAAAGAACAAATATCTAGCGATTATGAAACTTTGGTAAATCTTTATCTTTAACCAAATCACTTATAAATTATTCTAAAATCCAATTTACCAATGCTCATCTATTAGATAAAGAAAATAAAAACATCATTACCTTTTCTCAACAAAATAATTTACAAGACCTACATCTTAAAATTATTGAAGATATATTATTTGAAGAGAATCCAGATTTTGATACTTACAAAGTAAATATTTCATCTAGTAAAACAGAAAGAAAGAGAAATTATTTTATCGTACCTTTTTGACCCGGAATAAATCATGGGATTTTATAATTTAGTACCTATTGAAGACGTCGTCTAGTCCAAGCGCTTTGATACCATATCCTTAATGACTTATAGGACCTAGCTTGGGCAAGAATATTGGAGTTTCAAAGGGGAATCTTTGACTACTTTTGATCCAGTCTAGTATTCTTTGAACTCTCATTATGTGCACCTGAAGAAATTATCAGAATGATATTATTGTTCTACTCAGGCCGTGTTGGTTTTTAAAGGTCGGATGGACATAATACGAGTCTTAATAATAGCCATATAAGCCATAGAAATAAAGAGTATCTAACTAAAAAACAGTGTTACCAGTTTCGCTGTTATAATGAGAAATATATTAGTTCGCACTTAAAACTGACAAAAGAGTAATTTATTAAAATGACGTAACCACGTCGTCTTTATCATCCTGAGCAAGGTCTCGACTAGTTGCATCATGAAATTTAGTAGATGTGTGATTGACGATTGTCAATGTGAATGCTACTTAACAAATTTCTGTGGAGGTTGCACATAAATTACCAATAAATGAAAGGTACTATGATACTACTGCCCTCCTCATTTTTACCACATATGCAGATACTTCAGAGAGTGCAGATCCAAAAGTATGTCAACTTATAATATATTATGTATTTGTACTTCCTTTTGATCTCTGATCCTTGGAGTGTTGTCGGCAACATACTTTATGAAAAAGACTTCTGTTTATTGTCCTTTCCGTTCTCCCTTATAACACCGATTACTATAATTAGAAATGCCATTTTAATCACAGCTGCATTAACTATACTTCAAACAGACCCTCCAAATGGAACCGATACGTTTTACCAAACCGAAGTCATTTCTATAAGTAGTAACAGAAAAGAATCCTATCGAAAAGCAATATCTACGAACTATTGTAAAAAATACCAATGTCATCGTATTAATTGAAAATATAATGCGCGGCAATTAGTAGGCATGATGATATCGGATGCAAGGAATGCGTAGACAAAAGCGACCTCATGTGGAGGAAGTGATTGCTACTGTACGCTCAGCTCAGACACCGTCACAGCCAGTGGTCTCACACGTGCAAAATCCTGCCATGATGTTGCAAGTTTTTGGTGCCCCAAATTCAATCCCAATTTTTCTTAGCGTCTATATTACATAATTACCAATCAGGTGTAGTTAGTTGAAAGGTCTTTACATATGTTACAAGATAATCAATTTACATATCATATCTTTTGACTTGAGAGTGTAGTATAGAATATTATCTCTTAAGTGGCTGGCTATTCATCGAATCATGAGAGTAAAACAAGGAACTGGATAATCTGAATTAAAACAAGACTACCACAAGGAAGTGCGCCAGGACCACTCTTATATTTACCATACACGTATGACATCTTAGAAATGAACCCCATCAAGACCATACCAAAGAAAGTTAAAACATGCCACTGATGAAATCAACGATTGAGAATGAAATTACGAATTAAAATGCACCATGACACAGCTTAATATCTAGGACGTCTACGCTACCTACGCGACGCTGTCTACGCTACCTATGTGACGCGTATATAAAACTAAAATCTTTATTTATCCCATTAATGATGTCTCAGAAATTAACACCATCAAAGCAACACCAAAGAAAGTTAAAAAATGCAAAAAATGCCACTGATGAATTCAATGATGTAAAATAAAGTAAAAGTAAGAGGCATCATACGTATTGCTGAAATGGAAGAAGCATATAAAATTAAAAATTCAATTTAAAAAACAAAAAAAAATACTGATACCTTCAGAGAAAGCTACTCTGAAGCTCGGTACTCTCTATATTACAGTTTTTTAGCTATAGGTAAATGTTTTTTATTTTCTTTAAAATAATTTTAGTTGTTCCTCAACTTAGTATCGAAAAATAAATAATATCGGATTAGGTTTCCTAATCTAAAAGATACTATTTATTACTAAACTAACATTATTTCTTTCCTGAATCTTGAATCATAATCATATGTACATAGTGGCATTTAGAATCTGCAGATACGATGGCGTTCTATTATTATACAATCATTGTCATCAAAAACTCTAACTGAATACACCAAATTAATGACTTTCCAAATATAATGGTGGGTTTCGAGATAAACCAAATGGAATTTTAAATTTCGCCGGCGATTAGACGAAATATGTTCATTATTAAAACCGCATAATATGGATGTTGATGGCGTTGTAAGTGGAGGACCCTCTTATTTCAGCCTAATGTGATTAATATAATATGAATGTGAATTGATTAAGCAGAGCGAGGCGAGAGTAAGCTTACCGGGCCGACTCAAGTGGGGTTCACTCAGAGCCTTGTCAACTCTCACAACCCCCAGTTTAATTGCTGTAACCAAGATGTGGTCGATCGTGATTTATTATAACCCGCTCATCTGGTCGCTGATGACGCTGAGGATTTCAATTCAATATAAAATGTTATTTGTTTTGTATATATATATATATATATATATATATATATATATATATATATATATATATATATATATATATATATATATATATATATATATATAGATAAAATGAAAAACTCTGGTAGTTTTTTTACTTTCAATTTTAAATTAGAGCATGGAAACACTTTACCTCAAGTTGAGTTCAAAGTGGGCTTATAAAATCAATTTGGTACTATATGCTTTTTAAGATTAAAAGAATTATACGTAAAATAATTTTATGCTCAAGAAAATCGTATTTCTCATTGGCTACTATTTATGCTACTAAGCTACTAAGATTATTTAATATGTGACTTCTTTATTAATATTGAATTTATTCTAAAAGGAAAGAGAGATATTGGTTTGCAGTTAACTGGTACATCTATTTATTAATAATATTTTTATTATTAATTAAATTGAACAAAAACAAAAAAAAAACCAGCTTAATCTATCCTGAGACAGCCTGTCACATCTTAGATTACTAAAAACATAGGATATCAAATCCTTAACGAACAATGTGTGACATATTTAGAAATAAGCAATATTTTTATCTATTATAACTATTATTATAAAAAGAAGTTGTGGTTTATTTGTTTGCAAAGTTAAGTTTGTAAACAAAAACAATCACTCGCGCACTGCACTGAAGCACTATTATCCCTATTGGTGGTATGCTGCTACTACAATAGCTTCCTCGTTCGGAAAACTGCAACGGAGTCCTCGCTGTGTGAACAACGTCGATAAACAATCGTACGGCAAAATCAGGAAAACTAGTTGTGGAATTGCTGAGACGTCTTCTTACCAACATAATAACTTGTTAATTTACTACTTTGATATGTTTATCTGGATACGAGGAGAACCACTTTAGGGTGTATCCTAGATAGTCCCTAGATACCTAATTACTGCTTGGATAAACCACAATTACTGAATTGAATTTCACAATTGAATTTCACTAATTTACTTTACATAATACGTTGGAAACAAGTGTAATTACTATCATGCCGAAATTTCATTAATTATCTTTAATTTAATTTTACTATATAAATTCTTAGTTTTCTCAGAGAAATTTTAACGTGGCTACCGTTTTTAAGTGCCTTTACGAACTCCTAGCATTATTATCTATTGTTAAGGAAGTCTCTTCACAGAAACAGACATACACTTCCTTAGTTACTCGTATTTCCATATACATTGTAGTTAACTGTCAACCACGTAATAAAAACGTGGTTGACAAAAAAATAAATCACGTAATGTTATTATTTATGCTTTTTATATTTTGACTATAGATAACGATTTAAAATACTGCACATAGTAAGTTTGCATCTATCTTTGAATAGTTATGCACACGTCATTTTTACTATGGACAGATATTACCATTTTGTCTGAGTCAGTCACGCTCTAGTCGTGTGTTATGCTACGAGGCTAAAAGCCTCGTCTCCTGGTTTTGGAGATGCTTTAATTCATATTTATGAATTATCAATAATAATTAGCGATAGTTTAATAAGTTTTTATATTTGATAGATCATAACTATTATTATTGTCATTTGATTTTTCGGGCGATTTTTTTCACATTTAGATTTAGTTATCAAAAAAATACGGATTCATCAATCAGCGTGTAGCCGATTAGATCACGGGGTAATATGCTCTGTCTTTGTTTGACTACCGTATATGTACATGTACATTTTCTCCCGCAGCGTCTTTGTCTCCTGCATGTTGCATGCGGTTTTGTTTACTTCGTATGTATAGGTACTTTATTTTATATTGAAAGAATATGATGGAGAAATATTTAATCTGATTACAGGATACTTACTCTATTTTCTTCCCTATTGAATCCTTCTCTGTTTTATGGGCACCAGTTCTATGAACACTAATATTTATTTTAAATTTTAAAAGGATCACTTTAGTCAGGAGCACTCTATACTTTTAGAGGGGGCCAATTAGTACTATTATAGAAATTTCGTTTAAAGATTATTTGTGAGATGAAGTTACTGACTCAAAATAATGAATTTTATTGTATGCAAAATTTTATTAAATATATTAAATTTTCGTGAAGCTCAAATTGTTTGTTGTTAAATTATTTCCTGAAATCTTCAAAAACAAGAAAGAATAAGTTGATTGCATATAACTCTGTTTATTATTATATATGGTTACTAAAAATACACAAAATCTTAGAACCTTATTCTTATCATGCGACAAAACCTACGTAACTTAAATCTATTACATGAGACCAAGTCCTCTGACACAGTATTTCTTAATACTAGCAAATTTTGAATTGTTTATTACAGTGTAAAAATATGTTAAAACGACGAAAACACTTATTCATGCAGTTTTTCCTGCTTCTAGACCATTTACATAGGTATTATTGCTTACTTAGCACAAATTAACAATTACTACTTTAAATTTATAATTATTTTATAATAAATTTTCAAGAAATTCAGGGGCGTGGCTGTTGCTTCTTTGAACGCGCGTACCTTGATAACCAGCATTTTTTTTTGCTGGTTATCAAGGTTTGGCTTTGGTCAAGGCTGGTTTTGCTCTTTTGATGTATTAAAGGTTTGTAGGTTATATCTTTATAAATCAAATTGCGTTGACAATCCGTCACATGATTTCTATGGGATAAAATAGTAATTGATAGAGATAATTCATATATTCAATTCAAGAGGTTTTCAGTAATTTTCATAATTCTATAATTCTACATCTTTTGCCAATTATCACCACTCATATTAATCATGCCATAATCCTTGACTCTGCAAATGATTTTACAGTTATCAGAAAACAAAATCCTCCAAAAATATTGTTTGTGAATATTTTCATGTCGTTTTCATGCCAAGAAAACTTTGCGGATTGAAGGGCGAATACTTTGCAATGACATGACATTTTTATATAATTTTCTATCTCAGATTCTGTCACAGTAGGTATTAAAGTAACATTTATTTCCTATACAGAAATAATATTTAAACAATTTCCGGTCCCATAGTCGAACAAACAACACACGAGTCCCCTACACACAATAGACAATTAGCAAAGGGACTGAACAAAACACATAATGACCCATACCAGTATACGACTGTAATTCATAAAAACCGAGAAAATATTTAAAAGAGTGCCGGTTACTGGGATAACAATGGGCAGATTACAATAGACAAAGTACCATGCTTACCGTCATGTCACATTAGTTATGATCGATCGAGCTGGGTGCCCCACAAATTTCAGACTTCCTAGCCGTAACTATAAGGTGGATTATCCCGTGTTGAACAAAGGTAGATGAAATTCTGTGAGAAAGCACCAGCGCGGTCACAGAATGTCGGGACTGCCTAGACAGCTTGGCCCCTCGCCGGAATAAATTTTAGGGTTTGATTTTTTGTAAACAGCCATTTTTATTACTGCATTTTATTTTTATTACGTCTAATGCCGAGTTGTATTCCCATTGTAGTCCAACAAGCTTATTGTTCTTGACTGGATAATGTTTTTTTGCAAAAGGCCAAACTTGTTTAATTTATTTATAGCTGTAGCCGTGGCTGGTAATAAAATGTGTAATTTGGGCGGGATGTTTGTAATGCTCTTGAAAAGGTTATAAGACCCAGTTATAAATATACTGGAACAAATTTATGCACATTTATACAGGTACCGGTATTTGTTTTTAATGGACCAAATATATTACAGGAGGTCTGATATTAAAATATATGAGGCAACTCTTACCTATAATACCTATGATTCACAACAGGTTTCCAACAATCACAAAGCTATTTAATTTTATTTGAAATTATCCCAGATCATACTTTGGCAAGTAGTAAATAATAGTATAGTTATTAGCACAGAAGAGATAAGAGAGAGCTTATACAGAAGACAGAAGCAAAGGTGGCTTCCCTCCAAAATCGAATTTCAGCGCACATGCGTTTAACAAGCAATATAGTTGTCAACCTCACTTTTGTAATACGAATGTGTGGCGATATTTTCGTTTAACTTTCGTTTGTGTTTGGTTTTTTATATGCTTACATTGATTTTTTATACATATTACTAGTTTGGTTCACAAACATGTATTCAACTATCTTGTCATTTACAATATTTTGCCATTTTTAAAAATACTTTTTTCTCGTATTTTGGTGTCATATCACAGAATAATATGTTATAATACGTTTCTCTCAGTGTACTAAGTAGTACAGGGTCACTGATAAGTGATAATGGCCCCTCCAACTGCGATGAAACAGTCAGTAGGTATCTCAGGGTTTTAATGGTGCGGGATCTGGCTAGGAAAATTAATCTCTCCTGGTATAATATTTATATATACTTTAATTGGTGTTAAATAGATATGCCCCACGCAAAGTGTTACGATAACCACAAAAAAACTACTAAAAAGCTAAAAAAAAAATACAATTAACATACATCACATTATTTGAACAAAAGGTCGCTCTTACCTAAAAGACCTGGCAGAATAACTATCAGAGAGAACTCTGTTCGTTTGCCTTTTACCACAGGGCTCTTTCAGCTTCTTACTTTAGCTTGCGTAGGTATAATAATCTGGATACAATCTATTAACCACCTTATCTGATGTGTTTCTTTCTCTCGACACTTTTTCCGTAGGCCGTGGTTTTTTGGCCGGCAGGAAAGAATGAACGCAAATAAGCTAAACCGTACGCACACGGTTGGTCTAGCTACTAGGTATAGTAAGTATCAGCTAGAGCACTACCGACGTTTCGTTCTGCCACACAACATGAAAGGGACCGCCGTTACCTTCACTTCTGACTTCTGTATACACTCTCTCTTCTGTGGTATTAGTCCCTAATATTTAGCTCTCGGACTAAATATTACCAAAAAACGCAGTTTGATTATACAAGCAACTTGGCATAGGTCTTAAGGACGATATTTTAATCGATTTGGCCTCAGACTACTAATTTTTTCCCTTATACTCAGTTTCGGAAATAAGTTGGCGGTCCTTTTTTTTCTAACCCTCAATATTCTTCTTAATGGGTGATTTAGTAGGAATTTTATTCTCTTATACCGAATGATAAGGATCATTTTATTCTCCAAGAAGATCACTCAGATTGGCGGAATATTTAGCAACAACTTGTTGCCATTTCAAGAAGTTTCTTTGTTCATTTGTTCATAGTGAACCCCACTAGCTTGGGCTGCTTTTAAATTAAACTTGGATTTGGAATAAAAGCTTTTTTAGAACCAGCATGTACCTACTATGACTAAACGGTCACTTGCCCTAATGTTGCTAATTATCCCAAATACTTTGCCAACATTTTTGAAAAGTGTAGATCATTAGCGACCAATATTTCATCGATATAAATTATATATTAGTGGACCTTCCATTAATAATTTTCTTTTTTTTTACATTTTCTGAAATAAAATCTATTAGCCTTTAACCTTCCAGTGGTTGCGCATGGTGGTGGAGACCGGCGCATCGGTTAATCGGATATTTCAAACGATCGGATAAACCCGGCGATTTCCGCCTGAGTAACTTTCACAGACATTCTCATCTGTACATTGCCACAGTTGTTTTTAGTCTGTGAGTCGATATAAGTGCTTTACACGCAAGCACGGTGCCTTAGACCAGGTGCTACCATTAATGATATAAAATTGTGTTGTGGGTTGTTCGTTGAAAAATATTTTTGGTAAGTATTTACATACTATTATTCTAACTTTATTAAATTATTTATCAATATTTTAGATATGGATTATGAAAAAGAGCAAGAAAGATTATTGAGACTGTCCGAAGAAGTACCCAGTGGTGAAGAATATGATGACGAAGAGGAAACAGGAGAAGAGGACAATATTGAAGAAATATCTGAAGACATTGATACAGAACAAGAATTTTATGAAAATTAGGATGACGAAATTAATAAGAGTACGAAATGGAACGAGAGATAAGAGAACGAAATGGAACAAACATTGTCCACCCAAAAATGTAACACTAGGAAAGAAAATTTAACTCTTCACTTACCTGGTGGTAAAGCCTTACGGAAAAGGGAAAAGATACTCCCATAGGAATATGGAAATGCTTCTTTGATAACGACATTCTAAACAATATCGTGATTTTAACCAATATTAAAATACAATAGGAAACGGAGAATTTTTTTGTAAACTGAAGAATTAAGGTTTTTTTGAATAAATATTTTAAAAATAGTTGTCATCTATTAATTCTCTACACAGCTTTTAGTTGCCTTCGGAATTATTTCTGAATATTTATTTCCAATATTTTTTTTTGATACTGGTCTCTGAGACCGCGTGCGACCACTAATGTGAAAATAGTTCACGCGACCACTGAAAGGTTAATAGTCTGCTTAGAGTTTCATATTCTCTTCAAAAAGACTGTATAGGTAGTTAAGTGCAAAAATTACAAAACATAACCATTAATTTTATGGTATTTATGTTAAAATAGGATTAGTTTATAATAACAATCAATGTCCTATTTGCTACCTTTGAAAATTTAATATAGATAAATTTTGTAAGGTAATTGAGAGACGCCGACCCACATTTGTGCGAAAAAAGGTCCCAGAATTGTTTGTAACAATACTCGATATTTCTTTAAAAAATATTTATTATTCAGTAAGGAAATATAAAATTAAGTATATTTAACTAACCTAATTGAAATAAATAATAATAAATTAACTAATAAATTAACTAATTGAAATATAATGAATTTGCATATAATGTAATATCAGCTGACTTGCACTTTGCCTTTTGATTAATTGGATATGCATACAAATTAGAAATTTCCCAATAACATCGTTAATAATACGACTGTTAGAAAGTAAAAAATAAATGAGGTGATTATGTAATACAGGCACAATGTCTTTTGAAAGCCGTACAATTGCAAAATCCTAATTGCCCGAAACGAGCTTCAAAGCGTTTCAGGCTCACGTTTCTGAAGGATTTTTTCATTCACAAACAAAACATGGCACAATACAAATCATATTTGTTTGTGTATATCCTTTTCTTTGTAGGGATTACCATTTTCATATTCATCTTATATATACCGTGTCTGATTTAAAAAGCGGCAGCTCACAAAGGCATAATATATGTGCATAAATAATTCGAATAAAATTTAAAATATTGTCATATGGGACCACAACCTGTTTAAGTTCTTTAGTCAAAACGACGTCCTGATAATATACTCCATATTTTTTTTGTGCCCATGAATTTATGTAATGCGAGATAGATAATAATGTGTCCATTTCAAATGAGATTTGTTTCCTTTGTGAGAGAATATCTTTCATAATGAGTTTTTATGTTGCTGGTCATTCATTGGGTAACGTGGTAGTCAACAATGATTTATTTTTATTATGGAAAGCTAAATGTAGCGTTAGGTTTAAAAAATAATCTCACTCGAGATCACTGTTCAATTATACACCAGTGTACCTTTAACACACAATGCAACTAAAATTTATATTATTAGATCTTTATCTGTGACATTTATAAACATTTATTCTTGAATAATTGAACGAACATTAACTGATTCGTTGACTAAATACCAGCCTTAAAATGAATGATCTTGAATTTTAGCATTACTTTCATATGTATCGGAAAACGGGGAATATTATTCAAGTGTGGATTAGTACAATAATTACACTTTATTTGTGGCAGCTAGTCGGCCATCTATTAAATAAAATATAGCGCCCATTTTTTCTTGTCTTGATTGTATTACCAGGAAGATGCCACTCTAGGTATACTGACATATACCTACATACCTACTTGTATGCACCATATTAGGTGCTGAATATATAATTCTTTATATTCCATTCTTCGATGGCAGTATTTTGTTAAATTAAATATCTTATATTTTTTAGTTTTTAATGCCAACGGATCACACAATACTCGTGACTAGAATTCGTGAAGGTGAAGAAGAGAAATGGAACCTATATGGAGCGTAAAATTTAACAACGGTAGGTATTATTACAAAGCCATTCAATATTTTTAAATATATACTATTATTTAATATCTATGAACTAACAATTATTTTAATTAATGGGAAACTATTTTATTTTAATACTGTAACGCAGGTTAGATTATTTTCTATTTCCGCGTAACCTCTTGAAAACTTAAGAGATATAGGTACCTAGGTTGACTTCCATGTAGTTTATAGCAGAAGCTTCACTGAATATTGTATTTTTTAAATTATCGTCCGCTTTTAGGATTAAAATAATCGAGTTTTTTTAAAGTTATTTTGGTTATCTATAGGCCTAGGTTTAGACTGGATTACGTTAGATAAGTTATAGCTAGGTTAGGTTAAAGTAGGTAAGGTAAGGTAAGGTATATTCGTGTTAATTTTAGGTTTTTCATTTAGGGGAGTTAACGGTTTAAAGTTTTCACCGTAAAAATATTATAGGATAGGACTAAAAATATTATAGGACTTACCACTTGGTCACAGGTTACTGTTACAATTTTATGTAAAATGGCGAGCCGAAAAAAAAATCGTGTCCCAATGAGGTTATTTCGTGATATGGATATTTAATTTCGTGATAGAGATGAGGTATATGCGTGTCATTCAAATTGTTGCATAACAAGGGTTTCTAATAAAAAAATAAATACATTTATTAAATAAAACGATATTCTGAACATTAAAGTAAAATAAAATTTGAATTTTTTGCAACAAGAAATATTAAAATACGTAAATAATGTTAAATTTTACAACTTTTCGGTAATCTTCAGAATCATCATCATTGTTCCCACACATATCGCATATCGCATATCGCACATGAAAACATCCTCTTTGGCATCAGAAGATTGGCACGTGGCAACGTGGTATGGAACCAGGCATTAGGAACATTGGACCCGCACATGTCACCGTTTTTTTCTTGACATCTAGAGAATAACTGCTACCTTACATTCCACAGTCTCAGGCATCATTTTGTTGCTGCTTTTGAAGAAACCATGGGGATCGGGGGAAGACATGATGACGTGGATGATTCGTCGATTGATATAGACGGCACATTAGCTTGAGTATTGAGGCACTTTGCTCTTCGCGTTTCTTTCGATTCAGGTTTGCAGCACAAGGCTTCATCGGCAGAGTCAATATGTTGTTAATTTCAGCGTTTGATTGAGTAGGAGCTGTTACATCATCATTTGCTATCGCATTTGAAGTTAGTAGAGATGGCGCAAGAGCTTCCTTAGAAATACCATTCCTATCGAAATGGCATATCCCAGATTTTCTAAATGAATTTTCAGTGTTTGATGCGCAAAAACTTGAAATGAACGCTGGGTTAAGGATAGTATGAAAGTTGGTTCTATTAGGCTTCTCAGCATTTTCTTTCATAAAATTATTTAAGCTTTTGGACCAGTGAGCATTTGGCAGACAGCCGTTGGAACGACAGTTTGAAGCATACTGTCGTTCCAAAGGACACCTTTGAAAATTATTAAAAGTGGAATCCATGTCCCATTGGCGCAAATACATCCCTTCATGGTTTGAGACTCCTAATTATCGGCATATGCTCTTTTGTAGACGTAACGCTTCCCAAGCGAGGTCACTACTCTATTTGGTTTGCCAACATAGGAAAGTCCAGTTTCGTCGCAGTTCCAGAAACGATCTGGATCTGGATTATTTTGAACTCCAATCCTAACCATTAATGCTTCCAATTTTGTATAAAGGCCTTCCATTATTTCAGGATTTGTCATTGATGCCCTATAAGCAGACAGGTTTTCAGGAACACGGACCGTGAGATTAAATCGTTTTTTGTATTGAGTCCACCACCATTTACTAGCGGAATCGTTTTCTTTGTTGAAGAAAGTGTCTCTTCCGACGTGTTCTGCAAGTTCGTGAGCTATTTTTCTTATCATCTGCACTGATAATCCAAACCCGAGTTCTTGCATTTTAATAATGTAATTAAATAATTGCGTCTCCAGTTCTGCTGTAAGAGCAAACGGTCTTCCCAATTTGGCAACTTTTCGATTAGCACTCTCATTTTTCCTTAAAAAATCTTTTAGTGTGCTCCAGAGAATATTGCTTTGTTTCTTGCCCTGTAGATGGACAAAAGATGGCCTCTTTTACAAGTCTTGCGGCTTCAAGCAATTCATGGTTTAATATTGGCGATATTTTTCCTTCGATATTAGGGGCATTTTAATACTGAAAATAAAGAGGCAGGTAAGCTGGTGATATGTAGGTAAGTTCGTAATACCCTGGATGTTAGAAAAACTACGAAATATTTATTATTTCCTACTTATAATTTACGAATTTATTATATCTATAAAATAAATACGATTAAAATCAGAGAAAATGCACAGCGAACAAACTGTTAAACTATCCATCTCAAAGAAACGTTAAAAAACGTAAGAAAACCGCCTCACAACTTAAGCTGTTACAAAAAACTGTCGACAAAAATTACTTGTGTGACATGACAACTTAAAAGCAACAAAATACGTAAATTTGGAAAACATACTTTTGCAATATCCAGTAAAAATAAACAAAATACGATTTCACTGCAGAAGATATTGGTTTCCGCCATTGAAAATAAGGACACAGTAAAAGATCTTGTGTCAACTTTCAAGCGCATGACGAAACTTAATTTACGGGTGTGTTGGATGTTGCCAAACCTTTCCACTACACGCGGCTGCAAAACTGCTGCTGCAACGCACTGGGCATGGTCATGGTAGATTTTTGAATATTTATTACGAACCTATATCACGAATATATATTACCTTACCCTATTGCTAGTTATCATTAATTATTTTCTATAGCTATGTTGGCGCCACTAATTATAAAATGATAAAAAAAACATATACTATAACTATAACAACTATAACTATAACAAAAAACAATAAAACCAAAATATATAAACACAAAATAATATTACTAAAAAATAATACTAACATCAACTAAAAATAAAACACACCTCAAAAACAGACACAATGAAACACCAATGAAAAATAAAAAAATATTAAACGGACACTTTATTAAAATAATAAAGGATCCAAAAACCACCAAATTAGGTTTTTGGGTTCTTTATTATTTTGGCTTTATTGTGTCAGTTTTTATATTTCTTTGCTATTACGCGCGCGCCCCGTAAGAAAATAATGAAAAATATAAACTTTAAGCAGTTTATTTAATACGTATATAAGTTTATTATCACCTGGATTACCTTCAAAGTACCCTATATATACTATAATTTCTACAGAATAAATAATCAGTAATTCATTCTTCTTCTAGGGGCGACTTGTCCTCATTTTCTAAATTCACCAAAAAAAATCATGCGGAGTGTAAGGATTTCTTCTCATTTTTGTTGAAGATAAATAAACTCCGTTTGGTAGCGGTAGAAGCATTTTTCAACATATATGCGTAATAATCTCCGCGTAACAATAATAATATAATCCTCCTAACGTTTGGTCTTGCACTGACCTTACGACCACTTGCTATAGCAATTCTCAACCTCTGTACATTTTTTTAAAATTAATTTCTGTACACAATGCTACTTATTGAAAATTGTGGTGTGATCAGTAAATTAAAAAATCATCCACAAAGTTACTTCTGTTCCATTTAGACCACGTACATGTGCACCCTATTCCAACTGCAATTGTGGTATTATTCCATTGAGTTATCCGTAGGAAAATGAGGCATTGTGCTGATAGTTGCCCATATAATTATCCACATAATGGCACACAGCACGATACCTGCGTACACCTACGCATTGTTTAGGCATAGAGTTTTCGGAAAAACATCAAATCCTATCTAGACATTTATTTCGTACTTCCTTCTCAACAAAAACAGTGAATGGGTCCAACACTATGCAACAATAGAATAAAACCTTTTCGGTCTTTTCGGCATTTGCAACGCGTGTATATTTTAGCAGAGGCCATTGTGCGGTGCTGAATAGAATAAAACTTTGCAGCAAATTCAATACATTGAATAGCTGATATAATATATTGTCATATGGTCTTTTCGAAGTGACAATACGTTTGTGTGTGGTATTAGAGAGCAGGGTATTACCTGAACAATGAGCTATCACCGTCGCGTTCAGTGGGCTTTTTATTGCCTTCCCATACAGGCTAAATTCCCTTACGGTGTGAGGACATCGCGATTCATTATCCGGACGTCCAAGAACAGCAGTATTTGCATAAATGGCTGGTAATTCTCAATTTGAAAAATTGCCATGCTGATTGAAGCTACGATTAATCTTCTATTATGTTGAAATGGAAAAATAGAGTTGTTTGGTTTGCTAATGCCTGTATAATATTTCCATTTAGTTTGGTCTGTAAAAGGAATGATATAATACAGATTTCTACTATATCAGATAAATGGAATGAAAATGAGAATAACTGGAATGACGTGCTGCAACACCCTCGGAATTAAGAATTAACTGCTGCATTTGTGTACGAGTTGTATATTAATTTCAGTTCATTATTCAATAATATACACCGAGTCTTCAAAGTAATTAACTGATAAATTCGATATTATGGTTACCATAATTTCTGGTAGTGCCTAAATATGTAAAAGGTTTCAAATTTAGATTCAAATTCGGAAACATAGTTTTAACGAACGTTTCATGCATAAATCGAATGCCCGCTATCAACAAATCTCCACGATTTTGAGCATAATATGGAACTCTAGCTGATTTTTAACAAAAGGCGTCTGTTATCGTCACATGCAATTTTTCTTCCATCGTAATATCTGTAACGGCTCAATATATCAATGAGATTTAATGCCACTATTAAATCCTCTTGATATTCACCTCTTACCTCTTGATATTCAAAAGGTAACGGGGTAAAATGATCGGAAGGTGTGGTCCGCCCACTATAATGCTTCTAATAGTTATATATCTCCCTTAATTTTTATCCTACATAAATAGAAAAAAATCTAAATTTTTGTTTAGAAAAAATTTACATTTTTGTACTATATCATAGTTTACGTATCTTTTGCAAAATAAAGTATTTTTTTAAGAAATTTGAAAAATAATATTTTTTTCGAAAAATACACGTTCTAACCCGGCCAAACTATTGGATTATAATATATAAAATAAAGTAATTTGTAAAGGAATAATGGTCAATTTCCATTCTGGTGTGAATGACTGTGGTTTTAGCGCTAATTTTTTTCATAACAATTTGAGCGGCCCACCGTTTTTACATCGTATCTCGCTTAGTTATAACGGAATATTAATGTAATTATACTCATTTTAAAGGTCTTTTCAACTGCTACAAAAAATGTTCCATGAGTTGATCCCGAAAAATGCATCGGTTTATCGTTATTTAACGTTGAATACCCCAAACCAAGTTGTTGAAAAAAAGGCTTATTCAACGAGCCATAACTCCCTTTATTTTGGACCTGGCGCATTCATAAAAATATCATCTCTTTGTTATCTGATTAGCTTCATTTTTGAGAATTTTACTTTGTTGAGAGAACTCTAAGATTTTGAGTTATTGGCGGAAAACAGTTCAAAAACATGCATTTTAACACGTTTTCAATCGCGAATAACTAGAAAAATATAGATATATCGAAAAAACTTTATATAACATTTTTTACTTAAAATTTGTCCCTGTATTCATGTCCGTGGTTATTTTGAGTAAAAATATGTCCTTTCTTCTATAAACATCCGACCATCTCTTACCAAATTCATAAGTAAATCTGGAGATCATTTAACCCCACTAGGTGTTCTATTTGGCACGATGTTCGTTTTACCAATTAATTTTTTAATAATGCGAATTGTTCATCAAATAAAGTGGCTCCCGATTTTTGCATGATGTATAAAATGTGTCTTACTAGGAATAAGTCACATGAACAAGAGCCTACCAAAAACAATTGATATTAGTATAAATTCTAATAAAAGTTGCCCATATTAAGCCAGGAAACGAAGACAATAATTCGGAAAAAATAGTGTTAAACAGATTATTGTTTTGAGTTGTTGGGTTGACCCTTAGGAATATACCAAAAGTCCCCAGCCGTGGATCTCGTGCGTTAGGGGGTGAAAAGGGCCGGTTTGTAGGCTTTTCCTTATAATCTTGAATACTAACGAAAAGAGTTCAAACAAAAGGGTCACTATACAAAATTTTGTTTATAAAATATTTTGTTTACTTCAAATATTTCAGTCCTGAGTCCTGAGAAAATAAATTCGTATTTTAATGCAACATATATATTGTGTAACTATGTAATAACGTTTGCTGTAAATTTTAAAACCAAATTTAAAGACCGAAGTTAGTGAGAACATAATAAATTTTCTATTTTTTAAATTTCAGTAAATATTTTACGATTTTTTTAAATAATTCTAATACTATGGGGCTATTTAAAAATCAGAAGATTCACTCTACATACCTGAAAGCTAGCATTTCCAAAAGCATGTGGCATAAATTAAACAGTTAACACTACTTTTGCACTGAGCAGTATGGATGCAATTAAGGTATTATATGGTTAATCTAAATTAGAGTATGCGCGTTGATACCTCTTCTGTTAAAGCAACGTCCTCAAGGCACGCAAATTCGAATGTATTTAAAAAAAATAAATTCCGGATTTTTGCAACCGTTGCACTCAATGCTATGTGCACTAAAGGAAACCCTTGCTAACATAAACTCACTAACTATATTATTATACAATAAATTATACAGGACATGTAGGTATTTAGGGAGACGTTTGTGTCATAGAAGATACGAATCAAAATCATATTTATACCAATATTAAATAATTCTTATTAGTGAATTTAAATTTTTCAATTTGTATAATATTTACATATTTTTCTTCAGACTTGTTAGACTTGCAAGAATGTAGTTTTAAAATAGAAGGCGTTTTGGTAGTCTATAGCACAGATTCTGATAATGCAAATACTCATATATTCATTGATGATCATTGACCCCCGGCATGTGTTAAATGTAAAGAATGAGTCAAAAACAACCTGTTGGTTTTTATAATTTTTTCATGTTACGAGGCCAACAAATTAATATTAAATTGTAGTAGACTTAAAGCGAATATGGTTCACCCAGAAGCCTATTATTTTGATATGTGAATTTGTGAAAAAGATAATAATTAGATATACCTACAAGGTTACTAGTCGTTTATGATGCAGGGTAATTAATTGTGATAGTGTAGTGATTCTGTATGTATTTTTTCCAAACAATCGCAATGTGGACAATGTTTAAATTCTAAACTCTTCGCAGATTTGGGTATTTAATATAAACAATTAATAGAAAAAAGAATATTTTTAAAATCAAGCTTTAATTTAAATGCTCTAAAAAGAAGAAAATACTTTAAATTGAATTAAACCCATCAATTCATTACATTACATAATTTATATGATATTAAAGCTTGTCGCTAGATATACGTATTTTATAAAAAAACATATTTTTTTCTTAGAATTACTTATGTCAATCTTTTTCATAAGGAGACCTTCTAGTGACTTGAGTCTACTTAACTCTGCTTATTTTAGCTTACTTCTGCCTAACGAAACACAGTTCCGGGTTTGATTTTGGAGCTTTCCTTCTCCTAGACAGGTTGCAAATCAATACTATTGACGCCCATCTCGCCCAATTGCAAAAGCCATAGTATGAAGCCAAGGCGTACTTTTAAAATTCAGTTGCAAGATTTGACCCGAACAATTCGACCCCAAAATCGTAATCGGGTATTCCAAAATCCAACAGTTGAGCCTTGCCGGTCCCAACAACATTTGTTCGAGCACCACCAAACTATTCCTAACCTTTCCCGAGTTATAACTCTTTAAAATTCTTATAGCGGCCATCTCGTTTTCCGACATGTTGCCCATTTTTTTGTCTTAAACCTTTTCATTTGATAACCATATCATGGGGATTATACACCCCCATGAAAAAACATCATCCCACCATCTTTGATTGTCCGCCATATTGGATTTAGAGTGACGTCATTTTACTTTCGTATTGTTCTCAGCAAACCCTTTCATTTGATACTCATATCATGTAAGTGCATAAAAATAACTAGTCCGCCATCTTGGGCGGTCCGTCATATTGGATTAAGAAGAAGACGTCACTCAGCTGACGATGCATTTTCATCCAAACTATACGTGTATGCAAAATTTCAGGTTCAATCGGTTGAGGATAACTGCTTTAAAATTCAGTTGCATGATTTGAACAAACCGAACAAACATACATACATACATAGATATACCAAGTTTGTAACATCGAAATATGAGACATAAAAACCCGAGCAAAAAACCCTCATTATATCGATATCTTCACACGTGCTACCGCATTTTTAACAGCGTTGTCAAGTATAACCGATTTCCAGAAATTTAAGGAAAAATAAATGATTTTATATAGATCGCCCATCACATTATGACATTATCATGTAGTATAACAAAATATTCATCACACCTATATACCTTTCGTCATATCATTGGATGGTGAATGTGATGCAGAATAAGAATGTTTCCTATTCAAATATTACGGATCAATTTTACACGTTCCTCGGGCGTGTCATATCGGCATCATTGGCATTCATTTGGATACCTAAATTGCCTAATACCATCGAACGTTTTGTGGTAAAGTGGGGTCAACAATAATTCTTGAAATAGAAGTAACAGTTATTCTTTAATTTAGTGTATTATTTTGATGGGTTTTGTATTAAAATTGATTAGTTATTAGTAGACATTCTATCAAAACATAACAACTTGTTGCATGAACGCGCCTTTATAGTGACGATTTTGGCTTGCTGTAAGAAAAGTTATATTGCCCCGATCTCCCATTGCGGCAATTGTGAATTATGGGTATCCTTTGAAATTTTTTTATGTCTCATATTTCGATGTTATAAACAGTAGGTACATACATAGCAAGTTATATAAAAAACCTTGTAAAAAAACAAGGTATGCAACCAATACTTGTCAATCTCAACTAAGTTAGGAATTAGGATTAGGTTGGGGCAAGGATAATGTTATTACGTTAGTTAGGATTTACGTATTACCTATAGATAGGTGTTAGAAAAAAAAACATGTAATGGTAGTGTTGTATTTACGAAGAAAAATAAATGTCCTCATCTTGTAGCCGCATCTTAAATATTTGTTGAAAAAAAATTCGTGATCTGCTATCTCAAAAAACCCGAGAAATTTGATTTGAATATTTGATCTGACTAAAAATTGGTGATCTGATATTCCGAAAACATCGATATCGAATAATATTGAATTTTAGTCGAATGGGACCATAAATGGCGAAAATGTCCCCATCTTGAACATGTATTTTGACAAAAAACCTAGAGATATAGATTTTAAGTTGAATCGAACTTTAATTCGCCAAAATTCACCTTGGTCACCTTGGAGCTACCATCTTGAATACCTATTTGATCTGATAAAAAAAAGTGGAAAAAAATGGCTCTAAATAATTTAAACACAGATGCTCGCATATATTGTCCCATCAGTTATATAACCTGGAAAGTCATATATGATTCATATCTGAACGGCACTTGATAACAACTATATAAGGGTATATAAAGGGTCCGCCAATAAGCGCGCTCGATCTTTAAAATGAAATAAAGCAAGTTGTGTGAGAGGTATAAATGAAATTTATTTTTTGTTTGAAAGAGTATTCGAAGGCATTATGTATGGAAAATAATATCGGTCAAATGTCCACCTCGGCTTCGCTGGGTGGCGCGCATACGAGAAGTCCAATTTTCAATGACTCTGGCGCACAAATCGGGCTGTATTTCATCGATGGCGTGGCGTATGTTGACTTTGAGGGCATCAGTGTTTTGTGGTTGGTTTGCGTAGACCTGTGATTTAAGAAAACCCCACAAGAAATAGTCTAGTGGGGTTAAATCGCACGATCTCGGTGGCCAGTTGATGTCGCCTCCGCGCGAGATAACCATTCCTCCGAAGCGCTCGTGCAGAAGATCCATTGTGGCGCGCGCTGTGTGGCTCGTAGCGCCGTCCTGCTGAAACCACATATCCTCGACATCCATATTGTCGATTTCATGCCAGAAAAAGTTCGTTATCATGGATCTGTATCGTTCGCCGTTTACCGTGATGGACACACCATCGTCGTTCTCGAAGAAATACGGCCCGATGATGCCTCCGGCCCAAAATCCACACCAAACAGTTACCTTTGCTGGGTGCATTGCGACCTGGTGGACCTCCTGTGGATTGTTCTCGGCCCAATAACGGCAATTCTGCTTGTTGACATTCCCATTTAACCAAAAATGTGCCTCATCGCTGAAGATGATTTTGCGACCAAAATCGGGGTCGACTTCCAACTGCTCTAAAGCCCAATCAGCGAAGATACGGCGCTGTCTATGGTCGTTTATTTTGAGCTCTTGTGTCAGCTGGATCTTGTACGGATGCATGCCCAAATCCAGATGCAAGATTCGGCGAAGTGATGTTTCCGAAAGGCGGAGTTCCTGTGCGCGACGTGAAATTGACTGTCGCGGATATTCACGCACACTATCGCGCACAGCGGCGACATTCTGGGCAGATCGGACGTTTCGACGACGCGTCGGTGTTGGCTGATTGTTCACCGAACCGGTTGCCTCGAATTTGTTAATCAAACGACGGATAGTCGACTCAGCGGACGATCAATTGCACCGTAAAATTGGCGGAGCGCGCGGAACGTTGCTCGAACCGATGAATGATTTTCGTAATAAGTTTTAACGATTTGCACATGTTGCTCGCGGCTGAATTGGTTCATGGTGATTTGTGAAGATACACTGAATAATAACAACTACGTTTGCCAACTCTACCACAAACAACATGGCCGCCATGAGCTGTCAAAGATCGAGCGTCCCTATTGGCGGACCCTTTATTAATAAGCACCATAGTTAAAAAATAGTTTTTAAATTACCAAATGTGGTCTTCTCTGCAGGCAGCTGTTACTTCAGGCATGAGATTCATCTCGTCTATAAATACAAGAGTGTGAAATATCTATACTACAACGTATACCTACCAATACCACGAATAATTTCTACAAAACTGGTGTGAGGAAAGACTGAGTAAAAACAGAGCCAACTTCAGTACGTCATATATTTTATCAATCAATTAATTCGTATCAGTAGTGATTCATCGAATTATTTCCGGTTGGAAAACCTATGCTGGAGTGTTGAGTGACACAATATAAAGAGGCGCAACGCTTATGGCGAAATGCGTGTCCTATCTACAAGTTTAAGGCAAAATATTCTTAAGTTCGGACAAGAAATATAGTCCTTCGTGATCGACCTTCCGTCATGTTTTACCCTGTCTTTTACACTAGGGTTTTTTGGATGGCTAGACAGCCGAAGAAAACATTCGCAAACAATAGGTTTTCGATACATTGACATATGTTAGAGCTAAAGAGCTGCTGTTGGAGGTAAAAATTATGTAAAAATAAAAAATGTAAAAAAACCTGGTGACTACTCCGTGTGCTATTTATATCATCATGCTGGTTTGGTGGTACCTTTGTCTGAGTTAATGGTAAAAAACATCTTTTAGCTAGCTTGGGTAGTTTTGTTGAAGCAAGACGTAGACTTAGCCTTTGGGTATCCTGATGGAGAGTTGTGGATAACCTTTCGTAAGGCTGAATGCAATCAATACCGTCTGAGTCATCTCCGTGTAGAAAAAGGACACTTTTGGTTGGGGAGAAACTGGACAGCTAAAAATGTCCCTATGATGAGATTTACGACCCCAAATATTCTAAAGATTCTTATACTAAACTGAAATTACTAATTGGTGTCAACCAAACTGTTAATTCTAATACGATATTCCACAAGTCAATAACAGTAACAATATGTTTAATAATTACGATATTCTAAACTTTAGGCTGTCAGTTATGCTAATACCTATATAATAGAATTTAGCTTCTAACGCCATGGGCGTTTAATTTCAATGTTAACTCCTTATAAAGTATCTGAAAACGTCGTTTATATCAACGAAAAATAGCATACAAAGAAATAATGTCACTGTCTCAATTTGATATTTATTATCAAGCACATTTGAATACATTATAGGTATATATAATAATTACTGTATTAAATAAAATTATACTTGGTATACTGACAATGTCGTATATATAAAATATAAAGTGGTATCTACTATAGAAATAGAAATTATAAACCAGATGGTCCTTAAGCTATACAGTTATTACTATAAAACCTAAAATGATGCTTAATAAAGTAAGTTTCATATCCATTTCCCGATATTTTTATGTGCGAGCCGACGGTAACCAGTTGCGTTTCGTCGAGAGATGCAGGCAGGTAGAATATTTATTAAGTATAAATAATTGAAAGCAGTAGGGAAATTTACTATAACGACGCTTTTTTAATGAAAATGATATATTATATAAATAACGTGAAATTACTATAAGAAAAATGTATATTTTATAGCTATCAATGCGTCGTTTGGATGTGTTATGGAACATCGACAAAGACGACAAATCCATCGACACGTAGAACATCGCAATAAAAATGAAAGGCGTTAAATATAAATTGTACAAAGACATGGTTAATGTTTCATTGTTCAGGTTTCAAACTTAAATAATATAATACCAACAACAATACTTCCTAACTAACACAAAGGGGTGTCTTCTTAGGAGGTTGTGTCGCTCATTGCGACATCCTAGGTCCTATGGGTGGCCTGCTCCCTTGAATTTCCGCAATCCAGACATGCAGTCCGCATTTTGGGGTATGTGTTATATCATAATACAAGAGATGTTTTATATAAAATATATTCACTTATAATTTCCCAAGTGATTGATGAATTATGATCGAAATTTTTTTGTCAAACAAATTTTTGAAATTTTCTCAAAAATGTGATCCGCGAATAAAATTTCCCGGCTATTAATTCAATAACGAGGGGGAACCGGTAAGAAAATTTCACATTATACGTACACATACGTACCTACTTAGGTCTCACACGTACACGTTCGTACTTAAGTTTTGCACGTACATGGATGTATAAATTTCACACTTGCGTAAAATTTGACACGTATGTACTTAAGTTTTAAATATACAAACTATTTAAATGTTATCTCGTCAGAAGTTTTGGATGGCAAACAATTTGTGCTCTGATCATCTCCTCCTGCCTGAAGGAGGGAGGACAATTACCGGAAACCGTCTCTGTTGTTATGGTAACCTAACAAATACAAAGCTTCTAATTGGCTGATATATGTAAGTCTTAAATTTTCTATATAACTAACTTTTCTATAAACTATACAAGAATGCACCATAATTACACACTTATTGTCCACATAAGTCGCAATAAATACAAAAATTCATAGAATACACTAAAGAAAACAAAAGTACACAACGTCGTTTCGGCAACCTCTCAATATCTGTTTCCATTCATAAATTGACCTTGACGAAAAAACCGAGTAGAATCGTCGCATCAAGCGACGTTGCCGTTGTTGATAATTATATCTCAGTACACTTTCGGTTCTTAAGCAGAGTCGTTGAAATTGTAAAATTATTTGAACATCTCTTACGGTATACAAAAACTTCATGTAAATTTAACA
The DNA here is from genome assembly GCA_964058915.1 of Tetropium fuscum. Taxonomy (NCBI): domain Eukaryota; kingdom Metazoa; phylum Arthropoda; class Insecta; order Coleoptera; family Cerambycidae; genus Tetropium; species Tetropium fuscum. The sequence continues at coordinate 2,652,006 of CAXKVY010018480.1, forward strand.
GTAAGCCAGGCAAATGTGCCATTCGGTAGAAAAAGACGGACGACTAGGATGGAACGATCTTGTATCGGCCAAAAACGTAAACAATTATGTCTTCCCGTGTTAAAATGTCTCTGGATATACGGTATGTGATAACTTTTTCTTGACTTTGACTCAATGTTAAATTCTTAATACATCCAAATTGGAAACAGTTGCTGCAAATCTGCTAAATTTGCATGCATTTTTATTTTTCTGTAATTCCATGCCTCAATGTTTTAATACAGATAAAAAAATACATTTTCCAGACGTTATTCATATTTCATTGTACCCATTCTATGTTGTCTTCAAGAGATGGAAATGCACGGTTTGGGTCATGTTTCATTCAAGGTTGGGTAAATTCAACTTAATACAATTAGTAATATTAGGTAAATTCAACTTAATACAATTAGTAATAGTATTATATTATTCAACGAGCAAGTAATGATAGCCATTATTAATGCAGGGTCCATTATTAACGCAATTTTTTTTTGATTATGAGTTTTTGAAGAAATAATACATATTTTTCAATCGTAGTAGATAAACTCGTTTATATTACGAAAGAAGTAAGAGGTTCGATGACATTCTTGTTCAAACAAATGTCCCCAATAAAAATATTATACATTAATAATAATGTACTATATAAAGTAACACGAGGAGGTGGTTGCATGACGAGTGCCACCCATCTCCAGCCTCTTCATCCACAATCCTCTTTCATTTAATATGGAAAACTCGTCATTAAAACTTTTATAAATCCTGATTTTGTTTCAAATTTTGGCAATAACCGTCTGGGTGCTATTCTAGATCTTATAAATCTATCCCATCTCGTTGGTCCACAGATTGAAAGAGAAGCTTCCGTTACAAATTTGACACAACGCTTTAATGGCTGGGAGTGGCAAGAAAAATTCAAAATATCTACCTATTTGTTCAGGTACATTCCCAACCATTTCTGCTATAGTTTAATAGTGGAAGTTTTCTTTGTAATTGATGGTTCAGTAATGAACACTTTTTGTTAGTCAATTAACTCAGTATATTCACTAACTTCAAAATTAATTGTGGGTACAATAAACTTTCTAACTTTCCCCGCCGCCGGGACATAATTTCTGGATTTTAATATTCGTATAACGGAATTCCTTGATATGTAACCGAACACGGCTAACACTATATTTTCAGGATGACTGAAACAAACATTAGTCTGAATTACCTTGTCATGTCACCAATTGTTCTTACCGCAGAAGGCAAATATCGCACTGGTCCTTCCTTAAGTAGCGTCTTTGTTTTAATATCAAACCATGTGGGAGCATAAACCCTTAGAATATATTCTCCCAATATTTTCAAATGCTCTGAAGGAATTAATGTCGCCACATATAATCGCAATATTTTGTTAGCAGTTGTCAGCCACCCAGAACTGGAATGAGACAAATTTCCAGATTTTCTGGCTGCTAAATCAGTTGACAATTCACCTTTGGAAATCGCTGTACTTATTTCGAATAGATATATTTTGATCGGTAGTTTGTTGTCATCGACTTCTAATTGTGTTGGGATCTGTTGGAGGAATTTTACAACAGGAAACTTTTCACTGCTTCAACATTTTCCCTATTGGACCAGACAAAGATAAGGGCCCTGCCGTTTCACCATCTAAATGCTTAACTAAGTGACGTAGAGGTAACTCAAGTGGTCTAAGCAGACCACTTTTCTACATATTGGCTATATTAAATATATATATATATATATATATATATATATATATATATATATATATATATATATATATATATATATATATATACATATATATATATATATATATATATATATATATATATATATATATATATATATATATATATATATATATATATATATATATATATATATATATATATATATATATATCAATATTTAAAATTTATGCACATTTCCAGTAAAGTAATATGAAATTCGTAACGAGTCGCCGCTGCTACCGCCAGGTCGTCTAGAAGGGCTCTTCAGCCGGCGACAGCAAGTCTAGCTTGGTCAGTTCAGACCCTTTTAACAAAACACAAAACACCCCCTCCGGCGATTTTCTCTACCTACACAGGTGGCCATGAATGCCGTTTCCCTCCAAAAATTCCCGAAATGCTCTTTATGACTCTCGGGCCTCTTTCGGCTCATTCATGCCTAGGTGTCTCATTTATTATGTCGGTCGGACACGTTGAGATTGCCACAGTCTTTTGATAAATTGAACCCGAACAGGCGTATCACCGTGTAATGTTCTGTGTAAAGAATAGAGGAAATCGGCCGTACTGGATTAATTATTCGATACATGATTTGACAAATCTTAAACGGTGTTTTTTCGTTGGGGTCTTTTTATTAAGTTTTCTCCTTCCCGTACTGTTTTGAATTTATGATATTCATTTATCATGTCTTTGGAGGGTTGGTTGCTGCAAAGGTCCTACTGTCCATATTTTTAGTTTTTAGTAGTTTGTTTTATAAGTAGGTCATAATATACCTAATGATTCAAGTTAAATAAACATTAAAAAAAACAAAGAATGTTAATGTTGTCGAAATAAATTCACATTATAATTTCTTGTAACTAAATAACTTGTTAATTATTTTCAGTTGCTAATTATAATAAAATAATGGTGAAACTATTATGATGTACAATATAAATAATATTGCTGTGCTTGTATCATCTCCACTGAATATAAGTTGGTTTTGCAACGATCTCTACGCTGCGAAATGACTACGTACGTCACCTTATGTGTTAGTATATGGACTAGAGACATTATAATCAATTACTTTAGTCGGCATTGCGTGATAAACTCTTATTTTATTGAATGCGTTATACAAACGAAACAATATTTATGAGTTGTCAAAGCCAATCTGAAATGTACGCCTATAACAACTCCTTTATTATCAAAATAGTTTAAATTCAAATTAACACGGGAATATCTAAATTGTACAATGGATAATAATACCTAATTGTAAATTGTTCCTTAAAAAATGACTTTAAAATGTATTTAAGTTTATTAAGTCGACACGACACGTAGATATTATTTGAGTCCTTTTCAGAGATTGTTTTTTTTTAAATTATTTTACAATAAAACAATTAATTATTATTATGTACCTATGTATATTTTTTTTATTGTATATTATGTATATGGAGCGAAAAAGCCCCATTTTTTTTCCTTTCAGTTTTCAAAAGCTATAAAAAGTTGTTTGTCTGTTTTGTATTGTCTTTAAAAGGCCTTTAAAATAAAAAAAAATTCTTGTGGATCAGCCAGGCCTTTGAAAAGCGAAAATTTAGGAAGAAAAGGCCATTTCCTTTTAATCGTATTAAATATATATTTTACTAATTTTTGTTTTCTAATGGTAGTAAAACCGTTTAGGTTATACATATACATATAAAAATTACATAGAAAAATTACAACAGTTTTGAAGAAATATTAGTATCTACAAGGTCAGCCAGAATTAATAAAATTCATAAAAATATATTATTATACACGCCTTTACCCCCACAAAGCAGTTTCTTGCTTACTTTATCTAAACTGGTCTATAATAATAAACAAAATTGAAATGTCTGTAATGTCAAAATATCAGCTTTTTACTAAATGCATATGAAAGTATAGATGTAAAAAAAAAACAATATTTAAATTTTTTGGCGGTCTGTCTGTCTGTCTGTCTGTCTGTCTGTCTGTCCTTCTGTCCGTCCGCCCGTACGTCGGCCTGGCCGCTCGCCTGTTTGCCCGCCTGCCTGCCTGCCTCTCTGTCTGTCTGTCTGTGGGTCCGTCCGTCCGTCTAGCCGTCCGTTCGTCCGTCTGTCCGTCTGTCTGTTTGTCCAACTAATCTCCGAAACGGTTGAACTGATTTTGACGGGACCTTCACTGGCAAATAGATGATGTTATAAGGAGTAACTTAGGCTACTTTTATTTCGGAAAAAGTAGCCTAAGGGTTCCGCGCATTAGGGTTTAATAAATAATTAATTATTAATGTAAATCTCCCTAGTATTTTTGTTTGCTTTAAGTAATAGTCTTCTAAAGGTGCCTCCCACCGCTTCCACTTCCCATGACTTAACATCATAAAGGCTGCCTGTCCCCGTAGCGCGGGCTCAGAACACGGGAGCGGGCTACTGCTCTTTTAAATTCGCGCAGACGAAGTGCAGACGAAGGTGCCGCAAGCTCTGTTTTTTCACTAAGGCAAATCTCTGGTAAGTCAACTATTTGGTAAGTCAACTCTTTAGTAAGACAACTCTTTAGTATAGACTCTTCCCCAAATCATCATCATCAGGATCAGGGAGAAATTCTAGAACATTTTCGTAATCTTCTGATTTAAGAGGTACGAAGGGAAAGAGAGAACATTTTCAGTTGTTTTTTAACCGTCTTTTACTTTTCATTGTTCTTTTTTCAATATGTTATAATAATTTTCTGGTCAACATTGCCAATAACCATTTTCCTGGCATTTTTGTAATCTCCAAGAAATGTTTGTTCGATGTGAGTAATTTAATTTTTTGCACAAGTCAAAAAATCAGCACATTTATAGATGGCCAAATCAAAAGCCTTTGCTAAACTTACTTAAAGTCCTGCTTTACGTTCGAATAAATCTTTTCGGTTACTTTTTCAAGATCATGTATTTCTTTTGGTAGTCTTTTAGCACTTCATTAGAATGGTTAAAAGTTAATTGATTAAGTGAATTGATGCATTTTTCCATATATTTTCTGACGAGAAATCTTATTTGAGAAATTTCGTTAAATTTTTGTTCCATTGAGTTAATATTAGGCAAAAGTTTAACACGCAGTATGTTCTATCATGTATCAAATGCTGTATTAAGCATTTCATAAAAGATTGGACATACATGACCTCCTTTACATAGCGTTAAGATAATCGGTACTATTTTTTTAATTATCCTATCTATCTATTTATCCTGTTTTGATTTAAAATATGATAAAGCAACAGTCCAAGCGTATACACAGTCCCACTCATTCACTATGAAATGAACTACGACAGGCACGGACTGTGCGGGACTCGATTAATACTATTAAACAAGGTACGTTAAATTAAATACCGTTAAATTAGTGGCCGTTGCGGACCCTCTAAATGAATGATCGTACTTACCACTTTAGGAGTATTGTCTATACGACTAATCTATGTATAATTTTTTCGATTAGTAGTATTTACACGCAAATAATACCTACATTGTGGATGTATATAAAATAAGGATAATTAAATATGTAGATTTTTCCGGCAATACCCAATTTTCCAGGACAATCAAAATAAATCAGTTGTTAATATTTCGTCGAGGTAGTACAGATTAAGAATTGAAATTAAAATTAAAAATGAAGGTTCTATACCTACGTTGTCTAGAAGCCGATATTTCATAAAATTTTAATGCGCGATTCAATTTGAAATTTATCTCAAAAACTTGCCGCGTGAAAGCGGAGGCAGGGCTGATCTCTCACGACGTCACTCTTGCAAAGTTTAGAAACAACGTTTTGAAAAAATAGTTTATTTCTTTAACTTGCCTTGTAGTTAGACCTTTTAAGAATTGATTCCACTTTGCTAAACATCGCTAGATCCATTATCTTGCTTATGACGATTCTTTAAATCGATGCTCTCCGGGATAAACAAATGCAATTATTCATGAAATCTCAAACTGTCCGATGTTGCTGAAATTGCATATTTATAAAGACCCATGATGGGCTCCCTTACGTCCATTATTGCAAAGGTTATTACTATTTATAAGATGATGATGAAAAATAGGGTTTCCGCCATTATCTAAACAATTTATTTATAGATTTTAACGAATATAAAATGATATTAAAAGTCTTTTTAGTACACAACTATATAGATATTATATATGCCTAATTGCGTTGCGTAGAAATTTTATAAATTTAAAAGTTTAGAGGAAGTCACTCGACATATTGTATAAGGTGAACCGTAACGGCAGATTGTTGGGATACCTATATACACTTACGACGGTTGATCAAGATTATCTGCAACAGAAGCGCTTTCTTAAAATACATTTAGTTGACTGTTATTAATTTGAAATACCGTGCAGTAGAGAACTAGTAATGCTTTAATTATGTTAGATTGTTATACTAATTAATTATTTATATAGGTGCTTATCACCCATTAAACTTTCATTTATGTATTTGTTATGTTGTTTTATGTTTAATTCTTTTTTTTTCATTTAGAACAGGATACACTTCTATAAAATTTGCATTATATCCCGATTATATGAATTACCTCAGCCGAGCTGCCGCGCTGGCTGTAGTGCACCTTTCGAAGAACTTTATCTTACCTACCGTATATAATTCATTAGGTGTACCCTTTTATGAAAGGGGGCAAATAGATTTTAAAGATATCCATATTCCCGGCGGACAATTTGATACCATTCGCCCTCGTTTCCTGTTGTTACTGAATTTTAAGTACGTAGGTAGGTAGAGGACATATAGGATATCCTTTTATTATTATTGCTAAACGTTTATTTCAAATGGTCTCCAAAGGAATAACGGAAACCATATCGAGTTTTATTCCTCTCAATATTTATGCTAATTTGAACATTAATTTCACAATTTCGTGAAATTTCTTAATAATATTATCTCATTAACATCCTGTATAATTGAAGTTATTCGATAAAAATTAAGGGTATGCAAATTTCTGTACCGGGTGGCCACGAGACTAAGCCCAGACTTAGCTCCTTTTTGTATGATTCTTTTGTGAAATTTGGAACATACGTTTAAGACTTATTTTCCGGTTTAGTGACATGGCCGACAGTCAAAATGGCCGAGTTCCGCTTTCGACGGAATTAACATCAAATTTGATTTTTTAAATGAAACACCCTGTGTGTTTTGGTAATATGTGGCCGTGACAGAATGCTTGGACTATATCTTCGTATTTGTGGAGAGCCTGTGTAACTTTTAAAAAATCGTCGCAATCAATTTTATTCTACACAAACTATTCGTTAGGTACTGAGAAGAAGACATGGCCAACAGAATAATGTTTGTAAATATTGACTGCCAGATAACCACTGATAGTATTCATAACACATTTTTTTTATTTTCTACTGATGTGCGAACCCGATTGGCTTGCTTGTCAAATGCATGTATATACTCTATAGGCGATGGGATACATGGGCGACTATTACCATTGCAACCATATAATTTCGAGCATTTATATATATATATATATATATATATATATATATATATATATATATATATATATATATATATATATATATATATATATATATATATATATATATATATATATATATATATATATATATAAATATGTATATATAAATATGTATATATAAATATGTATTTTATATATATATGTATGATAAATTGTGAAAATAAGGGTGAATCGCCGCTTCACCTGCTTCACCCCACGAGCTGCCACTAAGGCCTGGGCCGGTTCTCTTCTCCACCTGGTATAGGTCCCCTTGAAATCATTCGGTTTCACCAGCGAATGCGAACTGAATCGATTAAAGAGACACAAGAATATGATATTGTAAAACTTGACCTACGCCCTAGATGATCTATTAATTATTTGTATCGAGTAGTTGTTTATATTGCTGGTAAAGTTTTCGACTAGGTACATAATTATCTAGATATTTTATATTGTTCACTTTAGATAAAATGGAATTAGAAATGGGTTTAGGATAGACAAGCATAATATAAAGAAACTATATCGCAATCAAAACAACAAATTTGTTAGAATACTTTATTACCTACTGGTATGCTGAATCACGACGCATTAGACACGGAAAAATAGTCGAGCATCGGTATTTATAAACTAAACAATCGACAGTAACAATGTTGTTGGAGAAGAATGCAGCAACAATAAACCGGAAACCCTTAAAATGTGTGAGAGAAACCATTCGACGCTACAAAAGGTGTGGTCAGTTTTCAAGAAAACAAAATATATCTTCAATGCGTCCTCTACCTGCCGTATGACATTCCAATGCGAGCTGCCATTGACGCAGAATGTTCTTTTAAAAACGAATTCTATGCCATTCTTCTTGTACGGCTTTATAGAATGGCCCATTGAGAATTTGTCACTAGTTGTAAGAGTCCTTCATTCAACTATGATACTGATTCCTTTGGTTCGGATAGGATTACGGAGGCAGGTCGTTATGTTTCCTAGTTATTTAAACTTTTGTCGGGTATAATTCATTATTCTATTTACTATTATTTGTAGTTTGGATGCCACTTGTAGACAATAATTTCCGTTTCATTCTGCTGGGTGCAAAAGAAGTTGGTGAATACCTATTTGTATTTGAACAGATGAGGCGATAAAAATCTTTCTATTGTTCCTGAACAACACGCAGAGTAATATAAACGTGTAATAATAGTAGAGTGGCCAAATTAAATCCAAATAAACACCAAACTGATTTTACGTAATATTTTATTTGTAATAAAACGTAATATTTTATTTGTACGAAATAAAATATTACGTTGACAATAATTTAATCAGACAACTCGTAATAGTGCACCAGATATTTAGTTCAGTTACCACAACTATAATGCTTAAGAAAGTGTTTGACGCTTAGTGCTCCAATGTTCCCCTTTCCAATAGCAAAGCACTATAGTTCTACCTAGGCCATGAGATATGGGATTTACAAAGTTCTTGCTTTTTTTTTGTATATTTTGTGATTCATTAATTGTGCGGTTCTTTGAAAATACAGACTTATTTTAATTAGAGATTTCCCAGGAATTTATTTTTACGGAATATTGCCTGGGAATATTCCCGGTAATATTTTCAACTTGGGAATTTTAAGTAATTTTAACTAATTCCTGCAAACTGGGAATCCGTTGGAAATATTCTCGGGAAAATTATCATTTCTGAATTTTTCCGAAATGGGAATATTTATTCCCTACGGCCATCACTAATTATTATAATAAAGTGTCGTTATGATAACATTATCATAACATAGTTCCAGTGGTCACCGCTCTGAAATTAGTGGCGCACCGAGAAGTTTCATCTGGGAGGGATTTTCTCAATGCATAAACCCAGGAAAAACATTTTGCATAAAAGTGACATTTAAAAAATTTATTTTAAGTCTTACTAAATTTAGGCCATTATTAATATAATTGGATTTATTTTATAAACATGAGTTTGTTTCAAATATACTTATAATAAAATAAATAAATATACTTATAATAAAATGTCCAAGCGGCGTTGCTTTATAGCCAACTGGTTTAATACCTCTTCATTTATCGGATTTTCCGGGTGTACTAATATCAAGGCTAAACCATTTAGTCTCTTCTCTCCGGTAGATTTTCTTAAATAAGTCTTTATAGGTACAGTAGCCTGAGTGAAGAAAATGATCTTTCACATGCACAGGTTGTTACAGGTAGGGTAGCCATTATTCAAAGTAAATCATATTTTTAATTTTTAGTTTAATTTTTTTTATATCTCGATATTTTTTTTTCACTTTATGACCTGGGAGAGGTTTTAACCCTCAAAATCCGCCCTCGGTGCGCCACTGTCTCAAATAATAAATTTAATGGGAATATATTTCCACGTCACGAGTTAAACTGCCCTGTAAAAATGTTGCAAAGTTTTTCGCCATGTTCACTTGTTGAGTTAGTTCCTAGTTTCGTTTTCATTAAGCATTTAAATATGTCTGTAAAATGTCCGGAATTAGAAGTCTGTACAGTTTCATTACGACCCGGACAGCTAGTTCTAGTTTGTCCAACGTAATAATCACATCAATTAAATGGTCAATAAATAATCTATTTTTGGGAATATGTTCATTAGGTATATAAAAATTATATTCAAACTGGGGCGGCGTTCTCCCCCAATGCATCTTCAATGATTGCCATATTCTGCTGTATCAAACTTAAAAAGTATATTATATATATATATATATATATATATATATATATATATATATATATATATATATATATATATATATATATATATATATATATATATATATATATATATATATATATATATATATATATATATATATATATATATATATATATATATATATATATATATATATATATATATATATATATAGCTTTGAAATTCTTTGCTATTCATATTTATTTTGTGAAAAGTAATCTTGGGTTTGTAGCATTTCATTACATGTAATGATAGATATATATATATATATATCTATCGGACTATATAGATAATATCTAGTATTATTATATTATGTTAAATTTAATCTTACCTTATATTGCTGTAAAAAAGTTGATTTTTGTTTCCTTTAAATAATATAATATAATAATATACTATGTAATGAAATGCTACAAACCCAAGACTATATATATATATATATATATATATATATATATATATATATATATATATATATATATATATATATATATATATATATATATATATATATATATATATATGTATATATATATATATATATGTATATATATATATATATATATATATATATATATATATATATATATATATATATATATATATATATATATATATATATATATATATATATATATATATATATATATATATATATATATATATATATATATTAGCTTTGAAATTCTTTGCTATTCATATTTATTTTGTGAAAAGTAATCTTGGGTTTGTAGCATTTCATTACATGTAATGATAGATATATATATATATATATATATATATATATATATATATATATATATATATATATATATATATATATATCTATCGGACTATATAGATAATATCTAGTATTATTATATTATGTTAAATTTAATCTTACCTTATATTGCTGTAAAAAAGTTGATTTTTGTTTCCTTTAAATTAATACCTGCCTTGTCCTTAAAAAGCCTTACCGCGAAACCGGGTGCCGGTCGGTGAAATGTGAAACTGAAGCAGTAACACATGGTCAAGCACCCCAAAGCATGGCTCAAAGTCCACCGAAAATCACATGTCACAGCTGATATTGAATGTAAGTTTCCACACCACTCATATGAAGTATTGCTTTCAGCGCATTTAGACTACAATCTTTCTTGGACCGCTTTTTGGTTTCGGTGGCTGTATACTTCCATGTACTCTTAAAAGTGTGTATATGCTTGACATTGATGCTTCTGTATAATCCGGACACATCAATTCATCCTTGTTGCGATGAGGGTGATCTCCCTGTATGCAGTAAAATTCTCGTAAAATAATTTTCTTCCCAGCTACCTTTCATTTTGGAATATTTTCCATCCTTATTATATTGTATCACAATATCCACTGATATTATATTGTATCACAATCACAGTAAAACAGCACTACATATACGTGAATATCTCAACCAATGCACTACTCTATCGCGAATGACCGTTAGAGGTTACAGAATACGCGCGAAAATCTCTCCAACCCGCCAATGCTGGGTAAATAAAGGTAGAGGAACGATTACCGGGTTTACCGAATGTGTCAAATGAAAGACAGGCAACGCGTTATTCCAATAAATTAAAAAGAGATATAAGGCTTTCCATATCCAGTTTCGGTATGCAATAGAGCGGCGTTGCCGCTTGTAACTACAAAAATAAATATTTACGGAAATACCATATTAAAGTAGACGAAAATAAATGTAAAAATGGCTAACATCTTGGCCTATACTATATTCTTTCTAATTCTTCTATAACATTCATAAATAAAACTTTTATGTAGTGTTGTGGAATATGATATTTTATTTTAATATTGAGAAATTTGAAAAATTACATGTGGCAACAGCAATTGCCTCTTTAGGCGGTCAGTGCACTTTGTATATTTATTAGAACTAGTGTAGGTAGTTACATTTTATTTATGGTTTTCTTCTATTTCCATCATATATAATCCGAACATCCGAATATAATCTATATCAAAGTAGGTGTTCAACTTATTTTAACGTACATCAAGGTATAATCACATATAATATAGTAATTACGCTAAAACCATGCTAGACTAATTATTCAGCTTTCTGTTGTGTCTATTTTGGTAATTTTATAACGTTAATAAATTTTGTTATTGGATACATGATGAAGATCGGCAATTTTTACAATCGTTTTGTACATATTATATTTTGGGGAAAATATGTGATTTTTAGACACTCTTTCTCTACCTTTACCTGATGTTTGTAACCACTTACATAAATATTGGTATTTTTATGTTGTAGGTTACACAAAACTACTAAAATGTGAATAAAATAGATTCCAAGTAGTACCCAACTACATACAAAAATATTCATGTATTCAAAATTCTTCCTATATTAATTCATGCATGAAAATATAATGAACTCCTATTACAAACGCCCTAGCCTCTTCTAATGGGCCGTCTTCTTACTTGGTAGTCACTATTTACGTTCAGCTCGGCCTATTATAACCGCTGTCCAAAAACATTTAACGAATGAAAATCCAAAAATTACGATTTACCATAAATAGAAGGTAAACGCATGGTGTAGGAATCGACCAAGCAGTAGATCAAGTTGGCTCTATAGGTAAGCAGGGGCGCAGTGAAACTTCTTTTCTTCTTTATATGAAGGGATAATACACTAGGATAATACAATAAATATTATACAGGGTGTATTATACAGGTATACTTAAGTAGGTACGTTAAAGTATTTCAGTGAGGTATTCATATAAACCTGTATCCCGAAATGCTTCGTATCGGAGATACAGGGTGTTAAAACTGATTTTTTTTAGATTTTTTAACTAAGGTCTATAATAGATAAATTGTATGCAGAAAATTTGGTAACCGGGAATATTTTTAGGTGATAAATCATAATCTGGTATTCATATTTATGCATCACTTGGAGGGCGCTACGCACGAAATCATTTTTATTGAATATGCGATTTTTTATGAATAAACTTTATTCCTGCACCTTTTCTAGGTAGAAAAGGTATAGTTCCTCAATAACGTTAGACGTGTTGGTTTTCGAGATATTTGTAAATTTAATTAAATTAAGTAGGCTATGCGCCTGTTTACTACGTATCCAAATGAAAAAAAAAATATGTCAAATTGAATTATTCAGTGGGAAACTGTTATAATTTGCAGTTTAAAAAATAATTTTCTGACATTATGCCGATTGTATAAATGCTGAAATGGCTGATATGGTTTTTGCGTACGGCTTGCCAGAATTTATCTGAAGCAAGACGCGTCTATCAAGAATCGTATCATCCCCAGCACGTGACACTTTGTGCAGCGGCACTTACTTTTCCGATGACTTTCTGAATCTGGAAGCGTTGAAATAAATTCTGCGGTAAGACGCCGCAAATTACAAGATATCCAGAATTAGAGGAAGCAGTTCTCGTTGAAATAAATAAACATCCGGAGATCATCACGAGAAAAATTAGTCAAATTTTAAATGTCATATGAAAAGTCATATGACTGGAGAATTTTAAAGGATCAACGTTTATATCCGTTCCATGTACGAGTTCCATGTACATGTTACGTATGTAATTTGCTCATTGATTGCAGAGAAAAGTTGAACGAGACCCTCAATTTTTATCCAGTATCCTGTTCACAATGAGGCTAGCTTATCTAGAAATGGTTTATGACCTTCTATAATAATCATATATCTGGACCGACGATAACCCACATGCAATAACTCAAACTCGTTTCCAAGACAGATTCTCTTGACAGATTGTTCAACTTTTTTCAAAAATATCGCTGTATACAGACTTTCCTCAAAAACGATGATTTTCTTCCTATTTCTACTGGCCTATAAAGTATTAAAGGTATAATGATAGTAGCGAAAATGTACAAAACCGAAAAAATCTCAAGAGTCTGCCCTATTTACAAATTGCGTTTACTCTCACACTGCTGACTACCGACCCGTTGAGCTAATATCTGTGTTACCAAATGGCTTGATTAATTCTAACAGGTGCGTCTTATACTCATGTAAAGTATTCTATTTCAGTTTCAACATGGTTTTGTAAAAGCAAACAATACGGCGGCGTATTTGTATATATATATTTGTATATATATATATATATATATATATATATATATATATATATATATATATATATATATATATATATATATATATATATATATATATATATATATATATATATATATATATATATATATATATATAATATGTATTTCTGCAAAGCTTTTGACCATGATGTGTCTCATAAAAATTACTGCAAAAGTTACATAACTTTGAAATATCAAGTAAGTACGTCTATTTATAAATTGGTTACAATTTTTTTACATCAAGGCCATCAAAGCTGTGATAAGGAATTGATTTAAGTTCAGTATTATGATTTGTTTTGTTCATAACACAAAATTCTCTTCTGTCATTTCTATACGTCTAAATTAAACGATAGTAAATATCTAATATCATAGCTAATATCGAACCCGCTGGTCCCCTACCTACGTCACTGGCCGAGACTCCAACATGTGTATACACGTAAGTGGGCTCAGAGAATGTAAAATGTCCACTCTTGAGAGTCATTGTAACTCCTTTGGAATGTAAATTGAACAAGTCTTATCTGCCGTGGCAGCAGCACTTCACTAATAAACCATTGTTAGTTCAGTAACCGAAACCTTATTGTTCTCTATAAATGCCACCTTTTACAAGACGTCAGATTTTAGTTATGGAACGCGTGTCTTATTCGAATTAATTATGGAATACCTTTATCAGCCGAATAAAAACCATATTAAATTTATTAGGAGGCGGGATTTTTCTACCGGTGCAATTTAACAGTTTTCCAGTGTCGCATAATCAAAATTGAGTCTATTAGAAATTATGCCACTTCAACGCTTTCAACAGATCATAAGACCCAATAACATAATGGAAACAACAATGTAAACAAAACACCCTAGTTTAAATAAATACAAATAAATACAATAGAATGACATAATAAAAAAATGCAGAGGTATATTAATAAAAATAAATAGTAACAAAACAAAAAAAAACATCAGAAAACAAGTCATACAAGTAATAACAAAAACTGTATGTAATAATATAATAAGCCAGCTAAAAATAGCGAGGTAGCAACGTCTCCATATTTATATTCTTTAAAGAAAACATAGTGCAGGAAATAACTGCTTAAAATACAGTTTTAATATACTTAAACTACGCTTATCTGTATATTTGAGGAAGTAAGTATCCCGGTAAGGTGAGACTCTCCAGCTTCCAGCTCCATGTGCAAAGGTTTCACAGCAGCGGAAGGCAAGTCCAACGCTCCAGCAACTCGATCACATACCAAGTTTACGGCTAAGTCATAGGATGTGAGTCATATATGTTCACTAAGTCCAAGCCAGGTGTTCCGTGTCAAACGCAAGGTATCGATGTTCAGGTAGATAAGGCACATTCCAGGGTGCAATGTGTATTGCAGAAATGTGGTACAGGTGAATAACTGTGAAGTGAAGATTGGAAGTCACGAAAGAAAGAAGTGGTGACTTGGGGGTCACAATAGGAAAGATGCGACTTCTCGAACAGTGGCCTGTGCGAGATACTTCTCAATCGAGTTCTTAATTTGAGGGTTATTTTATGCAGCATCAGATGTATGCGTCGATTCTGAAAATCACAAAAACACATAAACAGGACTTCCTTAATAATTCCAAACATCGATCTAACACAGTACGTTTTTTAGTAGGGAAGCACTTAAACTTAAAAAAATTAATAGGCACACACCACGCCATTCACGCCAAGCCAAGAGTAAGATGGATTTGCTTTTTCCAAAAAGACGGAAACAGAAAACCCCAAAATGACATTTTTCTTCTCGTACTAGTCACAGAACTATCAACCTCGCCTAGTCACAGAACAATAGAAAAGAAATATCAAAGGGCAAAAGTATCACAACTAGTTCGCAAATAATATGCGCTAAGAAATCATGAACAATATGTAACATATCGATAATGTAATCATTCGAATCTGAGTCCTATCCACTAATGGTAGAGGGCGCGCTTTTCATAATATACTATTAGAGAACGTACATACCTACAATATACTCTCAAATACTTAAATTATGTCATCTAGCGAAAAGTGAACGTAACAAACTAAAGCACAATCTTTAAGCAAAAAAGCTGGGACTCTATCCGTTCCGCTAGTAAGTTTGGGGTCCAACCTTTTCAGGCAGCTACTTTATTTTCAGAAAAACATGGCATGTTTAGTAATATAATGTTATCTAAAAGGTTATTACTAATGGGAATACTAGGTATATGATTTTTGAAAAAACATTGCAAAAGCATTACTTATATCTTCGAGATTTCATAATGTTTGATTGTTGTAATTCATACTATTTGGCATGGTGCTAGAAGATTTTTCAATACTCACGTATTTCCAAAAATAAGTGACCTCTAACAATATTATGTTCTATATGCTGGACGTATCTTATATAAATACGTAATTTTTAATTTTTTTGGCGCATTCGTTTGATATCGATCAGAGATATGTTGCTATGTGTCAGTATAGCTCTAAAAAATTATAGTAAACTTCAAACAAGGATTGACGAAGTAATTGAAAGTTAAATTTTCTAAAATTAAATATATTACATGGTTTAATAATATTTTTATGAAATTAACGATTTTTAAAAATATCATAAAATATAACAATGGATGGATGGTGACTGGTGACTGTATTCAAGAAGAAGATACAAGAGTATATATATATATATATATCTATATAGCTGCTCTATCAACTTTGTATTCAATTTTACAAAAGAAAAGATCAAGAAGACGACCTATAATAAGAATATTAGATTCGAAAATGTATTCTAAAGCGCAGAAACTGTGAAAAATTATTTATATATATATATATATATATATATATATATATATATATATATATATATATATATATATATATATATATATATATATATATATATATATATATATATATATATATATATATATATATATATATATATATATATATATATATATATATATATATATATATATATATATATATATATATATATATATATATATATATATATATATATATATGTATATATATATATATATATATATATATATATATATATATATATATATATATATATATATATATATATATATATATATATATATATATATATATATATATATATATATATATATATATTACACTGCTGGTACAGTTGCTCCATGATATTTATAAAATGCATTATCGTAAAAGCAAATAAGAACAATCATACTAAGTACCTTCCAGATCTAGTGGTTGCTATTTTGTAATATGTAGGTACCTATAAGTTTATGGTAGCTAAGCTACTTTTATGCATTTTCAGTTGAATGGGAATAATGCACTATCTGGCAAACAGAAGATTTGAAATATCCCCCTCATAATATAAGATTTAAGCTCCACACAGGCCATCCTGAAAGCCTTAATACATATGGACATTTATAGCTCAGCGCTTGACGCGGCAAATCACGAATTTGCTTTCTTTTGTTGGGCCTTTGTACAGATAAACCCGTAACTGTTGGCATTTATAACATCTCTAATGGTTATAGTTCCTGTCATGTATATCCTTGCAGCTTTTATATATTTTACTGTGCCTTTGTGTGAGCCATAAATTATTTCGAAAATTATATTTGATGTTTTGATATTTTGCAATTTGCATTCGTAATGAATTGCTTACTGCCCTTTTCTACGCAAGGCAACAATTAATAAATATAAAAGAGACAACAGAACATATTTATTCTTTCTAATTATTTTCAAAATATAATGTTAATATTTGGGTACTGAAAACTATTAATAATTATTACCACTTCAAATCCTCGATATTAAATTTATCGCAAATAATACTTTTTTTATTCGAATGTGTCAAAAAATGGCATTTGTCGGTTAGAAAACAATAGCGAACGGTAGAACTTTTCTACCTACATCAAGTAGGCGGCCTGAAAGGACTTTTCCGGCTTAGGCCGGAAAAGTGACAGACAAAAGATTAAGCGTTTTTAGTCGCCTACTTTTTAAAATGCTGGCCCTTTTTCACAGTAAAAAAAATGATAATAAACGTTGACAATTAATTATTATATTGTTTTTTCATGTCAATATGTCGCATATGTTGTCTTAAACTGGGGCCATGCACTTTGTAGTACACAAATTTCAGTCCGAAATCGGCAATATCGTGCGAAAACACAGATTTGAGCTGTGTTTTCGCACGATATTGCCTGGAGTGCAGCGCGCTGGGCAGTCCACTTGTATCAATATGTAGGTATCCCTTTGAAAATATTTTATAACGCCATTTCTAATCAGCTGGTGCAGGTGTTTGGAGGTTATGATGGCGTCTCAATGGAGAAACGGTAAGTTTTACATTTTATTGATAAATATTTTCATAAATTTGGTTCAGAAGTCAATGAAATAATTTTATTTCATACTCCTGGCGACAATGTACGCGTAAATACTGAAAATAGGCGCGTACGAACTGGCTAAACATTTTGTCCAGCAGTTTGAACATCGGACATCGTTTAGTTCAGTAAATACTTTGGTTATTTTTTATTGATGCTGAACTTGAGAAAATTTTAAATGATGAATGCATTTTTTATGTAAGCGATGATGAAGATGTGGGATGTGGTCACAGATGAGATGAGGTGGTCACAGAGCAGTGTAGCTGCATTTGAGGAACCGGATCTACAGGACGATATTAGGATTTCTGAACAATATGAGTTTGACTCGGACGATGATATACCTTTATTAGTAATACAAAATGAACAAAATGAAATGAACTGTTTCGAGAACAAATGAAAAATTTTAATAACAGAGCTCAAAATCGGAAGAGAAAAATTTGTGACTATCAGAATTTTATTTATTTTGATTCAGAGTGGGAGTTGAAACTGGGACAAGAAAATCTCAAAATATATTTTTGTCCCTGTCCTAAAACCATAGTCAGTTACAATCGCTCAATAGGAGGAGTGGACTTGTGTGAACCATTAATTTCCTATTATCGTATTTGTATGCGAACAAAAAAATGCCCTGTACAATTAATTCTTTGGCACTTTATTGATTTGGCAATTACTAACTAGTGGATTGAATATCGTCAAGACCACTTAGCACATGGAGACAGAAAGAACTCTACCATGGATTTGCTTGAATTTAAATTGTACATTGATAAATCTCTTTCCCTTGGAGGACGGTCCCAAAGAGTTTCTACAGTACCAATTTCCGCCGACATGAATGACGAAGAAAAAGCAGACCTATGAAAAGGTGTAAAATCGCAGAGATACCATCACAAGATGTAAGAAATTCTGGTAGTGAACATTGGCCAAAAAATTTCTACATGTGGGGCCAAAATCCGGGTTGCACAAAAAAACTAGAATCTATTGTAAAAAATGTCAGGTTTATCTATGTATTGCTCCCGAAGGAGAATGCTTTTATGAATTTCATTCATAATAAGTTGTAACTCGTAGCTTGTAATATATCTTAAGTTAGTCCTGTTGTCCAAAATACTGGACCTGTCATATTTTTTAATTAAATAACACTAATTTTCTGTAATATGTTTTGTCTTATTTTAACATTAATAAACACATTTAATCACAAATACCATAAAAAATAAATAAAAACTACTCTTGGGGCCGAAGAGGATGAACTCCCAGAGCTGGGTCTGGGAGCACCAGATCCCAGATACTTGAAAATTAAGTCCTTTTAGAGTTCCGATGTTATTTTATGTCTTTTTTATTTATGTTTTCTTCGTATCCTTTCGTAACTCTTTATGCACTGACATGTTTTTACAAGACTAATCATGCAGGGTATTTCAAAAGGATGGCGAATGGCCAAGAGGCTGCAGGATATCATGAGGTGGAAAAAAACCAAAATATCACCAATATACCTAAAGAAAAACCTCTACTAAATTTTGTATATCCACTATTTTTTCGATCTGCCGAACTATGATATAAACGAAAAATGCGTTGAATCGTTTCATGTATGTAAATTTGTTCTTTAGGCGTAAATGTTTTCTTTATAGATAATATATGAAAATTACGTAAAAAATATTTTCACACAATCATGTAGTGCGAGATTTAGAGATTTTATTATGTGGAAGTAGCCATCTTATGCCTACCATATACGACCCTCACATAACAATATTTCGATAGTGGTTTAACTTTATGACAACCCTTATACTATTTTCACTTTATTTTTTCCATTTAGGTATATTTGATTTCTGCAAGGCCTCACCGTAGTAGTTTACTGTACATTCGACCTTCAATTATTCAGGATGACCTTTGTTCCACTTTCAGTTACAGGAGTTGGGTTTAGTTCTGAATAAAAGCTATCGCATTAAATGTAGTTTCTCCAATACCTGTGAACGGTCGACCAGCAGGTGCAATACATCCCATATCAGAGTGGCAGGGACGGCGTAAACGAAATGCATTAGCGTAGAATGAATGGCAGCCAATGAAGCCATTATTGACCACTGGACGAGAGTGGTTTTTTTCTACTAATCATTGTTTGCGACGGGTCGGTTTGATTGAAATATATCAACTTGGAAAAATACTACCGCCTCGCTTGCTTATCACTATAAATCACTAATGTGCTTTGATATCTGTCTGTGAAACGTCCATGATGTTTTTTACCTTTTGTGGCGTTTCTGATCGGAAATGATTTATTTCGTATCTCCAATCTATTTGAAAGGTATTGTGCTAGACCAGATCTATTACTCCGACGGGCTTTTCAAACGCCCGATTACATTTTCTACGTTTTCCAATGTTGATAATTGGTAGGTAGGTATACGTGCACTAATTGATTATTCTTCTTTACATAAAAGGTACAAAGCAGTGGCGGCTCGTGGGGTGAAGCAAGTGAAGCAGCGTTTCACCGTTATTTTCACGATTCATAGTGCCTATTTTTTAAACCAATATTAATAATATACGAAATTATTATTTATAATAAAAATTTTGAGTATTAATTACAGGCTACTACTATTAATAATAATAATAATAGGTAAATACTTGTACCAATAAAGTTTTCTTTCTATAATAGTTACCGTGAAAAAAGAGTATTTTGAAAAAGGCCCAAAAAAGGGACCGAAACGTTAAGTAATATAATCAGACGATTTATTGTGAAAGGCTTGGCAGCGTTCCAGCCCAGTAGAAGAAATTTGTGACCAATATCAATCAAGAAAAGGCAACAGTTTTTCACAGTAATTAAAGTGGTAGATTACAAATACAGCAGCAGTAAGCTATAAATTTGAGGGTGAATAAATCCCGAAGCAGAGATTCCAGCGAAGGCAGTCAGCATTCCAGAGGCAGTTCAGCGACATCCCGCTAGATGGCACCACCACCAGAGCCCAGCAGCATTTGTTAGTTTGGGTACCAGTGAAACCAAACAAGTGATAAGTTATGTGCATGGTGATAAAAATATTAACATATTTTTACAAGGTCATTAAACAATTCAAAATTTGCTAGTACCTATTAAGAAATATGGTGTCAGAGGACTTGGTCCTATGTAATAGATATTTAAGTTACGTGCTCGAATTTGCCATTTTGTGACTCAATCTGTTTATCTCGAGTAACAGATCACGATTCTTTTGTCAGAACAAATATTCAAGATAGCGGCTCCAAGATGACAGATGAGTTTTGCTATTTTAGGTTCGATTTGGCTCAAAATCTACACCAGCCATCTACAGGTTTTATTGTAAATATTCAAAATAAATATTTAACACCTCGGCTCTAAGATGGAAGACGTTTTCCTCATTTATGGTCCCATTCGACTTAAACTCAATATCTCTGTGTTTTCGTAGTCACCGATCAATATTTATTGACGATCTGCATTTTTAATGCTTTTATTACTATCTTTAATTTGCAAATAGCATTGGCTATTTACTACTAAAAAAACTAAATTGTATGGACTGTTGCATAAAGTGACATGGCTATGCATATATAGCATATAAAACCCATATTAGAGAAAAAAATATTACATTTTTATGTAGAACAATAATTCAAACAATTGAATATTTATGTAAGGAAAACTAGGAACCTAATTCTAATTATGAGGACTTATCTATACAACAATTTAGTTTGGATCGCACTGCATTTGTTAAATATCTAATTGATATTATGTTTATCTTGTCAATCTAGAATAGAGGGTGTGTGTGAATTGACGTCCTTGGGGCATACAATGGTGTCGTTTGGCTATTGTCAATTATAGCATTTTAATTAAAGAAGACGGATTAATCCTACGCGTTTTTGCGTAATGCCTTCTTATGTCAATAAATCTCAACAAAATAATGGAGTAACAGGTGTTACTAATTAAAATATTGTTTGTCTTGGTAGTTAAATATTGTATGTTGAATTTCTTTAAAAAATACGAAACAGTAGGAATATAAGTCAGCTATTTATTTTTCTACTTAACTGAAATGTAAATAATGTGATCAAGTATTATTTATTTAAGTTATATAAAAACATAAGTAAAGGATAGATACTATTAGTTAAGAAAAACAAAATAGGCAACAAAAAGATTTTGTCAATGTAATAGGCTTACTTAATATTTATTTTTTTAAATTTTCTACTCATAACATATGGCATGACTTAACTATATATGTCAATAATTATGGTGTTATGGTCGATAAATTCTTTGAGCCAGTTTTGAATAAAGACCAAAAAGATTTGATTAGTTTTAATTCTACTCCTTTTATCACAAGAACAAGAAGACTGTTAAAAGCACTATATATATTATATACGAGGATGGAACAGAAGACCATGTATATTTAAATTTAATGTCAACGTGCCAGTGCATGTAGCGGTTATTTTTTGTAACAATGTTGTAGTGTAAAGGTAGGGGAGTGGTCCAACCTTTTAAAAAGCTCACTGCAGGTTCTTTATTTTACACCGCATTATTTTTTTTTAAATAACAAGAACGTAGTGGACATTTGAAATACAACTTAAAGGTAATATTTGCCATGTAAGGTAACAATAATAGTAATATACAATAACAAAAATAAATAGCTGTTACACTGCGCGCTGGTCCAACTATCCCCCCAGTGGAGGACAGTTGGGTCACTTTGGGTAGGATTTGAGAACCGGAAAGTCAGAATGTGACTTCTTCTTCTCGACGGTTTTTCTTCAAATTCTGACGATACCGAAGGCCTCATTTTCGTTGTTCGGTTTTTTAGTATCTGCTTCTCTTTTTACATTTGTTTTACACTTAAGTAATGCTTCACCAAATCCATCTTAGCCGTGACCTTAAGGCTCACCTTACGTTTTACAAGTGACTGAATTTCTGTATTTCAAATATTTTTTCGTGGACTGTACACACGATGTTCGGTCACTTCTACTGACGGTTCTACTGCGCACCTCAAGATCACGGATAAGATGAATTTAGTCAAGTCTAGGTACTACTGATGAAACACGTCAGTCTCTGACCAAAGTCGCAAGAAATATGAAGCCATATGGTGGGTCGAAACGTTACTCTAGATACCAATAAACACGCTTAATATAAACTATTCACTACAGTACTACAGGTAATTATTTCCACCACAGAATTATCCTGGTTAGTTATTTAAAAATCACCAAAAACAAAAACCACAACAGTTGTACGAAGCCAGGTATCATTCAATTTCAATAAAATATCACAATAACTTTTAGATATCTCCGACATTAACAAAAAGTCGATCCCAAAATTTGATCGCTTAGAAGCCTTAATTAATGCATGAGTATGTAACATAACCAACATAAAATTAGTACTTCTATCCTAATTTGGAACTCATTGACATAAAATATGTGCCTAAGTAAAGAAGTAGCAGATTATTTATTATTCTATTAGAAATCGCAATTTTCCAGTGTCCAATAACGACCAGATGAAGCCCCACGCTGGGCGCCAATTCTGTAAAATGTTACTACCAATGTTAATAATAATACAGTACAAAAGCACTTATTGTTTTAGTATATTTATTGTATTGAATTAAATGTATATCGGTCCTACTGAAGAAAATAGATAAACAAAACCTTCTAAGATAAAGAGAAATGAAACGATTTCTTCTAGAAGTGACCTAATTTCTCACAGTCAGCCAACTACACCAACATAAATAATTGAGTTGGAATAATACTTAGCGTGAATGAAAAGAGCTGAGGCCTTGAAACGCACGAATCGTATAGTCAAGTGCCCATCATCCACAGCAGACACGGTGGCGACCAAGCGATCTGGGCTCCCACATAGAACACCTGAGAATGTCCCGGCACCCCCGCTGGGTGCCTTAACTCAACCGGTAAGAAAATACCTCCATGCGGCCGTGAACCGTCTGGAACACCCAAAAACTATAAAGCACGTTTTATATCGGCGCTGAAAACCTTTTAATTATAAAATAACACATAAAAAATGGGCCCGTAACCCTTGCCGGATTTACCTGAACTACAACAATAGCGAAATTATCGGGCCATCCCCTTTTTTCGTAGCAATCGTAACGAATTAAATTGGTGCAAACATTTCCCAGCATCCCTGCAGGTCCGGTGGCAGAAATCGCTATAAATGGGGTTATCTAAGGTGGCTCTGAACAAATATTTCACAGCGTGACATCGGGATGACAAGCTGTGCTGTTTTTTGCTTGCCCTGACTTTTATTTTCAATAACACACTATAGGCTACTCAAAAGCGACGTTTGGGAATTAATATATTCTTTTGAGGGTAATCAGTGTGTGAATTATTTGTATTTGTTTCGTTTTCCACCGTATATAAATGCCCAAGGAAATGTTCGAGCAGGTATATGTTTGATTCCTATAGAGCAATTCATGATGATACGAGAAAGGGAAACAATGCATTTGAAATAAAGAAATAGTGACCTAGCTAGTCTTACCTACATTATAAATTCAGAGCGGAAAAATATTTATGGAACGGTCCAAACTGAAAATCTCAATAAGTTTTGAATTTGAATAACTTCAAACGTTGCGTTCTAACAAATTTTAAAATATGTAACATTTTAAAATTTGTTAGAACTGAAACACAAATTAATAAAATGAATGTAGATGCCTTGAGGCATCCTTATATAGCATCATATTACATACAGTTTAAACCATACCACCACCTCTTTTTGCATTAACAATTTTATTTAGGATTTCATTATTATTAATTACCAAACAAATATTTATATTACAAAAGAAACCGTCATTTATTTTAACCCAAGGGCCACCATATTTTCCATATTTTGAAATACAAAATTATATATTAATTTCATTCTTACTTGGAAGTATAATCGTCCAAATTTGCTGCGGAACATATTAAAGATTTATAAGGCTGTGGTTTTTTGAATTTTGTTCCTACCTTTTTACAGGAAAATGTTATTTTCACAATAAAATAACAAAAATGTTTCAATATTTTACAATAATAATTACTCATATACCTAAACATTAATATATTTTATTTGACAATATTAAACATTAAAACTTATTATTATTATTAACGTTTAGAATAGTTCCATTCTTCTACAAGGGCTTCTCTAAAATTCCGCAATGTATCTATGAGGTCGATTAAATACTGTAAATTGGAGCGCAGTTTTACATGAACAATTTGATGATGTTCCCTAAACCAAGCCTGATATCCCAAGAACAATTTATTCGTGTTAAAATATTAAAATAATTATTTTTTAATGCAGAAAATGTACTCGAACATTTTCTGTATTAAGAAAGATATTGATAGGTCGAAAATTGCTAACTTCTGTTGTATTTGGAATCTTTGATACTAGAATATCACTACTTGTTTTTAAATCATTAGAAATATGCAGTTTGCATTGATATTTTTACAAAGTTTAGTAATACATAACCTAGAGTACAAAATGCTCCTTTCAGAAATCTTGAACTAAGAATCTCCTTATACATAATCTCCTTTATTCTTTAGTGACATAATAATTGACCTCAGTCAGATAAGTCAGCAGTTGGCCAGTAGAATGAAGAAACCACAGTACTAGTTTATAATTATTATCAATAAAAAAAACCTAATAAGTAGGTATGTCAAACACAAAGTTTTAAAAATATCTCGGTTTATTTATTAAACGTCAGTAGCAAAAACATTTGTGCAGTAGAAATTTTGGACGAAGTTGGACATTGGATTGGACTCATAGTGTTCAATACTGATATTCGTTCATCTACCTGACATACTCCAGGAAATACAGAATAATATTACATGGAAAAAATAGGAGGATTTAGTTTTATAAGCTCACCTTATGGTTTTTTGGACGCTGACTCTGAATTTTTCACTTCATACCTAAATTTCCTACCGCAAATACTGCAATTTAAAAAAAATAGCGTCAAAGATGAATATTTTCACAACTATTTTATGTTTGTTAATTAAAAAAAACTCTGGGTCACTATAAATTGATTAGGGGAAGCCCGAAAAAGCTAAAAACCGCAATTTAGAAACATTCTAGGGTCAAGTTTGAAACCTCTTGATAACCGGGAAGGTAATAACCTAATTTTTCACTATTAAGTTAATTCATCCGGTGTCCTTTTACAACTGCAGGCTCATCAAAGGTCTCAATTTCCAAGCTAGAATCACTTTTATCAGCTTTTGAAACCCGAGGAAAAAAGTCTCGATGCTTAATAAAAAAATATCCAATCTACCTATATTTTTCTCTTCTAAAGAGACAATACAGTTAGCCTGGAACTATGTAGTGACTACGTGTTGCACACTTATTACTTTCAAAACATTTTTCCGTCTAAGACAGGTAAGGACATACGCAAATGGATTGAGAGGCATAGAGAGGAAGAGGGAGAGAACAGAAAAAAATCACTACACCTATCAGATTATCGATGTTTTCTCTATCTGATATTTCTACCAGTTAATCATCAGATTGCTTAAGTGAGTTTTCTCCCCTGTCCATCTCATCACCTAATAATTATCAATGTATTTCATCAGGGTCATCTTGATCATTCTCCATATCCCTGATGTCTACTTCTGGAGCATTTTCACGGGTGTTGTTGTTGCATTGAAGGCCCATCAGCCAGCTTTTTTGGCAGTCACATGCTGCTTGGCAATCATGCTTGTATTTGCGCAAGATATATGAGCTTTAAAAGCTGCTGTGGTGCGAGAGACATAGAAGTAGTGACTGGAGATATACCTACGCGTGTTCTTTTCCAGTCCGAATCTTCAGCTTCTAACACGTTCCCCTGCCAAAGTTGCACTTGATTGTATGTGCTGTATGACTGCTGTTCAGCTGCGGCTTCGGTAGGAGGCAAATTTGCGATGTTATGCTTGCTGTTATACGTCTTTCTAATAAAGGTTTTGTGCTTGAACGCATTTAGCTGAATTTCCAGCGCTGCAGCCATACAAGTGAAGTAGAAATTGATTAGCCGCGTTTGCAGTGGCTTGCGCATCTGCGTTTCGTTTGAGGAAAAGCTTGACGGATGGCAGTAAATCAGGATTATTAATTAATACACTAATAAATGTTCTTTGTCCTTTTCCAAACAAAGCATATACAGTGTCGCATTTGCTGAATACATGTAAAAATAGAATGTTTTCAGCCATTATTTTTTCCTCCAGACATCAAAGTGAAAAGAACTGTGGTGACATATTCGCTTGGCCGGGCTTAAAAAATATATAATCGAAGTCTTACACAGACCTGTCAAAAGAACCAAAAAATCTACGACCTCGCCAACTAATTATTACTTTTGATGTATGTTTTGACGTCCCTTCAATCGCCTTTTTTACAATTAAGCGGTCCGCGTCTTCCTTCGCTTGACGTAGGTACTATTAAGTTCTCGGCCTCAAATTTACTCTTTAGCATCGATATGAGATGATTGTTTAAATGCTGCTTGTTCTTGTTGTTTGAGAAAAAATTGTCTTGAGCAAAATTGTGGCTATCATTGAGGCATCAAAAATTATGTCGACCGACGAGTGTTTTCGTGCTCTTCTCACTCTCTCCACGAATTTGGTGCTGAAATTCTTGACGTCACGTGATCTGGATAGCCATCAAAAACGACGACGCAGTTTGTTGTGTATTTTTATCGGACTTATTCAATATATGCATTACAAATTTAAGAACAAGGTACGTTTCGAGGCCAAACAACGCGATGAAGAAATAATCCGCGGTCAGTAACGTATACCGCATCTTCTGCAGCAAGCGTTTTATATTCTTTATAAAAAGATACTTTGATTCCCTTGCGCAGACCTTCTTCATTAAAAGGAGCTACAGGAAACGTAGAGAGAAAGAGAATATTCCAAAGACTTTTCTAGTTCAGCTTTGCTAGATTTTTTTCCATATTGTTACATTCTCGCCTGTTAATTGAACATTTAGGTATCAGAACTTTGTTGTAGGTACGGAATAAATCTATTAGGAAAATCGACAACTCTCTTCCTTTTACATTCATTATTAAGTCTCAAGGCATGTATGTTACGAATTTTGTGGCAGCACATTTGTCTTATAGTAATTTCATCTTTTTCATTGAACATTATTGATTGATGTAAGCGGATACAGTTAGTCACTATGTCCATATTCTTTAGTTCCTATGTATCAATGACACGTGGCCTGTTTTAAAGTCTACGCGATCGTCTTCCCTTTTCCGTTTTGTTTATGCACGCAGCTGGCGTTACTCATAGTTGAAGTCTAAAAATTGTTTTCTTAAAAGAATAAATACGTTGTTATTTCCATGATATGGTGGGATTTAATAAGAAAATCACGGTGGTGTGTTGTTGTGGTTTGTAAACCCGCACACGTTCGACGGTATGTCGGATTCAACGAATTGAACTAAGAAAGCGAGTTTTTTTGTTCGAAATAGAAAATGTTAAAGGAAGAGTTTAGCAGCCGCTGAAGTGGCAATAGTATGATTTCATTCTGCGCAATAGCTACATATATATTCTCCGATCGGGGAAATTATGTAATTGTTGCTCCTTACATATCTCCGTAACCGTTCACTTTATCATAATTATATATAGGACCTTTTTTGTTCGAAATTCAATGTAGATTATTTTTGTATAGTATAACATTTCAGTCAGGCCTCGTAGTTTTCTAGATATATGCGGAAAATTGTGAAAAATTACCATTTCCCCCTCTTTTTATCCTTTCCCACCGAAACCCGACGCTCGTGGTCGTGTAACTTTTTACAACTTGCTAAGAGGAGGGTAAGAATCTGTTTGGGGTTGGAGGGAACTTTTTTTTAATGTTTAAGTTTGGCAGATTTTTGTGTTAGTTTTATTATATCAATGCGCCTCTTAGTTTAATCTCTCAAAAAAGCATTCAGAAACCTTTTTTGTTAAATTTCTGTATATTTGAAGTACATTTAATTTTTTACTTCTTCCAAAAATCAACAAAAATTGAGTTATTTTGAACGAAAATCGTTTTCGGCTGCATTTTTTCAAAATAGAGGTAAGATCTTTCGGTGGGAAGTGACAAATTTAGAATCAGCGAACCAAAAAATCCTAAAGTTAGCCTAAAAAACTAAATCCCCATATTTTTTCCAGGTGAGAAATTTATTTAGTCTCTATTGCCGGGAATAATACGTTTCGGAACCAATTGCTTGATAAATATAATAAAAATAAGAAAATATATTAGGTATACATGTTTACATAATATAATTTTAAGATTCTAGGCAGTAAATTATCTTCAGTGCTACTTCCTTTATGAAGTGCATAGCTAGATTCCATTAATTTCTCCTGAAAAAATCTCAAGCTCTCATCCTGAAAGCATGAGATTAGTTGCACCAGTGCAGTGAGGCAATATATCCTTCAGGAAATAAATATCCCTATTGTAGTAGTTATGTAACCGTTTGAAGCTAACACCGAGCATATTTTACATATTTCCAGCCGACAAATAACAACATGCTGTAGTTGGTAATAGAACATGTCACTGCAATGTGGTTATTCCTCTGCGGGGTATCCTGTGCTAATGACCGTGCAGAGGGCACGAAGAGCGTCACTGGCATCCTAACCAGACAATATTTTGCCTGTTATTTGCATCTATAAGAACCCGCGTTCGCCATAATGGGGATTTTTACAATCGCATAAGTGTCTGCAAGTGGATTTATTTGAATAGCGAGCCTGGGGTGGCTGGAGATGTGTAATCACCGCGAGATGAATGCTTGTTGTCTTCTTACTCGTTGATGATGTGTTAGTAAAGAGATTAAGTCTAGTGTGGGGTTCTATTTTGCTCGTACTCATTCTATTCTGTTTGTGATTTTGATTATCGTGAGTGGTTATGAAATGTTTGCATATGTCTCACAGTTTGCTCCAAGCGGCCTTTGTTCGGCGACTTTCTGTCTTTTATGGATTTTTTGGTGATGGCAGTAGTGGCAGTGCACGAGGGATAAGTTTTAAATTATTTGAAAATTGACATCTATTCAGATATCAAGACGTTTATTTTAATTAAGGATATTTAGACCGTTTATTAACGGGTAACTCAGTAATTATAATTCAGTAAAACAATAATTATTATCAGTTTACATTTCAAAATATTTGGACAAAACGATGTTTAAGAGTATAATAAATAATATAGTAATGTAGTATAATTTATGTTCACAGGTACGGTGAACATACCAGTTGTGGCCACCTTAAGGAAAATTTTACAGAAATAATATTGCAATTTCTTCCTGTTCTTCTTTTCCATCATTATCTTTATTTTCTATATGGTTTACTTTTACTGGTGGTCTACGTCTTTTAACTTTAGGGCTTTTTAACATTCGTATGTACTGTCTGTTTCTTTTTTCTGATACGTATTGCCTTATCATCGCTAACTCGTTTTCGTTCTGCGCTCTTATCTTTTTCTATTCTCTTTATCTTCTAGCAATTTCTTTTTTGCTTTTTTCTTTTCTTCTGCTATCTGTATCTAGGTAAGCACACTTGTTAAATATCCTAGTTTCCTTTTCATTCCTTGTGGTGAGTTCTCTAAAGAATATTAGAATATCACTTAGTATTTTAAGTTTGACTTCTGCAGTTGATCCTTTCTGGTATTGATACTATCAATTCCTTTATTTTTGCGTTCTAATTCAGTATCTGTAACATTTTCCTCAGCGTTTTGATCATGTATTTGGTCGCGTTTCTCTTTAATTTGCATATCAATTAAATCTGTTTTAATTACTTTTGTTCCATCAGTGCTCACAAAGCTGTTGTCAGTATTACTGTTTGAGTCCATCACATTTTCGCCATCAAAGGAAGCTATTTTAATACTCTTAGTCTTACTATCACTTACAAAGTCATGATCTGTATTTGTTGTATCTATCAACCTTTTCCATCGCTAATCTAATGCTTAAAAACAATATTGTCATTCTGGTAATTTTCATAGTCTTCAATAATTTAGTCCTCGCTCGACAAGATCACAGTTTCGTCTTTCAATTGTAAATTATCTTGAAGTGACCATTCAGGAAAAGGAATTTCGATAGTACTAATATCACTGTGCGGCAAATAGTTTGTTTCAGTAGGGAAAGAACAGTCGTTTTTAAATAGTACCCATATTTAGTAAAGCTTCGTGTAGGCCATTTCACTTGGCAAAACATTTTTGTCAAAGCATTTTTTGAAAGTGTAATCCAAGTGGCTTAACGTATCTGGTAGGAATATTTGAGTTAGAGGATGTTCTTGTGGTTTTTTGCTTTTGGACATTCTAAATCCATTTTCAATAGTTCTTTTGCAATCTTGATTTACCATAATGCCATGCAGTAGGTACTTGTGGGTCATCCGGGTTCCTAATTTCTTTTCATCTAGTCCTAATTCGCCATTGTGATACAGTTCTTTTCCAGTGTACTTTTAATGGACGAAACATAAGATATATACTAAGGTGCGAGGTATGTCCGTCAAGAAAAACAATGATTGGAAGTGTGTATTTTACTTCTATTAAAAACGGATATAAAATGTTAGTAACTTTCCCCAGGAAGATTATTTTTAAAAGGATTTCGAATATTTATAGTGGATACAATTTTCTTAACTGAGTAAAGCAATCCCTCTTTATTAATAAGAAAACCCATTTTTGAGAGATTTTTTAATCCATTCACATAGCTGTCTTTCAACGTATCTTTCAAGAGTACAGTACATTCAGATCAAATTTTTCCCGTTGTTTCCAGATTTCAAATGCGCTATATTTTACCGGGAAGCCTTAATATAGCTTCTTACAATTTCAACTATTAGACATGTGGCCACAACTGGTATGTTGAGCCTAACATAGATCAGGAAGATCTTCTTATGGGCGTCAGTTCTATTAACACTAATTTATAATTTGAGAAGGATCACTGAGAATGAATACCCTATCATCTTAGAGGGGGTCCAATTAGGTCTATGTAAATATTTTGCAAGATTAGAATTTTTAAAATCGAAGTTATTTTCCAAACGTCACGTGTCTTAATTTCGACGAAAACACTTAATATGCAGTTATTTCTGCTTTTAAACCTTTCCCACTGGTGTTCTACTTATTTCTCACTATTTTTAATTATTTATCTTAAGTTTAACTATTAATATTAACAAAATTTTATAAAAATTATTTGTGGAGCTGTTCTCTTGTTCTCTCCTGGACTCTTTTGCATTGTTATATGTAACCACGGATATGCCGTATAGAAAAACAACTGCACTTCCTGGTTACCATTTTCTTTCTTATTATTATGATATAATCTGTCCAATCAGATTAATGCCTATTATGTTATTTTATTAATTTTATGTCTAACTCTTACAATTTTAATTTCATTTGATTTACTTTGGAATTCGAAACATTATACTAAAATCAGATTCATTTTCTGTCGCGTAACCTCGGTGTTTATTTTAGGCGTCATATCTACATTGCATTTTGCTTCTAGATTATATATTCTCGAAACCCGTTTCTACCATGATGCTTTCGTATTATTCTTTTAATCTAGACATAGTTTATTTATGCTCGATATGCTTTAATTATTGTTGGGACTTGTCTATTGTGATATGCTAGATACAGATGTTTGTGCCGATAAATAACTTAGATATAATGAAATTACGTTCTGACCAATCAAGCGCGTAGCTGGTGGGCGTTGTGTAGAGTACATAGGTTGGACAGCGATACGTGTGTGTTTGCTTGTACTATAATGAATTCCAATTTAATATTAATAATACAATAAATATGTCAAATTATAAGATATATTTATTATATTTAATTACTGATTTATGAGCTATATTTTCGTTTATCTCAATATATATATTTATATATATATATATATATATATATATATATATATATATATATATATATATATATATATATATATATATATATATATATATATAATATGTATATGTCCGTCGTTGATTGATATTCAATTCGCAATTCTTAGTGTAGGTAATTTTCGGCAGACACGTATACATATTGGTTTCTGTTTACTATATGTTAAGGGATTATCTAGTTCTACTGCGAAAACATAATTTCAAAGGCTAATACACTGACATCTGCGAATGACGAGTCCATAATAGCACGCTATTCATTGATAAGAAAAATCCGCACAATAATAATATGGAGTCCAAGTCCAGTTTTGCTTTCAACAACTGCTCATTCTTGCGAGGGCGGTTTGTAGGGCGGAAATCGGATTTTTCAAGCCCACTTCCACACACATAATGCCTTTTTTGGTACGAATGCTACACACAATATTGGTTTCGAAAGACCTTCCTATAAGGCTATTATTGCCCGAATAGAAAAGCTCTTGTTATTTGTATTGTATAATTTGTAATACTTTAGGAATATTATTGTGCAACGCTGGGATTATTATTTATAAATCGGTTTCAATGAAAACTATTTTAGATGAAATGTTATTGTGTCGCTACATAAAATGCGGAAAATCACAGATACGGTTATGTTTATTTTATAGATTAACTTTTGCGTTCCA
Organism: Tetropium fuscum; assembly: GCA_964058915.1. Classification (NCBI taxonomy): domain Eukaryota; kingdom Metazoa; phylum Arthropoda; class Insecta; order Coleoptera; family Cerambycidae; genus Tetropium; species Tetropium fuscum. The sequence continues at coordinate 2,685,652 of CAXKVY010018480.1, forward strand.
GGCACAATTCCCAATATCTACCAGAAGATTAAATAATATTATAAAGGTAGCTTTTGTTCGAGTCAACTTCCGAGCACTTTAAAACTCCTGAAATAACTTCAAAATGTAGCTTTCTGTATGCATTGACAATATATCGATCAATACTAAAGGCGCATATTTCCTGCAATATCCAAAGATTGGTAAAATATATGTAATATAGAACCATTAAAACTTGGTAGAATTGATAATATATTTTCATATAAGGGATTATAATATCTAAAAATGTTTTGTTGTTTTGTTTCTTATTTCTGACATGAATGTAAGGGGACTCTAATTAATATGGTGCGTAATATGATACAGTTATCCAGTTATTACTACCTAATCTTTCTAAAATTACTAAAATAATTAAAAAATTGTTTCTATAAAGATAATGCATTTTTAGAGGATCTGGGAACACTGCGCATTGGAAACGCTTATTGATAAAATATGTAATTTGAGATGACAGTTGTATGATTTCTTTAACTAAAATAAAACACATACCATATATGTTTTTAGAATTCTTGAGTTTCAATTGTTTTAGGATTTGAATATATATATATATATATATATATATATATATATATATATATATATATATATATATATATATATATATATATATATATATATATAAATATATATATATATATATATATATATATATATATATATATATATATATATATATATATATATATATATTATATATATATATAAATATATATATATATATATATATATATATATATATATATATATATATATATATATATATATATATATATATATATATATATATATATATATATATATATATATATATATATATATATTATATATATATATATATATATATATATATATATATATATATATATATATATATATATATATATATATATATATATATATATATATATATATATATATATATATATATATATATATATATATATATATATATATATATATATATATATATATTTATATATATATATATATATATATATATATATAATAGTATACATTTTTCTTATTTTGACACAAACAAACAGGCACTCTAATTTTATTTATTTATATATATGTATATTTCCCAAATAAAAGTTCTAAATTTAACTCTACCTCCTTAAAATGAACAAATTTTAATGAAAAAAAAACGAAACGACGTTAGACATTGATCCTTAATTATTACTTAAAGGTCTCACTTCCAGAATATAGTGAAAATCTAAGCAGATATACCTAAGCAAACAAAAAAGTATGATCTCACTACTAGAACATTTTTCAGACGCGCGTTGGGACACAACCATCCGCCCGTTCACGGGTGCAGAGCTTGCGCGACGTGGAGGACGAAGTGGAGGAAGGCGCCTTTCGGTGTGGCGACGGCGGCGGCGTGCGCGTGTGGCTCGCGATACTGCTTACTGCTACTTTTTAGATTATTATAAATATGTACTCAAAAGATTTACATTAATAATTAATAATTTATTAGTATTTATTATATTGGATTATATTGGATGTATTTAATGTATTTAAATATATTGGATTATATTTGAATCGGTTAGTGCTCACCATTTCATGGATTGTAATTTTTTTTAAGAAAAATAATTAGAGTTCCAATTCTTTTTCTAAAATAAAATAGGCTACTTTTACTGCTTATATAACATCAGCTATCTGCCAGTAAAAGTCCGGTCAAAATCGGTCCAGCCGTTTCGGAGATTAGCCGTAACAAATAGACAGGCAGAGAGACAGATTGACAGACAGACAGAAAAAAAAATTAAAAAATTGGTTTTTTGTTATAAGTACCGCATGGTATTTATAATTCTGTACTGTATTCTGTTATTATAAACAGGCACTTTCATTTTATTTATATGTATAAAAATAGACGGGTAAGAATATTCAAAATAATGTTATAGGCCGAAATTATAGAAAAGTAAAAATGAGAAATAAAAAATTATAAAATCATAATAGGTACCTGTGTTTCACATAGGTACTTTAGAAATAGCCAGCTAAGTTAATGAATGCTCAAAGATAGAGGAAAATGCAACGAACACAATTTTTGCCTTTGAGACTTTGTTAGGACTAATTAGGAGGTAAACATACTAAAAATCCCCACTTCTAGGGATGAGCGGGGTGTAGATGTGGAAAATATGCGTCTTAGCGTTAAGGCCATTCTGTACAAAATTAAAGCTGACAGTCTCGATAATTACATGAACATAAAGTTAAAATTGCTATAACTTTTGAACAATTGAAGAAAAAATACTAAACAACGGTCTACAACGTTCCCTCGTGTGCCTTTTTTGTAGCACGAAGGGCCCTCGAGTCAGGTAATTTTTTGTTTCATAATTTACAAAATGATAGCATGCATATTACGGAAACTATGCATCATCGCGGAAATATTAATAGAAACTATTCTCTTCCACGTTTTGTAACCTTTTTTTGTATAGAAAGGCCTTATCGGTAGGGTGAATAGTTTCCGAGATATAAGCGAAAAACCGACTAAGATACCTTCCACGAACACCCCTGACCCACTAGTATGTTTACCTCCTAACTAGTCCTAACAAAGTAAAAAGACAAAAATTTTGGTCCTTCATTTCCCTCTACAATCAATCGTTGACTGGACTGAAATAAAGCATTGGATAAAAGTTATTAGCAATCAACTATGATAAAGTCTTCATAATTGCTTGATAATATTTTATTCTCTATAAAAAATCTGTCTGTATATATTTACCTATTTTGGAAGCCATAATATGACTGTTAAAGATAACAAAATATTTCTAACCATTATTGCTCCGCTGAAGTCTGAGAAAATATGAAAAATTGTGACTCTAAAATAAGAAAGATATATCAATTTAACAATAACAAAATAACCGTCTCATGTCCTTAGATCATTTGAAGCAATAAATCTGAAAAAGTTATATCCCTCTTTATGGCGTAACGAACATCTAACATCTCAATTCACCCATTAACACTACATTTTGATCTTGCCAAAAAAAAATTACAAAAGAACCAAATCGTACATTAAAAAATGTACGCCTCCTGCTATTTGAAAAAGTTTTTAATAAAAAAGTGTCATGAATAGTGCACATGTATCAGAAGACCTATTGTCAAAAACATCGACATAAAGACGTAACTCATTTCAAAGGGTGCTCGCACAAAAGTGCAGACGCATAAAAAAAGGTTCGCGATCCAATTTTAAATTCATTTAGGCCAACTAACCCCATAGGTCCCGATTTATAAATGATGCTTCCCATAAACGGCCTTGTACTGTAACAAATCAAAAATTACCATAACACTGATCAATATCCGATTGAATTGAATATCAGGTCGTTTCGATTTGGTTTAAAATGAAAAATCATTTAGGGGCGTGCGCAAATATATAAGTATTTCTACTCTAATTCGAATTATATTTGACTTCTGTATGATTTCGCATTCATATATGCCGACATGGGACACATGTTCCAATCGTTTCTTATTCAGGGCTTGGGGCTTTGAAATAAAGTATCAATTACGAGCGGTAAAAGGCATTTTCAAATTTTAAAGTGATACCATTTACATATAATACCCATTACAAATTCCGGGATAGGCGCATATAAAGTTATTCAAAATTCATTCTGTTTTTACAATGCATTGGTATTGTGCACGTCAGTAAATTCTGGTTGAGCAAAAAATCGTTACTGTATTGTGTTCGCAAAAGATCGCAATTACGTGATGATTTATAATGTACAAGGCGTCACTAGGCATGGAGAGGTATACAAGCAGATAACATGGAACGTTAGCTTAAAAAGTAATAAGAAAAACATATTCGTGGCAGTTATTTTTTGAAGATTGTCGTAAGTAAATGGGAAAAGACTACGTTTTACTTAGCTTTATTGATCATCGAACATTTTTATTAGCATATCCATTACAGTTATTCTTAAAATAGGGGTAATTCACCCACTTTTTAAGAAAGGTGACAAACAAATTATAATGGATTATAATAGGCCCATAAGCATAATCTCTAATATAACCAAAATTATAGAGAAAATTCTAAAAACTCGAATTGTCTCATATCTGGAAAAAAATTATGATAAGAAAATCAATTCGGTTTTCGTGATGGAAAATCTACAGAAGACGCAATTAACTTATTAAGCACAAAGGTTTACGAAAGTTTGGTAAATCCAAACCATCTTTATGTGTATTCTTGGATATCGCAAAGGCTTTTGATACAGTTAATCATGAACAGCTACTTCAGGTTCTGCAAGATCTGGGATTTGGAGGAAATGTCCACAGCTTACTAAAAAGTTATCTATTCAACCGTAAACAATATGTGAAGGTCAGGCAAACACTTAGTAATGGTTTAGTAATTAAATGTGGAGTTCTTCTCGGTACCGTCCTGGGACCTATAATATTTTTAGTTTATATAAACTCAATCCTTACTTTTAAAAGTACAGGGACATTATCTAGTTTTGCAGATGATGCAATTATTTATTATAAAGACGAGAACTGACAAAAACTAAAACAAAATGCAGAAAAAAACAGCAAGTATATTAGTTTATTTTAATCAGATTTCTTTCGGTAAATTATAAGACATTTTTCATACCATTTTCAATTTATGCAAGTGGTCTTCCTGATTATAATGAACTAAACATAAACACTCAAAACCAAGTATAATTACAATCAATAAATCTGATTCAGTTAAATACCTTGAAATAACTATTGACTGTCACTTCCGTTGGGATAAACATATCCAGCAAGTGTGTAAACTCTCCGTTCATTATTATTCAAATTTAAATATTTCATAAATATCCTTCCATCTTCCATAAAAGTTTTATATTTTTATTATATGTCTGCTTATATATAAGTACGTGTGAGTTTATGTATATATATATATATATATATATATATATATATATATATATATATATATATATATATATATATATATATATATATATATATATATATATATATATATATATATGTATATTGTATATGTATCTGTATGTATATTTGTATATTCATTCACGTATATTCATGTATAGGTATGTATATGAATCATTCCATCCACGCACGGATTAGCCTTAGTGGATTATCGTTTATTCATATCATAGTTGTGATAGATCAGTTATTATGGTTAGAGTAATTAATATACATGTATTATTTATTTATATTTATTTTATATAATGTTATGTACATATATTACTTTCTATTTTTATATCTATTTATTACAAATTACAAATATTTACGTGAATAAACTATATTATTATATAAATGAAAATAATAATTCACGTTATCAATATGAATGTAAATGTTTAACATTCTTACAATTTTCCCGCATACATGATAATATGATGACATGATAATATGATGCATACATGATAATATGATCCCGCGCATACATGATAATATGATGACATGAAAATATGATAATATAATTAGTACGTAATATAATACGCAATTTCGTGTATCTTCTTCTTTCACTTTCAGGTATTGGAATGGAAACAGAAATTTTCAGTCCAATAGGATATACCACAAAATCGTTTACAATGGATATCTGATATCTCCGTTACCTAAAAACATAAAACGAATAAACAAACGAACTTATTAATGCCCATAGATCATAAGCCCTTCCGGATACACTATTAAATTAGTGTTGCTTCTTATAACCCTTAAGAAACTAATCCCAACTTGTTTATTTAATTAAAAATTTTACGTAGCAATTAAATCCTCACTTGATTTTACTTATTTTGGAAAAATATCCGTGATCTGTTACCACTAAAACCTCGAAATACTCGTATATATTTCGAGTCAAATCGGAACTTAAATGACAAAATTCACAATAGCTCTTGGAGCTACCATTTTGAACATCTGTTCTGATACAAAAATCGTGCTCTTCTCCTCAGAAACCTCGAAATCCATATTTTGAGTCGCTTCGGATCATAAATGGAAAAATGTCACGCATTTTCGCCGTCTTAAAGCCGCCATCTTGAATATTTATTTTGACAAAAAATAACGTGATCAGGCATTGATGCTTTTAAAACGGTTCCCCAAATTTTCCGAGATCCCGAGTTTAAGCCGAATAAAACCCTAAATGGGAAAACCCTAGACGAACGGATGGACGAACATTTTGAACGCTGCTTAAAAGTTAATGACGAACACGATATTACAAAAATATTTACTACGAAAATTCTTCTCTCATCCCAGGACCAATTAATATTTTAATAGCCATCCTATCTGACCTACCTGGCTTATTGCACATATTTCGCTGCATTTCACGTTCCTTTTGGAGTTCATCTACAGAAGCCAAGGCTCCAGGACAGGATAATCCTCCTGTCTGATTAGTAGAACGGTGTGTAGTACGAGCCCTTGTTTTATTGCTAATGGTAGTTCGACCGAAGAAGTAGTTCGATCTGCATAAATTCTTTGTAATGTGGTCAAAGATCACTCTGCGAGTTGTTTCATAGCCATTCAGTACAATCATTTAGCCTAGAAGTTATAGCAGCCTAGGGGTTATATCATAACCCAGACTTGTGTCAGAGCGAACAATTATTAGGCAATTAAATAAAATCACAGGGTACCTCGAGTCGAGTGCAACTTTTCCTTGGCCTCACATTACATAATATATGCATTCTGATAGTAAAATAGGTAAATAATAAATGTACCCTCATTGTTGGCTGTCAGATTTAGCTAACATTATTTTAATAGCTAGATGTCATTCATTGTTATTAAAATTGTTTATACTTTAAAATACTTTGTCAGATTTTAGTTTAATAAGTTACCTACCTGTCGTTTATATTCACATTAGAATAGGTGACTGCTATAAAAAAAAGCCTTACTGCGATTTAAGCATTACTGTATTCGCTTCGCACATTATTATATCAGTTATGCTATACTGACACCCATAGACATTAACACAAGAGACATAATTGTTTACGTTTCTGGCCGATCCAAGATCGTTCCATCCTTGTCTTCCGTCTTTTTCTCCCGAACGGCACGTTTGCCAGGCTTACTGTTAAATTCACTTGAAGGCTTTGACTACTGTAAGAGACGTTCAAATAATTTGACAATTTCAACGAATCTGATTCATTTTAATACTAAAATGTTATTTAAAACAGCTTCTTGGCAAAAGTAATCTATAATATGAGATATAAATCTGAACAACGGCAACGTCGTTTGATGAATTTTACTCGAGTTTTACGTCAATGTCGATTAATCAATGGAAGCAAATTTGAGAGGTTACCGAAACGCCGACTTGTACTTGTGTTTTCTGTAGTGTGTTCTACGTATAATATATGTATATTTATTGCGATATAGGTGAACAAGAAGTAGTGTGTAACTATGGTAAATTCTTGTTTAGTTTGTAAAAGTTGTATTGTAACGCTGAAATGAACACGAAAAAGTCTTAAATAAAATCTGTCACCAATAAAAGCAATCCACACAAGCAAAACGAAACACCAAACAGCCAAGGCAAACATGGAGACCACAGGAACACAAAAAGCCACAGTTAAAATCTGAGGTTAAAATTAATAATTGCAAATTGGAAGCCATAGGTATGGTCCAGTCAAATAGTATAGTAAAAAACGCAAAAATCGCAAACTAACGGCTAGTTCTGCTTTTTTAATATGTTGTTACCACCACTACCAGTAATGTAAATCCAAGTTTGCAGCTCGGAAAACCGCGAAATGTTCGCACTTCTTTCGGTTTTTTTCACTATATCTTCTAAACTATGCGTTTGTTCGTAAAACATGTTATAAAGTTTTTAAAGTATATTAAATTTTCTACAATTGAGGTGAAAATCAGCTCTGTAGCTATGATAGTTACCAAGATACAGCCCTCCAGATAGAAGTTGTAAATTTTTCCAAAACAGTGAAATTTTAAGATTTGGTCAACCTTCGTCTCCGAAGTCTGGGAAAATTTTACGGATAAAGTCATAGGAGAAGATGTTGTAGCCAATGTAATTAGCTTTAATTTAAGTATAGAAGGACGTCCCTAGGTCTGATAGTTCCCTCAGAATGCTTAAAAATCCCAAAAATATCCAAGTATAACGTACTTATATTTTATTTCCTTCACGCACTGCACATTTGCTTTATTTCATATTTAGACAAATTTTACTATAATGCGAACTATATACAGATTATACATATAACCTGCAACACGGCGCAGTCACACAATTAACAAGTTAGTTTAATTTCTTTTATGTCACTGTATATCATATATGTATATGATATACATAATATATCACTAAATAAATATGTGGAATTGCATTGTAAATATTATATTGTTAATCGACTAAATACATATTTCTTGTGGATATATATGGATTTAACTTTTTTGGAAAAAATTGCAGGCCTACGGACGTCGTTCTATGCTTAAATTAAGGCTAATTACATTCGCTATATCTTCCCTATGGTTTTACCCGTAAAATGTTCCCCGATTTCGAGGACAAAAGTTGACCAAATCTTAAAATTTCACTTTTTTGGAAAAAAACCCAATTTTTGGAGGGCCGTATCTTGGTGGATATGTTACCTATAGAGCTAGCTGGTTCTGGTCTCAAATTGTAGCTTTCTAGTACTAATAAAATGCTTTATGAACAAGCGGGTTTAGAAGGTATAGTGAAAAAATATCGAAAAAAGTGCGAAAATTCCGCGCTTTCGAGTGCTAACTTCGTAGCACAGGTGTTAAGAAGCTGCAACTTGGATATACACTACAGATAGTGGTCCTAACAACATACTAAAAAATTATAGTTAGTTTGTTAGTTTGCGATTTTAATGTACTATATGACTGACCTAATAGAAAGAAAGAGATATATTTTCAGGAATAGGACAAATTTTTCAATTTTGTTACACGGTTGTGTAGCATAAGTATTTATTATGTATATTAAATTTTATTAATTTCAATTATAATTATAAATGTTATCCTGTGGATATTCGATGGAAGTTTAAATATGTCCATGGATCATCGGACTGAAAATAGACAAAAAACCATAGAATATTTTGTGCTACAATATGGGATGGATATATATATATATATATATATATATATATATATATATATATATATATATATATATATATATATATATATATATATATATATATATATTGTGGTAGTTTAAATATGAAAAATATTTTATATATGAATATTACATATGGATATGATTTTTATATATAAGTTATGCAGTGAAAGCACAGATTATAAACACCTGACAAGTCTGCTATACTGTCACGATCTTGATACTAAATTTCCCTAGGCGCCAGTTCTTTGAACATTTATTTTTTATTAAATATTAAAGTTCACTGCTGAGCATGTCCTCTTTAGTCCAGTAGGGGAGGTTCAACTAGGTTGCTTTGACCATTGAAACTATTTGCTGGTAAATGAATTTAAGCAAATCTTATTGAGAATTGAAATTTTTAAAACTGTGTTTAATTATAGAAGGTTATTTTATCACTTTTGTATGAGAATAATGATAACGCAGAAACTATGTAAACTTGATTATTTTATTCACAAAACAAAGTAAATATATGTCTATAAGACTGAAATTTTAACCACAAGATAGAAGTATGTGGTTTCGCACATTATCCTGCAAAGTAGCAGTAAGCTTGAATGCAAAAATACAAATTAGAATTCACTATGATTAGTGAAATCTTAGAAAGAAAACTTAATATAGATCCTACGCCAAACTACGCAACTTAACATTAATTATATGGGCAGTGGGCCTCTCAAACAATGCATTCTTATAACTAAAATTGTTTTGAAATGTTATTACCTTAATACGTTTAAATAATCCTTGCAGTAATCGAAGCACGACACAAACCAATTTTTTTAACCGCACTATAACTTGTTTATTATCGATGCACTGTTACCTACACCAACAACTGCCTCCCTCTCTCGGAATGGTCTCGTACTTTTAATCAGAAAACTGCTTACTCAGCAAGCTCACCTGCCGCCATCTAGTGGTGGTACTGGATATTTGCTACTCTTGACCCGTAGCGTGTTTATTTATGTAAATTGATGTAAATTTTGAAAAAACTTTTGTGATCTGCTTACTTTTGTTAATGTTGAAATATTCCCTGCTTCTTCTGCAACCTTAAAACACTGTTTTATCTCTCTTATATTCTCCTTGGAAACGCCGTAGTTGAAATATCATATTTTCAAGTCAAATCACACTAAAACTTGGTTAATTCTCTCTCGAATTATTTACCCGTTGATATCTCACTATTATAGCACAAAATTTCTTATTTAACGTAGATTTTAACTATTATATTTTACAAAATTTCTGGACACATAAGCTTAGCTGCCGCTTATTCAAGGACGCTATCACCACTCTCCTGGTTTGTTACCCGTTTCTCCGGAAGTTTTTCCATTTTAAACAATCGAAGTTCCTTGACAACGAGTGTTATGTTATATTACTCTCATATACTGTGACCACCAATCATATTGCAGCTAATTATTTTATTTATTTGGTTTACCTTAAATGTTGTTAAATTTTTATTTAAACAGTTTTAATTCTTCATTCTCCATAGGATTTACACATAATATTCACTCTCCACAAATTCGTTTCAATGTTCATAATACAGTGACCTGTACCCATCTGTACCTCAAAACGTTTTGCTTCAGGATTATAATCCCGAACCCCTATACTGATGTAACACATTTACAATTTTACGTCCAAATATACCGAGTTTATGTTAGTGTAATATACCATAAAGTTTGTTAGGACTTGTCTATTACGCTTAAGTTGGATTTAGAATTTTGCGCTGATAAATGACTTTAATATTTTTAATTTACATACTGGTCAATCAGATGATTTCTCGTACCTGGTCTGTGCGATGTGTAGAGATGTTTGCGCTTACAACTGATACTAGAGTTGGGACTTTATAGATTGAATCTCTGTACATGTATTACTTTATAATTTAACGTGTTTATTGTGTTTTACCTCTATATTTGGGCTCTGGATATTCGTTTATCTCACTATATATATATATATATATATATATATATATATATATATATATATATATATATATATATATATATATATATAAATGATTAATTAAATAAATCGTATACTGCTCTGAAGATCCTCAAAAAAGGTGAAAGAACTTGTACAACTTCTAAGTGGTTCGTTTTCGTGTGTATAGTGATTCATTTCCGTATGTGTGTCCAGATATAGCACTGGTAAGTGTGTTTTCCTTCTTATTCGTCTATTTGCTTATTTCTATGTAATGAAATGCTACAAACCCAACATTACTTTTGACAAAACAAATATGAATAGCAAAGAATTTCAAAGCTAATAAATATATCCAGGGTGAAAATTGGATTTTTTTCGAATTCTCGAAGAAACAATTAATACATACAACCAACAAATGATTTTAGTTTTGACTAAGCAAGCAATTTCTGTATCACTCCCTCTTTGAATGCTTCAGAACTCTATTGTATATGTAATTCAATATTTTCCCGCATATAGTTGGAAAAAGTAGTTGTTTTTCAATAGGTTCAACAAGATTTTATGCATTTTAAAGTTTAACATCTTTTGGATAACTGTATGCCTAATGCTTTTATATATAATATGTTCAAATAGAACAAATATAAATAATAGACTAGGTTTGTGTATTCTAAGAATTTGAGTTCCGTCAAAAACTAATGTCATAAAACGTCACTGCAAGTGTTGGAGTATTAATATTTTAAATAATTATTAAAGTATAAATGATCAATGAAATAAATCGTATACTGCTCTGAAGATCCTCAAAAAAGGTGAAAGAACTTGTACAACTTCTAAGTGGTTAGTTTTCGTGTGTATAGTGGTTCATTTCCGTATGTGTGTCCAGATATAGCACTGGTAAGTGTGTTTTCCTTATTCGTCTATTTGCTAATTTCTATGTAATGAAATGCTACAAACCCTATAAGCTAATAATATATATATATATATATATATATATATATATATATATATATATATATATATATATATATATATATATATATATATATATATATATATATATATATATATATATATATATATATATATATATTGGATATTGTGGAGTTCTATGTCCATTTAAAATGCAAAAGAAAATATCATATTGATGCGCATTTTAAGGATATCAGTTGGAGGTCTAGAAATGTACATGTACAATGTACATCTTATGAATGCCAACAATTAGATAGGTAGATTTTTATAGGAAAAAATATCATATGAATGTCCTTGATCTTATGGATGTCAATAATTGCTATATTCATTTAGATAGGAAACAATATTATTCTATGGCCCTAACCTGGATATCCACTAAAATTTCAAGGATATCCATAGGCACTAAATATCCCTATGGATATATTTAAATAGGACATCTATTTAGAGGACACAAGAGAACATCTAATTGATACCCAAATAATGAACGATCTATTTTGTTTCATCCTATGGATGTTCAATAGACGTCCAAGTAAGTCAGTGGACCTTCGGATTAAAAACAGTCAAAAAGCGGAGAAACTATAGGATATTGTGTGATATATGGGTATATGTTAGTTATTGTTACAAAATTTCATTTAATTTATTTTGTGGTATTGTCATTATTTTACAACAAATGCAAGATGTTTTTTTAACAAGCTCGTTTTTTTAATAAATTGAATCCGTAAAATCCTCCATGCACTCCCTCCCGTTCCAGTCGAAATCTACTTAAAATATCCATTATTCTTCCTAGATAAATCAGGAAAATTGCCCAATACGTGTAAAATCCTATTAGCTGCTATGAAAGAAAGTACAATAAAATTTCCGCATATCGATACAAGCAATTATCGGTCCTGTATTTATTTTCGATTAAACATCAAAGGACCCTCAAGGTTTTGCAGATTATTTCTCTATTATTCCTAGATCTGATAAGAAATTTAAAGATCAAGGGCCAGGGCCCCATTGCGGTGAGTTCTCATCGAAGTTATAAAAAATGCCACATTGTTGATTTTACATAGTGTTGTGTTTCCTGGTCGGAACGGGATTAGAAAAGTGACCCATGTCTGATATGTACCATTGATAAAGGCATCAAAGGCGAACAATCGGAGAAGCTTACAGCCGTTTTTTGTTATATTAAAGGTAAAACGTAATCGGAGATAGGGACAATTGTGACTATCTTGTTGTCTAACGGTTTTTTATTATCTTTATTTATTGATCACCTTGGTATATATCCTGCATGCATACGTTTTGAACTTTTTTGAATACGCCATTTAAATATTGTATAAAAACGTTATATAAAAGCTTCCAAATATTTTTTCTTTATTTATACTTATAATTATGTATGAATAATAATGTAATAAATCATTATATTTGACTCATACTGATACATTGCAAATTCTTTAATTATTACACATGCGTTTGTTATTTATATCCGTATAATTTTCTGTTTTAAAGTGGATACCCAATTTAGATACTTATAGATATTTGTTTGTTTTTGGAAATATCACTACGATTTTGGATATTATAGGAAAATGTAACAGTAAAATATATTATTATGTGTACAATACAAAAAAAAAATTTTTTCAAATATCATCTCATAATGGAATTTTCTCTTCCATGTATTAAAAGCTATACTTTTCATAAGCATATGAGTGTGAAAAGTGAAACTTTAACGTACAAGTGCGAAAAGTAATATTATAATTAATGTTAAAAGTAATTTAAACAATATAAATATTCTTCTGGCGACGACATCTGAAAAAAAAGTGTTCATAAAAGCCTCAAAAATTGTATTTAATTCGTTTAATACACGAATGAGAATAAATATTGTATGATACACGTTTGAAAAGCATGTCCCAGATATGCTTACTGCTCTTCTGTAAGGACACTGCCAAAAAGTTTTCTAGGGCATCTTCGGGAATATTCTCATAAGGAGCCACTTATGTCAAATAAAAGAATATGCGTTCTTGAATATTATCAACGCAGCTCATCCATATTGTTTTACAGGTCCCATTTTCAATAAAAGTTTTTTATTTACGATGGATCTTTATTCACTGTTGATGGATCTCGAATTTGTTGGGTAAACAATATTTACTCAAATATTTTGATTATTGCCTTTATGGTAGAATAATAGGCTTTCACATTCAGTTTTGTTGCTAAAACAATGTCTACGCATATGTTTCGGAATTCCTTCTCAACCTCAAATTTTTAAATGTTCTCTTAGAAGAAAAGTAGATAGGCAACTTTTTTCAGACTATTTTTCAATTGACTGCATGAAACTCTACAATATTTGAAAGATGACGAAACTGATGATGGACAAACCGAAGTATCCATAGCAATTATGCCTTTTCTCATATATTGTGAACCAGTTACATATGAGGACTCGGGCGAAGAAGATACCGTAAACGTAAATAATTTTGCAGGTTCACAACTTCGAGCAGAAGCTGAACATTTTGAAGCCTCTCAAAGTAATCGACATGAAGTGAGGGCATCCATGAAAATGAATACTGGTGATGCGGATGACCATTTACCCTTACCATTGTTTAGAATAAGGAGCCGAATCATCGAAAATCACCCAGAAAGCCAAAACATCAAGATAAGTTTTACATGGTCTCATAAAGATTTATCAATAACAGAGATCCACTTTCTGAACATGTTGCACAGAAAATGTTTAGGATTCTAATCGGTCAGGCAAATTATTTTCATTTTTTTTTGGAGCGATAATATGACTGATATTTTTGTTACTCCAACTCATATCCGTTGAATAAAAATAAGAGTGGTAAAATACCAAAGGAGGAAAATATTTATTTGCTATGTTTGCTGAGCGGTTATATGCCTGCACCTATTATAGTTATAGACTGTTGTGGGAGATATCCCCCGACAACCGTGTGGCTTCTCGCCCCCTTTCCATCCATCGATTTCTAAATGTTGAGTATAGCCATTCTCGAACATCTAAAGCATAATGATGTGGCGAATGTAATCTGGACCACTTAATCTCTTTGGTAACTCAAAAGTCAATATTAATTTATTGCCTATGATTCCGGCCCAAAATTTTATTGAAAAGTTGTATTGATATCTTCCATTTACAACAGCGTGAGGATTATCGTTGTTCCATAAATACTGGTTACGAAAATTTAAAACTTATACATATGGAGTAAAGCAGCATTCATCTGTGAATAATATTCTTGTTAAATCTAACGGCTTCCTAAGTATAATTCTACAAAAGTCTTACTGGAAAGTCACAAAGGAACGGCTCGTGTATTCTCTTGTCAAAATCGTCCTGTTCCTGTACTGATGTTCTTGTTATGTGGAATTGAAGATCAGCCTGACTGTTTCAGGATGTCTACATTCAGGATGTTCCCCAAAATAATTTAATGTTTGTGCCTCCATTTGCATCTCCTATTTGTCTCCGACGACCATGATCATGACTTCTTTTTTTAAAACACCCCCTTTATCTTAACCTCGAGTGAATATTAGAAAAAGTACATTTGGCAAAGTACGAGTAGGGAACTTACGACGATATCGTTCTTTTGCCGCTGAAGCATTTCCTTTATATTCAGCATAAATTAAAAGATTTTGTTGGGAATATGGATTTGAAAGGTAAGTAAATTATTTGCAACTTTGATTATGGGAACTTTGACGCTACAACCAAGGGTTCCATGGCTTTTTGCGCTCCAATGTGGCGAGAATGTGAAAATTTTGTCAGTCACGATTTTGCCCTTACTTCAGCGCTCCATAGGTCCGTCGCCATTGGCTGCAAAAAAAGGTAAGACATTAATATTGTAGGGAATGTTATCGTCTACAACTTTTACACAATGCGTTTTGCTCTAAAAAGCACAACAAATGAGTTAAAGCCCGAAAACTGGAAAAAGTTGCCAAAACTGCTGATTTTTGATGGTTATTTCCCTCTCCTTAAGCGAGCTCAGGGGTGGGCATGACGAAAACTTGGAATTATTACCTTCTAACCACCTCGAACAATATATAAAAATATTCATAATTGCCGGACGTATTGCGCGAGGGAATACATGACGACTGGAGTATGTCAGAAGCTCGCAAAGGTAAAAAGAAAGCTAAAACAATATTTTACTTTTATATCTAGTACGTTTTGCTTCTATTCCATTCGATAAAAGGATTTATGTTTAGAATTTTTAATTAATTAATTAATAGCAGTCCAATGAGTGAGTAAAATGACCTAACATGTAAAAATAAAATAATGTCCGTCAGATCGGGGTTATCATTGGATTCGGTCTTAGCATATCAAAATCATACGAAACCGACATTTTTGGAAAAATTAGGGTAGTTTTGAAAAATGCCCGTTAGAGGGTGAACGATTATAAAAAATCTCTCGAGTGTATGTAAATAGAGAAATATCTCGAGTGTCCTGCGGGCCAAATCACTTAGTTGGGTAGGTATCTGGAGCAATTGTGCCAAAAAAAAAAAGATTCACAAAATTCCACGTTTTGCATGTATTTGTTGTGTACCACACTGCCTGTAATTAATTCCGTTAATGGTGACGTAACGCCTAATATTCATTAATTACCCTATACAACTAGCAGTATTGAGTGGTGGTAAGAAATGATTATCTTATTATTTCGAAGGCAAGAAACAACGTAATATTGTAAAATTATAATTTGACACCGGCCTACTTTTAGTATTTAACACTAATATAGGTACCTATTCGTGCTCATCGCTTTTGATTGACCACAAAAATGGTCGACTTTACGAAATTTTTTCAAGAGAAAAGTTCCTAAATGAATCATGTTTAGTTATTTTTTTAATTGAAAAAAATAATTATGTAATGATTTCGTTAGTTGCCTTTTGAGAGTAACCGAGATGTGCTAATGACGTCTTTTTCCGATTACGTTATTTTGAGATAGAAATTAATAAACTTTATAATAATGTGTCCCCTGACGTTAGGTTGTATAATATTATTAAATTTGAAGGTTATACCAAACGTAAATGAAATTTTCTTTGCTTATTTGTGGTTAAATAAAATAATACTACTAAATTTATTTATTTAACTTATATTGTATATTAGTCCATTCAGTTTGGTGAATATATCTTTTTTAACAAGGGTTAAGTGGTAGAGCACACTGGGTGTGAACTTCCCTTTGTGATTTCGAAATTAACATTTATATTACATTATTTTCTTTTGTACTTTTTAGTTATTTTTGTTGTATTAATTTTGTATTAATTACAGAGCATATAACTTTGTAATATTGAAATACAGACATTTATTATTATTATCATTATTAGTACTTAATTAAGTAGCCATCTAAATGGACATATTCTGATTTTTATAGTATAGAGAATAAAGAATAATTATAAACAATACACTGCAAAGCAAGATGAGGATTCCTGGGTCCAGCGTGTAAAGGTAAACCCATATTAATTCAGAGAAAATCTCTTTTGAAGTCACCTGAACCGTGACTGGGATTCGCACTCCAATGTGTACCGCACAAAGCGCAGAACTTCTTATCCTCATAAGGAAGCCTATAAGTGAACACAGAGAGATGTCATTGTGCCCCGTAGGGCACCTGGCCGAAGTATACCAATGATTATGAAGAGTGAACCTCCACAATTGCCCTCATTATTAAGTGGACCAAATTTTCGCTCGGACGGCTGCAGTGGGATATTGGGCCTTAAATGAATTTATCGACCGAAGTAATTTGGATTACCTGGCCATATGGGCAGTAGGTAGCCGATGGTTTGTATAAATTAAATATTTTATTGAAAATTTACATAAGTAGTTGAACAATGATTTCGCATGCATATATTTTACATAAGTGCAGCTTCAGTATCTTCCTGAAATGAAAACTAGCGAAAAATTATAAAATGTAAAACATTCTGTAATGACGAACTTGAGATCTTCTTGGACGAACTTGCAGGGAGTTTTCCCTTGACCAATAATGAAGGCTTCTATTATAAATTTCCGAATTTCAAGTGTTTGACTCGTCGCTCCATAATATTTACATGTACATTCTTCAGAATGAGAGTAAACCATTTTCCCTATACTACAACTTACACACAACTAGCACGTTTGGTATATTAATGGCATTTAAAAACTAATTAAATTTTTATTTTGTTTTTCATAGCCATCTAGATGACTAACTGTTTAATTGGTGCGTATTGCCAGTTAAATAAAAGTCAACAAAGCCAACTTTATCTTCAAGGCACATATTTATGTTTTGCCCTTATAAGCTTCATAGGTTCGTTATTTTTAACCGTAGAAAAAAATCATTGTAACCTTTTATGTTCTAAATTTCTATAAGAAAAAAATGGCACATAAAAACAGGAGGTAAGATTAATAATAAGATGGTGACAAAATATTGATATTATTCCATATGTAAAAAAATTGTCCATCATATATTCTTGATTCCTATGAGCGTTCACAAAAAATAATTTCATCCACTAGTGTTTTCGTTTGATATACAAACTAGAGCAAACAATTGTGCGGCATTTTACAAAGAAAACCCGTACCAATTATTACAGAAGCGGTAAATCACATTACTATGCAATACAAAAGGATATTTGGTGTAAAATTGTACCACACAATTTCTTGTGAATAGAACTAGGGTCTCCAGTCCGCGGCTTACCATATCGGTAGCTATCCCTCTTCAGCGCATATAAATCCCATTTCCCTTCTTGCTCACTTAGAAGACACCTGCATGAACAAGCCGGCGATTTACTGGCTGTACTGCTCAGTGACGTAGCATGCGCAACCAAGGTGAAGTGACTTCAAAAGATGTCTTATTATGTGTCATATTCATGTATCACTATCTGAATTATGTATCATATCACTATTCACTATCTGAAAATACTTTTACAACTGTCCTCATTTACATTTATTACGACTGATGGTTTAACGGGAGTATCCATCATAATATCGAGATCCCACATTATCGATTCCACCTTCTTCACATGGTCTATACATTATATCCAGGTCGCCGCATTTACTTCTTTGATTGTACATTGTAATGTTTTTCACATCAGCTAACTTAAATGTTGTATTTTCTCTAGCAACTTTCCCATTTATTTGCGTCCAAATAAGCTCAATCGGGTTCAGTTTGCAGTAATATTGAGGCAATCGAATTACCTCCATTCCTCTTACTTTGGCCATTTCATTCACTACATAATTCTGGAAAGCTGGAAAATGTCTTGCCAGTGTCAATAATTCAGCTTTAAGCAGTGAATCATCGTGTTAAATGTTTCCTTCTTCCAGCCAGTCTTTAATTTGCCCTTTCCGCTATGCAGTTCTGTTCTACGAGAATGATAAGAAGCATTATCTATCACTATAACAGATCCAGGATGGAATTTGTCCAGAATTTTCTTGTTTGCGAAGATTAAAAGACCGTCATTTACAAAACCACATTCACTACCAATATGCACTATTATTAAACGACGTCCTTTCCCAGTGGGTATCTTCAAGCCTGATGTAGACAATCCTTCCATAAATGCCTGACGAGAGCTATTTACATTCTTATCTTGCCATACTTTTGACACATCGGTACCGTATCCTTTATTTACCAATGTTTCATCCAAATAAAATTTTGCTTTCCTTCGTCGCGAGTCTTTTTAACCATTCTTATATAATTTCTTCGCCATGTAATAAATTCAACTCTTTCTCTCAACATACTTTTTCTATCTACTTTCCCATAATTAAAATTAATTTCTTTTTTTCTCATAATTCCCGAAAGATGAAACGTTCGCTCAGAAAAATAAAAACAAATACACTTGCAGTTCGCATCCATTTGCAATTTGTGTTTGCGATATATTATAAATTAAATTGAGTTAACATTATTGTTTTTTATTTAATTTCCATATTAGAATAATTGCGGGCGCCACTGAGCACCGCATCCATTAGTTTGTATATCAAACGAAAGCACAAGTGTTAAAGTAAAATTATGTTTTGTATTACACTATACAAAACATATTTTTTGTTAGGTTTAATTAACGTTTAAAAGCTGTATTAAACATGGATATAAATTAATGTCTATATTTCAATTTGTGTTTTGATAGTTTTTTTATTTGAATGTTATTTTGCTCAAGAACTCAAAAACGCGATGCTTAGGTAATTAATTGTTTTTATCTTAATCGACGTTAAAAATACCATTATTTGTTGATTTCATCGATTTTGTACCTCTAGTAATAAGCAATGACATATTTGATATACCTACACCTATAAAGAGACATCTTACGAAATGTTGCAAGTTAAAGAAGATACATATCAAATTCGAATTAGGTATATATTAATATTATAAATAAGTACCACTTCCTATAATAATAGTGGTTCTTGCGGTTTACATACTATAATGAGTACAAAACAGCTCCAACTGTTACTTAATACGCCGACAATCCATCCTATTTGCATTTGAACTACAAAGCCCTCATTGAAAGCCAATGGTTCCTAATATAATTAGCCACATTGAAGTTTAGTGTAAGGCACCCACTGCTTACTGATATTTACTTAAATCCCTATTATACACTACTTTAACAGAAATTGTGATGTTGCCCATTGAATGCTCAAAGTTCAATGTTACACAGATCACCCTTCTGCGAAATCCCGAAAAATCCAGCAAAGAGTAAAGCTCCAAAAGCGGCGTGGAATAAAGTTCAAAGCCCGCGACGCATGCAGATTTGTCAAATCCTCAGATTTACCGTGCAATGATCGGTAACCTAGCAACGACGCTCAATTGTGCTCGTGCAGGTGTCCAATCAATAGCACCTGGTGTACGGCAACAAACAGGAATTTGGGGAATACCGGCCGTGCGGGCCAGACAACGTGTCGCCGAATATTCATTGTCTTTGTTCGTTTCGGTACCTACTTTCCAGGCCTTTTTCTCCTTTTCTCTGTTTCTCGGATTTCGAGAATAGGAGCTGGGTATTATTACCGATTACATCGTAAAAATAACATTTTAGTGTACTGACATCTTTACATTCGCTGCATTGTTTTCTCTGAAAGCAGATCTATAACATTTTCCCACATCAAGTGTCTTACCTGTAGGTATGTTTTGCAAACAAACTTAGGTTTCTCAGAAAATATTATTCTTATAGAAATGAATGTTTTTTTTATATGAATGTTTACATGAAATAACTTGCAAAGAACTATCTATACCTATATCTATAGGTATACTAAATTAATCACTAATTCAGTAAATAAATGTAGGTAATGCAGATAATAAAACAATTTTATTTTTTAATGTTAATCGCTGTGAAAATAAAACTCAACAACTCAATTTTGTTGACTTATCATGTTTATTTCTACGACAGTAGGATGAGTTACTGGTGGCAAAGGATAACAAAACGGTAAGTAAACCTTACCGTTGTCGAACGGTAAGTATGCCTAGTTTGTAACGTCGAAATATGAGACATAAAAACCCGAGCAAAAAACCCTCATTATATCAATCCCTTCACACCTGCTACCGCATTTTTAACAGCGTTGTCAAGTATAACCAATTTCCAGGAATTTAAGGAAAAACAAATTTTTTGTATATATCGCCCATCACATTATGATATTATCATGTAGTATAACAAAATAATGATCACACTATATACCTTTCGTCATATTATAAAACAATTGGATGGTGAATGTGATGCAGAATAAGAATGTTTCCCATTCAAATATTAAGGATCCATTTTACACGTTCCTCAGCCGTGTCACATCGGCATCATTGGCATTCATTGGATGCCTAAATTGCCTAATACCATCGAACGTTTTGTGGTAAAGTGGGGTCAACAATAATTCTTGAAATAGAAGTAATACAGTTATTCTTTAATATAGTGTATTATTTTAATGGATTTTGTGTTAAAATTGATTAGTTATTAGTATTCTATCAAAACATAACAACTTGTTGTATGAAAGCGCCTTTATAGTGACGATTTTAGCTTGCTGTAAGAAAAGTTATACTGCCCCGATCTCCCATTGCGGCAATTGTGGGTATCTTTTGAATTCTTTTTATGTCTCATATTTCGATGTTACAAACAGTAACAGCCAAAATTGACATTTTTAACATCGCATTGTTTTAGAATAGATTTTCTCTAATTTATATAGTTTAAAATTTAATCGAATTAAAAGAAAGATGTATTTTTAAATCTATTTATTAATGTTAAAAAATGAGCAGTTTATACTAAAGCCGTAATTGAACAATAAACATTAATAGATTTCGAAAAAAAAACCTGCTTCGCTAATTTATTGAAAATCGTCAATTTTGACATTACATACAAATTTAAATACGTATAAGTACATAACCTCGTTTTTATTTATTGCGATCGTTCCTAGACAAAATTAACACAAAAAAATACATAGTCTTCGAACGGTAAATTAGCCTTACCGTAGTTAACACACCTACTAACTGTATTATACATTTTGTTCACAGCTCACTAAAACAGTATGTGACGATTGATTCTTTAGGTTTTGACATTTAAAGGTCATAGTTTTCCTGTTCTGGATCCATATTTTGCTGTTTCTTCAACTCCTAAGGAGCCGGTGTGCTCTTCCGCATTGGCTCTCGAGAAGGCAATGGTTGCAATGATGGTTGTAATTTTAGAGCAGTGTAAATTAATTTGCTGGGTTTAGAATCTATTTAATTTTTTAAAATTTTACGGTACTTGGTACGTACCACACACCCAAGCAATATTGTTTACCTATTGGTAGTCGACTTTAAGAAATAGCTCGCATTAATCCCATGGATGTACTATGATCTGCGGCAATGGATATTCTGGGTACCAGTAAGTTATCCGTTTCGAGTCCAGATAGATTCCAATGGATATCCTATGGAGACAATAATGTACAAATCTCACGTTCATATATAGAGTGTACAGAATGGCTCCATGACGGATGTCCATATTATCATGAAATGCACATCCATCTGATGCTCCAGATAGCCACATTGATGTTTCGCTGGACAATCTGGTTATCCTTAAGTTATCCGTTTCCAGTCCAGATATAGTCCTATGGATATACAGAACTCGCAACTTCTCACGTCTCTAAATTGTACAGAAAACTGATATCCATATTATAACAAAATGGTTATACATTGGATGTTATCTCCGGATAACCACAGTGTATATCGAAAGTCCATTGGATATATATTGCCGGATGGACATAATTCAGTAGAAATACATGCATGTCGATTGCCCAAGGTGGCAACGTGGCCAAGGTGGTAATTTCTAAATCAGGTATATCCATATAAAGCTGCTTCTAATCAGTGTCAGGTAATGGCAGCAACCTACAACTCGCGCTATCTACGACCCTTTGTACACAAAATGGACGTCGATTGATTACATTTCCTTACATCGATACAGTATGTTAATCTTGACTTTCTCTCTTGGATTTTTAAATGTGGCATAAGGAGCTTTGTGGTGTACGTCCGGTATCTGTCTTATGTCAAGAATTTAGAAATTCATTTAGACACGAAAAAAGTTATCTCATGAATATCTCTATTAAGAACATCCACTAAAAGGTTGTCCGAAAAGGTTGTCCTATGGCTATGCATTGGATGTACCTTTAGGGAACGAAAGTGGACATCTAACTGAGATCTAGATAACAGTCCTAATTTATTTTATCCCATGGAAATTTCTATTCGACGGAAGTTTAAATATGTTCATGGATAAAAATCGACAAAACATATATCCATAGAACATTTTGTGCTATATATGATGGATAATTATACATTATTGAATTATGAAAAAGTGCATTTTAAATGATGTTCGCAACTTCGTTTAAAAAACCTGTAAATGTTAAAATTACTCATAACAAAGGTGTTTATAAAGGTATCCTACAGAAAAATATATCATTTATTGGATATTGTGAAGTGCTAACTCGATTTAAATTGCGAAGGAGAATATTGTATTGATGCGCTTTTTAAGGATATCCGTTTGAGTTCCAGAAATGTAGGATCTCTTATGTATATCAACAATTAGTATATTCATTTAAATAGGAAAAAATACCTTATGGATGTCCTTGATCAGAATATTCGCTAAAAATATATCTTGAATATATCTTGAAAAATATATCTTGAATGAATATACTTAAATCGGACATCCATTTAGAGTACAAAATGTAGCTTCTGCCGGATATTCTTTAGTATAATAATTTAAATAACAAAAGAGAATATCGTATACATGTAAATTTTAAGGATATTAACTTCTAGAAAAGTACATCTTATGGATATAAACAATTGAGATATTTATTTAGACAGGAAAAAATATTATCTTATGGGTGTCCTTGATTAGGATATCTACTTGCTTAAAGCCATAGGCGCAACTATCATCTAATTTTTTGGGGGGGGGGGGGGCTAAGGTCAGGCCAGGTTTCATTTGGGGAGGGTGTCCGAGCATCACTACCCGGATATTATATCTGCCCCGTGAGACCGTAATAGCGCCACAGGCGAAAATTTTGAAAATATTCAAGGCACGCGTTTGCCTAGGACTCCAGAATTTCAATGAAAATTTATATCCATTTATAGAAAAATGCCTATATTCACAAAAGTTTTGAGGGTTTTTTGGGATTCCATACATTTTTAAATAAAAAACACTATATTATATATTACGAATAAATTTTAAATAAAAAAATTAAAACAAAAACAACTAAAATAAAAAATATTAAAATAATATTCGTCCGCCCAGCCATGAGATCTAAAACTTCGTCAGGACTAACTTCAATATCCCAGTGTACGAAATTTAGAGCTAGACTGCTCGTTCGTTCATTGCCCATTTTATTTCTTAGTAAACTTTTCACTCTTTTCGTAGTCGAAAACGCGCTCCACGGTTGAGGTAGTGACTGGCAATGTGGCCAACACCGTGAGGAGGTAGTGTATATTTAGTAAGAAAGACTGCTGACATATTTACAAAATCATCAACATTTCGGTGCCCCTATCTATTTTTGATACAATTTAAATCCAGCTAGAGTATTAAGTGCAATAATACTAACTTACGCAGCACGTAAGTTTTAGGACTATTCACATGAAATCGGTATCGGTGCGGTACTTGATGATTTTAATTTGGGGGTGATTTTAATTTCTGATTTTGGGGGTGCTTTGCACCCCCCGGAACCCCATAGTTGCCCCTATGCTAAAACCATATAAAATGTTATTATATGAATATATTTAAATTAGATTTCCACTTAAGGAATAAGATTCTAATGGTTAAGAATAATATCAATTTAAATAACAAAAGAGAATATCGTATGCATGTGAATTTTCAGGATATCCACTTGCGTTTTAGAAAAGTAGATCATATGGATGTCAACAATTAGAATATTCATTTAGGAAACAATATCATCTATGTGGATGTACCTAATCTGGATATCTACTATAAATTTACAGAAGGTTCCCGTATGGATATATTTAAATTGTATATCCATTTACAGGACAAAAGAGAACATATATTTTATATATATATATATATATATATATATATATATATATATATATATATATATATATATATATATATTTTGTTTTATCCTACGGATGTGTTTGGCAAAATACGGAAAATTGGCAAAATACGGATAACCATAGAATATCTTTGTGTAGTGGGGCTTTCCGTTTCCACAATTTCAAGCAACAAGTCTAATATTTTGCTGGTACCTATTTCTCTGCTATCCGCTGGTAATTTCACTTGCCTCCAACAGCAATGATTTATTAGATATATTTTTTGGCGCCTATGATAGGTGTGATTTACGAGCGGCCATACTTTTTTATTGCAACTAAAATGTGAATGTAGTCTGAATCTGTTAGTATAATTGATTATAGTTTTGTTTGGTACTGAAACATTCTCATTCAAAAATATGCTCACTATATATTTAGTAGTAATAGCTGTGGTTACGCAGGTAATTGAAGTAGACATACTAAATAATTAATATTTTAGATACCCATAAGAAAATATTATATTTATGACTTAATATTATTAATAATCTACTAACGTAGAAAATCAAGAAAAATCGAATGAAAAGTTTAACTGTATATAGGTACACAATTTCTGTTTGACAATTTGTTGTGGTTTGATAAAATTTGTGAAAAGAAAATATATTACATAGCACTGTAGTAATATGGCAAAACCGAGCAAGTCGACATACTAGGTTTAACTAAATTATTCAATATTTGAAAAGGGCGCGAAAAGTTACCTACTGGACATCTTTGCATCTCTCTTTAACGCACAGAAATTGTATATTTTTTCCTTACATTTTTAGTAAGTCTACCAATTTAGCTATAAAATGCTTTGAAAACACAGTATGTCTACTTGCTAGGTTTTACATTATTATTTTTTTTAAATATCGCAAAGTTGAAAATGAGTAGGTCAACTTCCTATGTTCTGCCCAGATGCAGTAATATTAAGTTAGTCGTGTTGTGACAGGCTTAGTGACAACACGTACGAGTGTACTACTACTTCTTATCTACCTAGTATTAATAAATATCGTGAAGCGAATTGAGTGAATTGAGGAGTTTATTTTAGCATAACTTAAAATACAACATGAATAAGAGAGGAAAGTATATAGTGAGTTTATGCCTGACTAAAGAGTAAGTATAATTAGGTATATAATAATGTTTTATTTTAAAAATCTTAGATTAGAAGTTATTTTAGAAGCCTTAATAACTCTTAACATATATCCAACTAATATTAAACCTAATTTTCTTTAGATTTTGGTTTTGTTTAATACTTTGTACCTTTTTACTTTTTACACAACTTAAGACCAAAATTATGTTAATTATTATTTTTTTATCGCAAAAGGCAATAATGGACACTACTTTTATATTATTAAGTTCATTAGCATATTGATGGCAGCTAATTATTTGCTTATTTAAAAATATTATGATGAATAATTACTAAATATAAAATATTTTTATAGACACTCTGATTCAGAAAATATACCAGACGGCCATGAAACTGTTGACGAACATGATTTTTCTGAATTTGATGACAGTGATACCGACCCAGATTTTGATCCTAAAAGTTTAACTAACAAAAAACGAAAAAGGTTCTTTAATCTGGATAATTTATTGTCAGAGAACAGCCATAATCAAATACGGGCAGAAAAAAATACTCCAAAAAATTTAAAGACTATCGAGAATAACAACACGAGTATACCATAAAATATCAACGATATCTGCAAAAATGTTTTAGCTGATATTTTAAATAAGGTATGTGGGATATCTTCGATAACTGCAATTCAAAAAAATAACCTGTTACCTGCTTGTAACGAAAGCTGTCGAAGGAAATGCTCACTGAAATTTCAAGAATGTGTTAGAGAAACTATAAGAAACAAATTTTGGCGGCTTAGTTTCGGCGAACGAAGAACGAAGAGTGTGGGATTAAAATACGCCGCCAAGAAGCTCAAACGTCTAACAGAACCGTTTCTTTGCAATATTTTTTTTCAAGACCAGCTGTTGATTCGGAAAATAACTTTGAAAAGTTACCAGTTTGCAAAACAATGTTTTTACATACTCTAGGTTTAAAAACAGATGAAATGATAACTTGTCATCTTCAAGCCAAAAGACAAAGTTCTGATGGAATAGCAAAAACTATAGACGATAAGGGTTCGGTTTCACGCGGAATTTTGCAAAATCAACGTATAGAAACAACTGAATTGATAGTACAACATATAAATTCTTATAATCCCGCAGTTTCTCATTATAATTTGGTTAATTGTCCAAATAGACGCTATTTGCCCCCAGAGTTAACAATTAGGTGTTTATGGAAAGATTTTTGTGAGACTAAGAAAATTTCCTATGATGCCTATAGAAAAGTCTTTGAACAACAAAACATTGGATTTAACAAACCGTCCCAAGATGAATGTGTCCTTTGTATAAAATACAAGACTCACCGTAAAAGCTTAGAAGAAGACTGCCAAGAAAATGATTGTGCCATGTGTAGCAACTTTAATAATCATCATATGTACTATACTGAAGCAAGACAGAGTTATGAAGCCGATTCAAAAAAACAAAGAACCAGTAATGAAAAAATATACGCCGTAGACATGCAGAAAGTCTTGCTGCTTCCCAAAATGTCAACTAAGCAATCATTTTTCATTCCAAGGTAATTAGACTTGCTGCTAACAATGACATAATTCATTTTCTAAAAGCCGTATTTTTTGCTTTATTTTAGGTTAGTTGTTTTTAATGAGACTTTTGCATCTTTACATCAAGATGGTAATACATGTGTAATGTGGCATGAAGCAATTCGTGGAAGATCTGCCAGTGACGTTACATCAGCTTATTATAACTTTATTAAAAATTCTAATATTGAAATAAAAGAATTTATATTCTGGGTGGATAATTATTCCGCTCAGAATAAGAACTGGACGTTGTATTCTGCATTTGTGTGTTTCGTCAATGCTGAATGGGGCCCAAGGAAAATCACACTGATATTTTGAACCCGGACATTCATTTATGGCTGCTGATTCGGTTCATGGTCGCATAAGCAGTGAAATGAAAAAATACCCAAATATTTATGATTTCCAACAATTACTGGAAATCATTGAACATTCTTCTAAAAAAACCAAGTGCTTGTCGCTTAATATATTTGACTTTTTTTCATTTGAAGATGGTTCAAAGCAAAGAAAAAACTACAACATTCCTCTTTTAGAAAGTATAAAAATTGCAGAGTTTCGAAAGGGGTCGCGGTGTTTGTTTTTTAAAAAAGGTCATTTTGAAGAAAATTTTGCAGTAGACTTTTTGAAAAAAAATGAAGCGAAATTTCCGGGAACATCTTTTTCAGAACCTCTCGGTATTAACACCTCGAAAAAAACAAAGATTTTAAAAACGCTTTTGCCGTCCTTCCAGGATGAAAGGAAAAAGCTATTTTGGCAATTTTTACCTTCAGGTGATAATTCGGTCGATTTGTGTCAAGTATCCGAAATGTAAGTTATTAATACAACAACAATGTTTAATTTTTCAGATGTTTAATGTAGACCAAATCGCCTTAATTGTCAAATGTTAATAGAATATTCTGTTTATTTCAATATTTTTTTCATTAATATCATTATCAGCAAAACCGGAAGCAAAAGAAAGTAAGTTACTTTTTTGTTTTTCCGGCAATTTTATGTAAACGAATTTGATTGCATTAAAATTTGCAGGTCAAAAAACATAGTACACTGCGCAACTTATTTAACGCACAACCAAAAAGTTAACTCAAATTTGACGTTATGTATTTTCGACAATTTTTGTTCGTTTTGGTCGATTTTTTTTTCAAATTGTAGGTTTTTCCCTTAGGAATATCACTGTCTTAGTTGTTTTGGTAAAACGAATGATTTTGATATTATATCAGGTGCTATAAAAATGTTATGTTTTTTTCCGAAATTTCAAAACGTCCTGTGGGCTATACAAGGTATTGCAAGTTATTGCAATTATAGCCAATTTAAAGCCTCATGTTTTTTCTACATTTTCTTTTTTTATTCATTTGTTTATCTCTGTTACTTCATGAAATACACCGTTTTGAAACACCATATGCTTTTATTCACATGAAATGCATTTATCGGACAACTCAAACAGCTAGCAAGCTATGGAAATCGAAGATTACACGTCATAAACTGACAACTGTGTCATTAGTTTTTTGTTGACAGTCCAGCAATAATTAATGAATAATGGTGATTAGTGAATGTGTTGAAGTAGCTACATTACATGGTGAAGGGTGGAGTTATAACCGCATAGCTGGAAGGTTGGGAGTGTCTCACACAACTATAGCGAGAGCAATTCAAAGGTACGCGGAAACAGGAGAACATTCCAGACGGGCCGGTCAAGGTAGATCTCGTGTTACCTCTGCTATCCAGGATCGCTTTTTAAGAGTAAATGCTGTAAGACAACGATTTATAACTGCAACACATTTAAGAGCACAACTTCAAGACGCAGGTGGTCCACTCATATGCGTTCAAACTGTACGCCGACGACTGAGGGAGGCAAATTTAAGACCCAGGATTGCTGCTCGAGGACCCGCATTAACAGTAGATCATCGAAGAGCCAGATTGAATTTTGCCAATGAGCATGTTAATTGGATGGAAGCAGATTGGGAACGTATTCTTTGGACTGATGAGTCAAGGTTCAGTTTGTATAATTGTGACAGACGTAATCGCGTCTACCGAAGACCCGATGAGCGATACAGTCAATGTAATTTTTTACACACAACTTTATATGGAGGTGGATCCGGCATGGTGTGGGGCGGAATATCTTTGACTGGGCGAACGGACTTGGTAACTGTGAATGGAAATCTCAATTCTGAGAGATACATCACAGACATTCTTGAAGCACATGTTTTGCCTTATGCCTCCTATATAGGACCCAATTTTTTACTTATGCAAGACAATGCGCGTCCCCACACGAGTCTTATCGTGAGAAATTATCTTGAAGAAGTAAGAATTGATCACATAGACTGGCCAGCCCGTAGCCCCGACCTTAACCCCATTGAACATGTTTGGGATTTTATCGGTCGGCGGTTACGAAGTGAGGGACGACAACCCCAAAATTTACAAGAATTGGAAGGACGCCTAGTCGAATTATGGAATGGCCTAGATCAGAACCGAATCAGAACTTTGGTTTTAAGTATGAACCAAAGATGTCGGGAGGTCATTCGCGGAAGGGGTGGAAACACCAGATACTAATTCTCTATGTACTTTTGTTTTGTTTCCTGTTATTCGTTGTTTTATTGATTAAAGCAATCCATTTTTCTAGGTATGTTTTTTGAGTTTTTGTCCTTTTAAGACCTTTTTCTCTTCTAAAACACCTTGCATCTCTCAATAAATTATAAGATATCAAGGAAAACAGAACGCAAAATGAGGCATTGAACCAGTATAAAAACATAACATTTTTATAGCACCTGGTATAATATCAAAATCATTCGTTTTACCAAAACAACTAAGACAGTGATATTCCTAAGAGAAAAACCTACAATTTGAAAAAAAATCGACCAAAACGAACAAAAATTGTCGAAAATACATAACCTCAAATTTGAGTTAACTTTTTGGTTGTGCGTTAAATAAGTTGCGCAGTGTAGATGCCTCAAATCAATTTAATTCACGAAGTATTAGAAAAACGCCATACAAATTTATAAATACGTCTCTCCTTAAAACCTTCCCAAAAGCTAGTTACTAGGTTTTGCCATATTACTACAGAGCAGTGTATGTATATATACACTGGCATAGTATGTATTAGATACACTGGGAACTAACTACATGAGGAAGAAAGTAAACCCTTATAAGTCCAAAATTTAGTTTTTTGTTCGTATAAGTTTATTATTCTACAAATTGATCTGTATTGCCTCGGCATAGGTCACGCTACACCCTTTCGAATAAACACAATAATTAAATTAGTAAAAGATATTACCGCCACGCGCGCGTTATAACCGCCTCATTTACTTCAATAATTCATTCGACAAAGGCTGTGTCTGTTTCTTTCCGTCTCAAAGCATCCGCCATTAATTTAAATGGAGATAACTGTCAAATGCTCGCCAAAATCCAGCGTGATATTCTGGAATACACCATATAGACATATGCAGCACATCATTGCCGAAGAACTAAAGCGTGGCCCGTCTATTATCATTATGCGTTGTTGATATTAACATGACAATGTGCATTATAGGGTAATTATTAAATATTCTTTCTATGCTCTATGCTAATGTTCACAATGCTCCCTCTCATGGGGGCACTCTACTGGATTATTGCATTTTTATTATTCATTTCTTTTTTGTTCCTGCATTATGCTCTTGTAGCTCTTTAAGCGGATTTGCATATGTTAGAATTATTCAATGACGATGAGCGTTATATTAATAATTTTTGATTTATTACAAACATCATATTAAATTGCGATTTATTTAGCATTGTGCTTTATTGTTAGGTTGCTGGTACGCTTATACTACCTGCAGTCTTGTTTATTTAAATAATCCTAACCGGTTTGAGATGGAACCAATCCCAGAGCATTTCAGCATTCTCATGTTCCATATTTTTAGGCATTCTTAATTTGTCAGTTATATTAATCCTTTATTTAATAATAATAATAATAATGTCCCTTTATTGTTCATCGAAGTTAATAAATACAAAACGATATAGGAACAGGGATGCGATAAAAAATATAACAGGGATGCCATATTCAAAAAAGTTGCTCTACTACCTAACCATTCCATTAAAAATACCAAGGCAGAAATATTGGTAGGTATTCTAAAACACACACAAGCTAACTAAACTCATAACAAATAGTATTAGTTTCTGTTTGCAAAAAATTCACTTTTTCAATAAATATCATACAGCAAAATATGCTCCATCGTTTAGTATAAGAACGGTACATGTCACGTTCCTCGTTTTGACAACAGATGGCGACAGAAGTGGTCCGATTTTAAAAATATTGTTACGTTGGGCGTGAAAAGTAGATAAGAACCACATATATCCAGTTATCATTTTCAACGTTTCCAAAAGTCGCGTGACGTGACAGAGACAGGAACCACATAAATAAAACGTTGAGTATGGATACCTAATTGGATATATATTAATATATATCCAATTAGGTATCCATACTCAACGCTTTATTTCATCGTGTGGTGAGTCGCACGTCGCACATCTTGTCCGTTTCGTTTTTGTTACTCCTGTTCAAAATGGATGAAATAAATTCCTACGATAGTATTAGACACCCTGATTACACTGAAACAGATAATAGTGATTCGTATTTAAGTGACAATAACCTCAAAAAAACGAATTAAAAATAAAGGAAACTGGAAACAATATAAAAGTAAGTTATATAGAAATAATGGCCTGGAATATATATCTGCGAGTACCTACCTAATAAAGTGGTTCCAGCTCGATCCAGTAATTATTGCTTACACCGAGACAAATCCGCCAGTACAACAGTTGTTTTGGCCAGTGTTGATTAACGAATATGCAATTTTGTATGTACACAAATTGCCTTCTTGTATTACAATAATGCAATCCGTTTTTCTACATTAAGTTTTATAATCAATAATCATTTTCTTACTTGCTATAATGCAAGTGTAAAATGCTATACAAGAATTGTATATTCATTAAACATAATCCAATACAACAGGTGTATTGGCATCGCATTGATTAACTGCCAAACAAATTTGTGTATACACAAATTACCTTCTTGTATTATAGAAATACGTAACCTGTTTATCTACTTATTCTACTTTCGAGTTGTATAGTCAATACTGAACGTTTTTAATTGCAATACATTTTATTTGATTTTTTTAACACAGTTTGTATTGCCATTATATTATTTTAAATTGGCGCGTAGAAGTGCATGTTAATTGGTACAGCAGACACCCCACTCCTACCCCACGACTCGACGACCTGTGACCTGTTCTGTGTTTAGATCTGTTGGGTGCGTACTGCATGTATTAAATAATCATAATTCATAATATTCATATTTTTACTGTAAAAGTTGATGCTTATTCTTCGTCTTGCGAGTGTGTGTCCTTTTGTTTGTTTAGGTACTATGGAAAATTTTCGATTCTCACATGAAGAATTAAAAAGATTTGAAGGCAAGTCAGATTAATAGCAGTTTATAAAAATCATAAATAGGTAGGTAATACAATGGACGGCGAAGGGGCCGCGACGCACGGCTAGACTCTGAGATTAGATAAATATTGAGTCGCCACAAACACAAAAATACATTTTTCTTTTAACATAACCTTATTTAATAATAAAGTTCATATTTTAAAATATCGATTTATTGCAAAAAAATAAAAGTAATTCTTAAAACGGCCATCTTTGCTACTGGGGGAGGGGGTCCATTTTGGGAAACCTTATTTTCTATTGTTTATGAGAAACATTTTTTATTTCTACATTGAAATTGAACAGCAATATTCACCTAATGCACATTAAAATTATGATTAATATACACGTTTATTAGTGATGAACGTCATTTCTATTCATGCAATGTTGGAAACTGTAAAATATTGTAACTCGTCGGGACATGAGAGCAAATTGGTTGTAAAATAAATTGTTGGGTGGGTCAAATTATTTTGTTTAATATAACTAATAATTATAAGTACGTATATTTAGAAGTCGATCTCTTTGTTGTTAAATTTCTGTTGAAAATATATAACCATTACAGTAATTTTTGTTTTTATTACCCTTCACATGTATACTGGTATTACAGTAAGTGTATAATAATAATACAGTTACCGGTATAATTGCAATACGATTATTTAATTAAAGGCAATATAGCATTTTGTATACTAGCAATATATTCGCTTGTATAATGACAATACAAACAGTTAAGCGGCAATATATAACTAGTAAAATAAGGGTAGAACAACTACTTACATAAAGAAAATATAACCACTTGTATAATAGCAATGCAAACTATTTATATAATGACAATGCAGCTATCAACCTCAATTTCAGAAAAACGTGTCGCATACTAGCAATGGTTTGTCCCAAATAGTATACACAAATTATATTGAAGTCATACAATTTTTGTATAATGGTTATTTTTTTCTCTCAGTGTATGTGCCAAAAATGTGTACGGAGAAGGTTTTCACAAAGTGTAAGAGATAAACTAGTTAAGGACTTTAATAACCTTAAGGAAAAGAATATTCAGGACGCCTACTTCTTTGGACTTATCTCAAAGGCTATGGTAGAAACTGCCATGAAACTATGGTGGAGACTGCCTACAAATAATATTAATAATAATGTTGTTCTGCCAGGCCCTTAGCCAAATTCAGAAGGACAACATTTCATTATAAAGTATGCAGATCTTATTTTTAAAACTAAATTATATTCCATTTATTTTTATATTTCGTCAGGTCTCATTAAATAGTCACGATATTTTTGTTTACAGGGGCGCTTCTTATGGACTCCATGGCATTGAAAATGGCAGAGTTAATAGAGGGTCAAACCATAAACTAACTTCTGATACACCACATCTTGATACAAGAGGAAAATCAATGGGATCAAGAATAAGAAAAAAAGGCGAGGATACAATAATTATTATTGTAATTTTGGGAAAACAATATGAAATTAAGTCGATGCGTATTATGTGATTTAAGATATCAGAAGGTAACATTTGGAAAGAAAATACATAGGTATCTAAATGAAGTTATTTCTATATAAGGGTAATATTTGGATTTGATTGCCCAAATGGTGTATAATAGCGTCATTCTTTGTCAATGCACCTTTAGATTTTAATGAAAGCATGGTCCTCTTAGTCTTCAGGCATTTTTCAAAAATGGCATAAGAAATTAAACAAAGATTTGTATTCTTCTAATATGTTAAACCGTTCATCGATTGATGATATAGCGTGGCCTAAGATCGGTAGGAAAAATTACAGTTAGGCTATTTTAAATTTTTAAATTGTTGTTTTGCTTCAATAACAAGCTTATCATCAGTTTTGTAATCAAAAAGGCGCATCACCGTTCCTTTCCTTTTTGTAGATTCAAAAAATTGACGTAGGGGGCAGGGGGAAGATTTGAACATGGGGCAGAGTAATTGGAGTCTGTCCAAATCGTGTAGAATAGCGTCATTCTTTGTCAATGCAGATTTAGATCTTGATCAAAGCATGGTTGGTTTTGCACCTACTTCCGTTTCTGTCAAGAAAATGGCTTTTTCTTTTGCCGAAAAACTTGACATAACGCAAAGATTTTCTTAGGAGACCCAATCAGCTGGTGATCATTGAGAACTCTTAGCGTTAGAAAAAGTGAAGGGCAATAGCCCCTCACTTTACGAACACGATTTACTGGATAAGCCAGGAGAAATATTCAATGTTGACGAAACTGGTCTTAATATTAATAAATTGGGGAAAGTTGTTCCTATAAAAGGTGTATAAGATGTGTATTTTTTGACGACTTCGGAATGAGGGTAAAATGTCCGTAGTATCTTGTTGTAGCGCAAAAGGTTAATTCTTTTCGCCTTTTTGATATTCAAAGGCAAAATGAAAAAAAATGAGGCTCTGGTCTTTCGCCAGGCTCTGGTGTATTCATGAATCCAAAATCGTCTTACATTAACTCAGACCTGTTCCTTAAATGCTAACCTGTTTCTTAAATGCGTTTAAAGAATACTTCTTACTCAAGACAAGTTCCGAAAAAAACTTATGAAGACTAGACGGGCACACATCCCATTGCAATGCGATTGTATTAGAATTAGCCGCTGAGAATGAAAAGTAGCTAGTGCTTTTGTGTTTGCCGAGTCACACAACTCAATCACTTCAGCCCTTAGATAGGGCAATCTTTGAGACCAATACATGGATCCTACAAAATGAAAACAGAAAATTGTCCAGAACAAATGTATCTAGACTGATAGGCAATACATGGGATAAGGCAGCTATACAGTAACTAATGCGACTGCCGGTTTCAGAGCTTGCAGGATTTATCCATTTAACCCGCAGGCTATTCCTGAACATTTTATTCGATTTCTGATGCAAGTTTGTCAGCTAATACAAATGAAAGGATACTTCCAACTGTCTCCAATCAAGTGATTGAACCGTTAACATCCTTCTGTTTGAGTAACGATCAATCTGGTCCATCAACAATGCCCTCCGAAGCACCTGGTCCATCAGCAATGCAATCTAAAACTTCATATAAAGAAATTCAAAAGAATTTAAGAAAAGCTAATCCCATCCCGGTAGTTCCTCATGGAATGTCGAAAATGAAGCAACAAGCTCTAGAACTGACCTCCCCTCAACATCGTGCCAAGAGACGAAATTTAGGTATATAATAGAAAAAGCACTTCCCAAGAAGAGAAGAAAAAAAGAGTAAGCCAGTTCAGAGAAATTAATAAAAAAGTTTCCAAAAAGTCTAAAATAATTCCAAAAAGTTCTCCAGTTCAGAAAGTGAATCGATTTTGCCTTCTACTGATGACGAATCTGATGGTAGTGATATTTTTTGCATTCAGTGTCGTGAATATTATTTCACTACCAAGTCCAAAGCTGATTGGAATCAATATTCGGAATGTAATCATTGGCTACATGAGACTGGTATAAGTCATTCAGGGATCTACAATGGTTGCACCAAAGAAGTACAAGAAAAACAATATATTTCCTCAGTGGAGCCTTTTTTCACAGCTCATCTGGGGAGAAAGCCCCACTAACACTTTTAATATGCATACCTATATCTTACAAAAATGTTCATTATTTTGAAAACAATGTGTTCTTAATCAAAGAGAATTATTCTTAGGTATTATATTTTTCCATACACATTTTAAAATAGATTAATATTAATTTAGTAAGTTGTAGTTATTTTTCAAAATATGGGGCGTATTTGCCCTGTTTACCATATATATCTACCACTTTCCAGTAGATTATGATGGCCATGAAGCATAGGTAACTCCAAAATATTATGAAAATGCAAGTCATTAGGAACTCGATATCTTAGAATTCAATACCAACGTTCAATCACTCAATATCAACGTAGATTCGTTGTAGATTCACAGTCAAGGGGTCCCGGGTTCAAATCTTACCTATATTATAGGCATAATGGTTACCGAAATAAGTATCAAATTTATTAATATAAAGCAACCGAAAAATGCTGCATTTTTATAGTAAATAATCGACTTTTTAATTAGCCTATAAAATGTTGTACATCTTATAATATTTTTACTATATAGCTGCTTGTTGCCATTGCTAACCTGTTATCTACAAGATGGCGATCTTTCAACAATATTATACCCGCAAAGAAATATAATGGATCTATTAAGGAAATATGAAAGCATACTATTAAACCTATTCATACCCGTACACAGAATGAAATAGGTATTACCTAGGTACCGCATAAGAATTGGTAAGTGACTCACTATGTTTAACTTTTGACTTTAGTAATAAATATCTACCTAACTATTTTACAAAAAAATCATACCAGTATAATGATATCGTCAAAAGATAAATTGCCCATAATATATTCTCTTTAACAATCTATTGACGTGTCAATTGAAAAAATATTGATTGAACAATTTCATTATATGATAATATTTTATGTTCAATAATATAGTTTAGAAAGCACAATTGATATTATATAAGGCTTACCTTGATAATGGAATAGGTATCTTAACTCTTAACGCCTAC
This sequence comes from Tetropium fuscum, assembly GCA_964058915.1. Taxonomy (NCBI): domain Eukaryota; kingdom Metazoa; phylum Arthropoda; class Insecta; order Coleoptera; family Cerambycidae; genus Tetropium; species Tetropium fuscum. The sequence goes on from CAXKVY010018480.1 coordinate 2,723,584, forward strand.
ATGGCATAGGAGATAATAAAATCATGTAAGAAACTAGTAGGTAGGTATATAAGCTTAAATGGAAGGAAGCTTGAATAATTCCGAATATGTCCTGCCGTGTCACATATGACGTTAAAAGTATAGAAATATATCCTAGTACGCGTATGTTTTCATCGTTATTAAGCACAGTGTTAGTCTTGCTTACACAGGATGAAGAAACGGATTTCAAACATTTTATGTTAAAGAGTGAATGTCAATCATCGCTTAAAGGTTTTATATTATGTATAATGTATAATTATTATATATAATGATACACCTTGTATAGTGTTATAATATAATATTATGTAGGTATCCACGACTTTAATATCACCCGATTTGAAAAACATTAGAGACCCAAGATAATAATTAATGTACATTGTCATCTGAATATGTAGGTACCTCCAGAATATACCCGTTACTTAATTTTTTTTTTAAGTATTGTAGTATAGTGTTTTCGTTTGATATACAATCTAGAGTAAAAAATTGTGCAGCATTTTACAAAGAAAACCCGTACCAATTACTACAGAAGCAGTAAATCACATCACTATGCAATACAAAAGGATATTTAGTGTAAAATTGTATACCGCCACAATTTCTTGTGAATAGAACTAGGGTCTCCAGTCCGCGGCTTACCATGTCGGTCGCTAACCCTCTTCAACTCACATAAATCCCATTTCCCTTCTCGCTCACTTAGAAGACCTGCCCTGAACAAGCCGGCAATTTACTGGCTTTACTGCTCAGTGGCGTATCATCATGCACCACCAATGTGAAGTGACTTCAAAAAATGTCTTATTATGTCATATTCACATATGTGCAAAACTAAGCCAAAAACTTATTTGGTTTTGAATGTATTTTTTGGTTTCAAATATATTGAAAAAATTTTGCATGCTGCGTGTACACTTAGTGCTCAATTTAGCCCATAGCAATTTAAAATAAGAGAAAGAAATTAAACATTTCTTGCCCAGTAAGGACCACGGGGAGCTAAGAGCGCCCCTTGCCAAGATAGAACATGGTTAGGTTACTTATTATTATAGTATAGGTAAGACTGTTAGTAAAATTTATAACAAATTAACTCACCAATTTGCGGGATGTTATTATTTGCACATATAGTTACACTCACATTGGCTCACATTCCATTAGTTTGCATATCAACCGAAAGCACTATAGTAATATGAAGATATTGCAAATTTTTTCTTATGCAATTGTAGAGGAAAGTCTAATTGATCACTGAATATTCATCAGTACCCAGAGAGAAAAGTCCAATATTGAATAGTTAAGTGGATAGGAAAGCTGTATGGAATCAGTGTTGATGGATTGTTATTAAATGTTTACCCCAGCATGTACCCTAGATTCTGCCTACATCCAATATCGTTGGAGAGAGAGGCAGAATCTGGAGAAGATATAAGGCAGATAAATAGGTAATATCCTAGGTAAGTAAATTATTCCCACTCTTTTACAAAGATAAGGTTTTGCATAAATGTACAGTTTATAGGTAGTTCATACCTGGTACGATATTACTTAATATTTAATATCATAATAATTAATATTGTATTACTTACGATTCATAAATATTTTAATGTAAATACAACAAAGAGCAGAAAACGGAAGCCACAGGACAAGACGCCAAAATTCAAACATATCTGCAGGCGACATATCTACCTATTCCTAACCTAACACAGGCATTCCGTCCGTCTGCCTTCTGGCATTATGGCACAAAGCGAGATGTAACTAAAATATTAACATATTTTTCTGAAGATGCCTTTTTCCGTTCTGCCTTTCTGATAATGGATAATAATCAAATTAACCATTTTCAGTACAAAATCGCCACAAAAACCAAACAAAGCTTTAACAGGAAATTTCGGTTTTGCTTTAAATTTTACCTCGGACAACTTTCAATATCAGAGGTGCAAAATCCATCGTTTCCTATTTCAGAATGTGATACCGTAAAATAGGTATTTAATTAATTCGGTTCCTTACAAAATGGCTTTGCCTCAGAGCCTCTGCAATACCTAGGTATTCTATCAATGGCGCCTGAGTGTATTTAGACAGTTTCTTCTTCTCTGATATCTAACTTAGACCATTTCTGGACAAAATTCTCTGGATTGTATGAGACCCCAAAACGACGACCCAGTGTTCCAGCATAGATTGTACCAGTCCTGTTTTATCTCAAAATATGAGGTATCCAGTTTTCAACAAATTACTGGTAAACCCTTCACAAGTATCGCTGGTGGCACCATCGCGGCGATAAGAATGTGCAATTCTTAGTCTTTATGAAAAGTAAACAAATCATATTAAATTAAATGAGAAGAGAAACTGAAAAACATTAAGAAGTTGACAATTGGTCTTGTGCCATTTGTGAGGATAACACAGTAGAAACTATGATTTGTTGTACGAAGTGCAACCAATAGATATATAACAAATATGCAAATGTATCTGCTAAAACAAACAAAAATACTGCGCTTCATAAAGACCAATACAAAATATTTAAAACAATACACATGCAGCACAGTACACGTGATAGAAGTGAATACGTCTTTACCGATTCGTTGAGAGTGAGAGAGAGAGAGAAAGAGAGAAAGAGAGAGAGAGAGAGACAGAGAGAGAGACACACAAAAAGAGAGAGAGAGAGAGTTGTATTGTACATATTCCAGGTATATCGAAATAATAAGACGTGGTAAACAAATTTAATATTTGATTTATTTCTTCAATTTGTACATTACCTACAATTGGGGCAGGTATAGGTGCAGCGGATATTATGGCTTTGTGGCATAGTGGAGTGGAGTTTTAGTTTACCGAGTGTCATAATTGAGGCGGCTGGTGGCAAAGAGTAAAGGATAAACAAACAACTATAAAAAGCTTTTGATGTTAGCCGACTGTATACTGAAAACAAATTGTGACACTCGGAAATCTTAAAGTACAGAGAACTAACTATAACTTAGGTGTGAGACGTATGTTTGTGAACAGATAAGATCATCATCCATTTGGATCAGATTCGTAAGCCCAATCCAAATATATCCAGCAGGCTATGCATATAATATTATATTCTGGTTAATTCAGATTATGTCACCGTCGTTTATAAACTATATCAAAATTGCTTCCCGCTTTAGAACACTCTTGTAGGGGATCGTTGCCCAAGTCAAAGCTGCATTCGCTATCTCTGTTTCTATTTCTCCCTCATATCTCACATATGCTTTATCTCACTTGCGAGACGAAAATTTTATAAACTGTATCGTGATGCGATCTTGAAAAATCACTCTTATGCGGCCAAAGAAGTATTCGCTCTCTTGCTCTGTATCTACTTGCTACTACGTAGCTTTATAGGCACTCATGATTTTTCTTATTAGGTAGGTAAATATTATTTTAGTTTGTCATGATTATTGATTATTTTTTTCCACTACACTGACGACCACTGGTACTTAAACACCTACTTAAGTACCTACCACAGTATTTCTGCATGACATGACGAACACTGGTATCTCGATTCCTATTCAATTAAAATATATATACAAAATAATTTTACCGAATTGAACGTAAGAACAATGTAAACACAAAGTCCTTTTTACATTTGAAAAGTAACAAAACAAAAAAAATATAAGGTTATATCAACATAATATACCTACTTATTTCCCCAATTGAATTTCTCTAACGTTACAGATTAGGTTAGGTTATATTTCTGCATGACATGATGAACACTGGTATCTCGATTCCTATTCAATTAAAATATATATATATATATATATATATATATATATATATATATATATATATATATATATATATATATGTACAAAATAATTTAACCGAATTGAACGTAAAAACAATGCGAACACAAAGACCTTTTTACATTTGAAAAGTAACAAAACAAAAAAAATATAAGGTTATGTCAACATAATATATTTCCCCAATTGAATTTCTCTAACGTTAGAGGTTAAAGTGGAGAACACTCGTGTACTCGTGTACTACAATTTACTAGTAGGTAGTAAATTGATAATAAAGAATCATAGATATGTAGGTATTTAGTTAAGGGTCAGTGTAATTGCAATGCTTTATGTAACGAATTCAGCCAACCCCAAGTATCATAATGCATGGGAAGGAGGCTATAGAATAAACTATCCGGTAATGAAAATTTCTCAACAAAAAAGGATTCGTTGCTAATGATTTTCCCATGACGTTCGAATAAAAATAACAAAAATCCTTTAATTAAAATCCACAATAACCTGATAAACTGTTGTAGGTATGCCTCCGCATTGAGCTTTTTGGAACAGGCACCCATTGATGCTCAAAAGAGGATATTTCATCCCGTAGTCCTTTGTCAATAAGAAAAAAACTACTATACGACACACAATTCAAAAACACCTGTACAAAGGACCAAGAGACAAAAAATTAACATAACAATAGCGAGGCGGGCCCCATTCTGTTTTTCAAGCATAACGTGCCGAGATAAAGCTTTAAGCTCCTCCTATATCCTCGATTGGTTGTTTCATTGCGCTATCTGCTACGCATGCTCAATGTGATCTTACCTTTACTGGCGTATGCTGGAGCATATAGCGCCGTGAGTCGTATCGAAATACACGTAGGCTGTATATTGTGAATTGAAAGTACTATTATCTATAAAAAAAAGACTATAAGGCCGTTTGTGATAGTGTTTGTGATAGTTTTAGTGATTAAACTGGACGAACGGCAACGGCCTCAAAATTGATCTGGATCTACAGAGACAGGCCTCCAACGGCCACTTCATGAGGTAGGTACCTATGTCCGTGTGTTTACTATGTAAACAAACCGTAAATCATCATATGGGATGTGTCTATGCCCATATGGTAATTAACATATTGCCACTAGTATTTATTGACTTGTCAAATGCTTTAACCTCGGCGTTAAATGCAAATTGGGAACTCAATGCGTATTAATTAAACAATGTTTTACACTTACTTGTGAATTTTAATTTTGATGTTTGAAGAGATGGGTCTTTGCTTAAGGAAGATTTTGTCGTTGGCCTTGGTTGCCATTAATTATTTTGGTTACCTAAGTGATCAAAGCCTGCGTCTTAACTTTCAAATTCCTACTGCAATTATCGATATCCTGTATCAACTCTTACGAGATATCCTATAGGAGTACCTACCTACCTACTAGGAATATATATATAGGTATGACGGAATGATGCTAACGGATTATTGGACAATTTTGTCGTCCTGATAGGTATAACGGAAATGATACATATGATGATGAGGTGAAATCGCCCATAAATAATAATGGTATCACAATATTTCCACAAAATGAATACATTTTAATACCTATTATAATACCTAATAGTAACCCGTTAATACACATATTGAACTAAACCTACTAACTAAATTAAAGATATACCTACCTAGTTGTAAAGGAATAAGAACAAATACTCATACGTTCTTTATAACTTTATAAATATTTCTAGATTATACCTAGGTACCTAAGTATAGTTAGAACTTGATTTCACGCGCCTTTGAATTATTTGAATGGTTTTCATTTAGTTTTTCTTAGTATTCGAAAACGAATAGGTACGAAAAAATGGATTTCAGTGGCTTCGTCGTGTCTACATTCTATTCACGGGGCAACTTAGGTATGTCTAGTACTGGTTGCTATAGTTAAATACGTAGAAGTAATTAATAGTGACAGTGTCAGAAAATTTTTCAGAATTCAATTTCCTATTTTACTTGAGTTTACATGACTACATCTGAAACTTATCATCTAGGTATACAGTATTGGAATAAGTTTGCCTAGCTTTATTTCTCGGGAACATTAATTATTTAAAAGAATCAAAATACCAGCCCATCAGCTGAAAGGCAGATAGGTACCTACTAAGGTTCCTGATTTCAGAACTATTAGGTACATGTTTTCTCTTGTCTATTACATTTATCTGTGGTTACACGATTGAGTCTTAATAATGACGGTCTTATTCCCTCACCTGTCGACTCAGGGGCGCACCGGGAAGTTTTGCTCCGGGAAGGGTTTTCTCAAATTCTCAATACATTGCAATGTTGCCAAACTTACAATTCTAGACTTTATTTTGACATATAATGTGAAAAATGTATTTAAAATAGATTTTTCATATTAGATATGTGTCAAAAATAATTTTTAATATACCTTGATATTTTTTTTCACATTCACTAGGGGTCCCAGGGGGAAGGTTTCAACCCTTTAAACCTCCCCCTCGCTGGGCCAGTGTGTCGACGTAATGTCTAGTTATAGTCATACCCTTTTATTATTTAAAAATTTTACTAAGGAATCAGTCAATTAGGCCCATTTAGAGATTATATTTGTGAGCGTAATGAAGGATATATGAATCTATCGATAGCTTTTAGGCTAAGTAGCTACTTAGCCGTTAAGATTCGTGTAGGAATCGGTAAGTCTTACCGGTTTACCTACACGTTCTGTCTTACCGGGTAAGACATGGATATCCACATGTCTTTTAAAATAGTACCTATATAGGTAGGTATACCAATATATCTAAATATCTATATCATATATGGGCAACCCCGGCCTCCAGCAGCTCAATCCGGCCCGCCAGAGAATCAGAAAATTCAAGTAACGATATCAATTCAAACCGATAAATAATATTATTAAGCGTACGCAGTTGAACGCCACAGATCGAGTCAGAAATAGTGGTTAGAAAGAGACAAGCAGATAAACATTCGGGAAGCCGCTCGTTTACTTGAAGCCCTCTCGTACGATCGAGAGTATTCTAGTTGCTTATTGGGGGAATAAATAAACCGCTCAGTGCGCGACACGCGCTCATTATATCTTATCTTATATCATTACTTAACAAGTGATAAAGTTCGGATCGCATATTCGCATACGGTCAAGAGTACGACGCGGGAAATATTCAAGCGAATTCTGTCAACATGTCTGGCTTAAGAAAGCGGAAAGTGGACACAGAATGTCGTCAGTTCCAAGACAAATGGACTGATCAATACTTTTTTATCTTGCAAAGTGGTAAACCTATGTGTTTGTTGCGCCCTGAAACAATTTCTGTTTTAAAAGAATACAATATGAAGCGGCATTACTCCAGCCGCATTTCGCTCAATATAATTTATTCTCGGGCCAGTTAAGAAAAGAAAGATAAAATTAAAAAACTCATTACCGATTTAGGGAAACAGCAACAAATGTTCCATTCACAAAAATCAAATCTAGACAGTGTTGTTAAAGCTAGTTTTATAATTAGTTCCAAAATAGCGAAAACATCGAAGTCATTTTCTGAGGGACAATTTCTTTAAGATTGCCTAGTAGATATTGCATAACTTTTGTGCGCAGAAAAGAAGGAGTTTGAGAAAGTGACGTGACGTGAAGCTTATCGTGACGTACTGTTGTTCGACGTATAGATATGATGGCTAGTGATATCAAAAAAACAGACAGAGGTGCAAAGTACTTTTGAGCAATATAATTTGCAATGGTGTAAATTACTTGGAGGAAAGAGCAACAAGAATGTGATTTAATAATTCCGCATTGCATTATTCACCAACAAAACTTGTGCTCTAAGTCCATTCGACTGAAGAATGTAATAGATGTGGTAGTAAATACCATTAATTTCATTAGATCTCGCGGTCTTAACCATCGGCAGTTTAAAACATTTTTGGATGAACTATCTACAGAACATGATGATATAACACATTATTGCGAAGTAAGGTGGCTAAGCAAAGGTAAATTGCTAAAAAGGTTCTATGACCTTAGAAAAGAAATAGCTGATTTTATGGAAATGAAAGAGAAAACATTGCCGCAAATTTGTGACCCAACTTGGCTTTGTGACTTGGCATTTCTGGTAAACATCACAGGACTCTTAAACGATCTGAACTTGTAGCTCAAAAAAATATGGGCAATTGGTAATCAGCTGCTCGTCATATTAAAGTTTTTCAAAACAAAATTCGCTTGTGGGAAACAGAAATGGGAAGTAAAAACTGTTTTCATTTTTTAACATTTTCCATTCACGAAAACATTGAATACGGTCGCTATGCTGATGAACTGGAACTAGTGTCAGAGCAATTCTGTGATCGATTTTCCGATTTTAGGAGTATGGGTAGCATTTTCAATATTTGCACTTTCAGTCTTCAAGAAGACTCATATTTGTAGTCTAAATTTGATGATGTGGAACTAAGCGAATTTTAAAGAACATACCTTTGCAAAGAAAAGTATCCACACCTGAGAGTTTTCGCACGAAAAATTATTTGCACATTCGGAAGCACGTATAAATGTGAGCAGCTTTCTTCAACCATGAAAATTAATAAAAATAAGCATCGTAGTCGGCAAGTTATCAGTGTTCATATAACTGTTATATACTTAAATTAAATTAAATGTTTATATCTATAGCTAATAAATAAGTGAATCGATAGCTAATGAACAAGTGAATCTATCTTCTACCTAATTATCATGGCGCCCAACGTAGGGCCCAATGATTCGCTCGCTCCCTCCCTTTGAAAATTATAAATACCTTATAGTATATAATTTAATATTTCTGTTTGTTTTCGTTAGTACGTCAGTTGAGTAAGTATGAATAGATATGATCTCAAAATATTTTTCTGCTTAAAAAATTAACCGGCGGAAGGGCAGACTATCGACTATCTCCTATCTCTCTGGGGGGTAGTTCATGGTGACGCTGTAAGACTATATTTGTAAAGATTGCAAAGATACGCTGTGACTAGAGTCCCGCTGCGGGACCCAGGTCCAGTTCCAAATAACGTCATCAAATGGCGTGGCATAGGTAGCGTATCGGGACTGATATTCCATACCGACTCGGGACTAGCATCCGGTCCCGAAAGCGTCATAAAATGACGTCATCAGTAGGTGTGTTGGAACTGAATCGCTGAATTGTCTGGAGTATATCTGAAGTGGAAAACAATTTTGGAACTCTAGCCCAAAGTATCACTGAACTTGACGGTAACAATTTTATTAAAAATAAGTCCCATGAGTTAGTTGATAAGATTGAAAACTACACTCGTTGTGGTTGCTGTGAACGACACCGAAATAACTTACAAACAAAAAAGTATACAAACACGAATAACTTAAATATATTCATTATAAGCAACGAAATTTTAACTAACTGTTCGTTTATCGACCAAATATCGACTTTATGAAATTTTGCAAATTAAAATGCCAGAGACTGTTAAAAAAAGGTATTTCGACCAGAAGGTTCTGATACCACAATTGGTTTAAAGAAAAAAAAAAGAAAAACGATGTTAATGAATTTTCCAACTTCGGTATAAAAAGTTCCATTCTGTTCAAACTGGTGAAAATGTTGCGGACTTCAATATAGAAAATAACCCAGAAAAAGTATAGAACGTCGTTTTGGATCCCATCGTTGATTTCTCCTTAATTCGCCCATTCTTGAAGTGAAACGGCTGGAATATTCTACAAAATATGTTGACCCAAAAAGGACGGTAATGTGTGGTGTGTTATGCCAAACAATGTCGACTTCCTGCATCACCTCAATTAAATGTAAATTCTGCCTTCAGTATTTTCATTAAAAGTGTATAAGTATTAAAAAGATTCCAAAGAGGCAGTTTTTGTTTAAACTTCCCGACAAGACTAGCCAAAATCAAAGCCAATTAATAAATTTTAATTTTTTATACAATATTTTACAATAGATGGAAATTTTAACCGCATAAAAACAGCCGGCCAAAACAGTCGGCACCTCTTTATTGTAAATCGGCTTTATTGCTTTATTGTCCGGCACACGGCGCGGTCAACAAAGAATTACGACGCATCAGACCAGTGTGTTTATTCGCTTTACACCAGCGCGCAGCCGTAGATAGTTCATAGATAGTCGGGCTGACTTCAAGTTCCATTAGTGGACTCCCATGCACGTTTTCAACTATTCTTCGAATCCTTATTCCACTGCTAAATACATAGGACGAAATTTCATGATAAGTGCCGACGCCGACGGTCCTGTGAGCCAAACATCAAAGAGACGGCCGCGCCGGCAAGTGATATAACTAATTCCTACTCAACTGTGCTTATAGTTAGGTATTTTTTAGCATTATTTTAAAAAAATATAGCAATATTGTTTTGTGAAATAAAGTGAAATATACTTTTGTCTTATTACTCTTACTTATTTCAATAATATACCATGTAGGTATATAATGTGTAAGGTGCGATTCTTCTTATAAATTCGGGACAGGATGAAGGTCCAGGACCCGGCACGGAATATCAGTCCCGACACGCTACCTATGACGTGTTCAAATTTGGTGACGTCATTCGGAACTGGACCAGCGGCGCGGCTGGACCTCTAGTCACAGCGTTTCAGAAAACTTGTTTTTAAATAATATATCACTAATTCCTAATATATATATATTAATTTATTTCGACATAAATAGGTTTTGGATACCTCCTTGTGCACCACGACGTTCACGACTAAGACAATTCATCTGCGATCTCAGACTTTTTATTATTTGTCGTATGAACATGTTAGATATGCACAGATATTATGTATCCAGTTTCTGTAAGCCGCCATACCTTCGCTGCAAACTATCACAATTATCTTGCCTTACCATGTTTCCCTAATAATATTTTTCTATCTATCTCTATTCTACCTTTATTGTTTGAAAAATCAAGCTGCTTTACAATAACAAATTCTGTCAAATTTGTGCTAATGTATCAACTAACTCTAGTGTCGAGCTACCGGATAGTTTAAGGTTAATCTACTAAAGTTTTCAGTTTCATTTTAATCTATTTATATTACGGGCACAGACACTTAAATAAAATTAAATGTTTATATACCTACATCCCGATATCTATAAAATACTGAATCTGCTGTCGTCTCTCTAAATATCATGGCACCCAACGTAATGCCCGATGACTTCTTTCGCTCCATTTGAAAATTATAAATACCTAATATCATAAATTTACTATATACCCTATACCCTGTTTGTTTCTGCGCCAGGTGATCAGTAAGCATGTTTAGATAATTATGGTCTTAGAATTGGGACACGGATTTTCAACGTAAGATATTTTCTTTCCAGCTTGAAAAGTTTACCGGCGCAAGTTGGAAATCCAACTTCTATCTCTAGATATATAGGAGATACAAAGAACGATATAAAGATTAAATTTGAAGAGTCTATTTGGCTTTCAATTTGAATAGTGTTATGCCTCGTTTTGACATAACTCGTTTTTGAGTAATATTTCACTAATCCCTAATGTGTCTTAATTATCTTCTTGGCATGACTAGAACCATTCGGTCTCGGACATTTTGATATTTGCCGTGTAAAATTGTTAAGTATGTACAGGTCTTGGTCTTGTGTATTCCAGTTTCTATAAGCATTAATCGCTGGAAACTACAGTAATACTTGTAACCTTGTTACAGACACTTAAAAAAATTATGTTTTGTCCATATCGATATATTACATAAACTACTGAATCTGTGTTCGCTTCTATAATTATCATGGCGCCCAACGTAGAGGCCAATGTTTCAATATTTGCAAAAAACATCATACGCACTGCGGTCAATAGATACGCGTCTTACTGGTTTCGGATGATTTGGTACTTAACCCAGTAAAGAACACTTACTAACCTTGATACTCAATAATATATTATGTAGGTCCTATTATTCTCCCCTATTTTTTATGTGTACACCTTTGATATACATCATCTATGTAGGACAATGCTGACATCTGTTTCCATTAATTTTTCAGTAAAAGTGTTGGTAAAACTCATTTGGTATGTTAAATAATAATTCAAATTTTAAATAAATGTGTTTGGAATATGTAACTTATTTCATCTGTAGTGCGTCTTTCTAATCTGTGTAAATTGAATTTTGGAGCGGTTCTGGCAAATTTATAAAAATAGACACTTTCTCATGATTTCTGTACATCTGAAGTTCATGGAGTATGATCATGATCATCTACTCATTGCGACGTATACCTACTTCCATAAGAGTTTTCTAATTTTGCGGTAATAAGGAAATCATCCCCAACCAGATTTTTTTTATCTAATTACGATTTTGATAGATATAATTTCCAGATTTGTAATCCAAAATAATATTAATATGACCATGGACCATGTTATTGAAGCAGATACATTCCATAGAATGTCTTGTACCTATATTTGTGACTGGATAATTTCGTAAATTACCTATATTTGTGACTGGATAAAGCATAAAATTAATAGGTATCGATATGTCCCCTTGGTAGCAGTAAATTCTTAGGTACTAAATTAGATAAATGGACTTATAACAATCTTGTAGATAGCCCGTGAGAGATTTGGGAAGGTCAAACCGAGTGTTTGTATCGGCTAAACAAGGGCTAAACAACCCCTGCAGGACACTTGTCGACCAGTGGGAGATATCGCTACCCGCCGTGCAGATTTTCGCGTCGATTGTTTTGGGCAGCTGCAGCTACCGAAGCTGACCGGCTGTTCGAGTGACGATCTTTTAGCCAACTGCCTGAAAAATCATCACAGGATTTATTAACACACGAACCTGTTGACTGCTTTCGGCGTCGGTTAATTTGTTTTAATTCACAGTTTTCCTGTAAAAAGGGGTACATTTTCTCCCGCATTTTTGGTATCCGTGTATGCAAAAGTATTGTCTATAATTAATTACTATTAAGTATTGATGTGAAAAACATATTTTTTTGAGAAACTTATAATTTATACTATCTGATATGATGTATCATTGTACACATGTTGCACCAATTGTTGTTATCACTTCTATTATGATGAGAAACAAATACATACTTGTAGTAATAAATTGACACCACCTTTTTTCGTTAAATAACTCTAAATAGTGTATAAATTTATTATTTCAATTTACTATTCAAACTAAAATTATTATTATCAATTATTATTTATAATATCTACATTTTGAGACGTTTCATATTCTGATAAAGTAGGTATAATATTCCTATAAAGTTGCTACAAAGTAGGTACTGATGAAATTTCAAAGTGGCGGATGAATACTGCCTTTATTATCCAAAGCAAATAAAAATCTTGTTTCGGTGTTTTTGAGGTAACAGATCAAATATGTTTTGTCAAAATATTCAAGGTGGTTGACATTTTTGCTATTTAATAGTCCGAGACGACTCATATCGGTGCGGTGCCTCGTTTTTTCACTCAAATCGGTGTCTCGAATTTTGTGGTCGCAGGTCACAAATATTTTATATAAATCAATATTCAAGTAGCGGTTTGAAGATGGCGGACATGTTTGTCGAAATCGACTTAAGATCGGTCTCGGGAACTTTGGGGGCACTGATCACGAATTTTTTGTCACAATAAATGTTCAAAATGGCGGATATTGTTAGCAGTCATGATCGGAATCGACTCAAAAGCGGGGTCTTGGGAATGTTGGGGTTGTTGATTAAGAATTTTTGCTCAAAATCAATATTCAATTTGACAGGCATCGCGTCGTGAGGATGGCAACATTTTTGCGATTTATATGGTCAGAATCCATTCAAAATCGGTATCTCGGGAATTTTGAGTTCTGTGATTACGAATGTTTGTCAAAATTAATATTCCAGATGGCGACCTTAATATGGTGGATATTTTCCTTTCATGGTGAGAATCAACTTAAAATCAGTGTCTCCCAATTTTGGGGTCTCTAATCATAAATGTTTTGTCAAAATCAATATTTATGATGGGGCCGTCTCAAATTTTGCCATTTCGTCAATAAATAGCCTCCCATATTATTTTTCAGTGTTTCTGATAACGTTATGTCATTCAGAAGTCAAATATATCATCGTCCTATGTACAGGGTAAGTCTCTTAAGATTGACACCCCCTTATCTCACTTATCCTTTGCCGATTTAACTCATTCAAAAAAGGAGTGGACGCGGTTTTTGATGAATTTTTATAATCTGAGCACGGATATTAAAAATCTCGTCAGATATACAGGGTGGAAAATAAAACATGATTTTTTTAAATGGAACACCCCGTATATTTTTATACCAAAATAATGTCCTTAATTTTCTGAATAAAAAAATATCTAATTGTTATATAATCACTCCACCTGATCGTGAGATATTACTAAAAACTTATCACATTACGGGTGTCAATTATAAAACAAAAAACATCAAGATACCACTGGAAACAATGCCATTTATTGAGATAATAAATAAATAATATATAGGTGACAATAACAGTAACGAGTAATAACAATAAACAAGATAAGCCTAATAAAAACAAATAAAAATCAATATTAATACAGTAACACAATAGAGTAACACAATTTTATTTATTTACACGTAACGAAATTAAATATTTTCCACGTAACCACTACCATTCTGAATACACATTTGGCATCGCTTTATAAAATTGCTTCTCACCCTTTGAAATATATCACCATTTTGGTTTAATTCCGCAATTTTTACACGTATGCATTCTTTTAACTCATTCATATTATTAAAAACCCTAGTTTCGTATATATCTTGTTTTATCGTACCCCAGAGAAAAAAATCCATAAGTGTCCGGACTTTTAGCGGGCCAATGTGTAACACCGTGCCTTCCTATCCAAATAGGATATTTTCTGTTTAGGTATTCGGTGACGTTCCTTGCAGAGTGTGGTGGTGCTCCATCCTGCTGCCAAATAACAGATCTGTTGTTCACTAAATTAATATTATCTAAATAATTTTCAACTGGATGTTGAAAAATATCCACATAACGTTGTGCATTTAAGGGCCCATTTATAAATACAGGACCTACAATAGCATCCTTGTGGATGCCACACCACACGTTTACAGTTTGGTATCCTTGTTTTTTTATTTTTTTTTACAATATGTGAATTTTCCGCTGCCCAGTAATGTGCATTTTTTCTGTTAAAAATTCCCGCAGTAGAAAACTTCTTTCGTCAGTCCAAAAGACATGACTTAGAAACTCATCATCTTCCTCTATTCTATCAAGTATGTCTCTGCAGAAGGTTAACCTGTCTTGAAGGTTGTTGTCGTCTAAATATTGAACGGCAAAATACTATATGGTTTAAAATTATGGCGATGTAATATTTTTATCACACTTCTTTGTGATATATCCAATTCTATTGCTGCGGCATAGGATGATTTGGATGGATTTTCAGCAAAATATAATAACGCGTTGAGTTCTGTGTCTTCTCCTGTTTTTGTTCTTCGCCTTTCCCTTTTCTTGTCTCTCAGAGATTCGGTATTCCTAAACTTTGCATAAATGTTTTAAAAACTATTTTTAGAAGGAGGTAGCCTTTCTCGAAATAACCTAACATACTTCCTCCGAGCAAGAGACTTATTCTTGTTGCACTGAATATAAATTTCAAGTAACTCTTTTCGCTCTTCCAATGAATATACCATTTTCAAAATAACTTGCTTCTTTACGAACACTACGTATTTTTTACGCTAATATCTAAGAGAGTGAACTACTTACTATATCACAAAAAACTGGATGACATCTGTCAACAAATAAACAATGCAAATATGCATTGTTTCCAGAGGTATCTTGTGGTTCTTATTTTATAATTGACACCCGTAATGTAAGTTTTTAGTAATATCTCACGAACAGGTGAAGTGATTATATAACAATTACACATTTTTGGATTCAGAAAATTAAGTATATTATTTTGGTCTAAAAATATACGGGGTGTTCCATTTAAAAAAATCATGTTTTATTTTCCACCCTGTATATTTTACGAGTTTTTTAATATCTGTTCTCAGATTATAAAAATTCATCAAAAACCGTGTCTACTCCTTTTTTGAATGAGTTATATCGGCAAAGGATAAGTGAGATAAGGGGGGTGTCAATCTTAAGAGACTTACCCTGTACAGAACAGCGGCAATATTCCGTTTTGTAATCGATGGGTTCGAGGTTCAAACCTTGCCAATACCGAACAGTTTTTTGTATTATTTACTATTATAATTATTATAGGTACTCGTCGCTGCTTCCATAAAAAACATTCAATAAATGTTGCATAGCTACTTTGTTTTTTATATTAAATACAAGACTCAGCGAAGAGGATCCTATAGAATGTTATACATTTCAGATAAATTTTCATTCATAATATTAATAAGGATCGGGATATATTCCATAATTTTCCGCGCTATTATACAAGTGATTGTTGTTATGAAAACTGCCGCGGCGCGTAGCGCGTGGGCTTTTCTGTGTCAACAGACACGTGTATAAGATAGCAAGGAAAATGTTCTGAAGATATCCCGTGTTGTATTTGGCGAGAGAATCGCTCGCGTTAATAAATTTTAAAAAATGCCATGACATTAAATTTGGCTTTGCATTTGATAAGCCACTGGCGGCTTTAGGATTTAGTCTTGGGGGGTAGGGGGCCCGAGGTTTCTTGGAGTAGGTAATTATACAGTGGCGTAGCCAGGATTTCTTTTTGGGGAGGGCTCCGAGCATCACTACCGTGATGGTAGATCTGCCCCGTGAGACCCTAATATAAAATTTAGAAATTTTTTCCACAAAAATCCATTTATACAAAAATACCGACTTTTACAAAGTTTTAGAACTTCATACCTTTTTCAAATAAAAATATATTCCGAATAAGTTTATTGAAATAAAATGAAATGTGTTTATTTAAAATATGTTTATGTAAAATATTTTTTTAAAACATTACAAATAAAAAAAATAAAAAATCCGGGTAAAACAGAAACGCCGTCAGAATGTAAACAGGTATAGCATTTATTTAGGTCCTTTAAATAAGTGATAACATAAAAAATAATATTTAACAATAAATACTGAACAAACATTTAGGAAATAAAAAAATAAACACTAAGCATTGCATATTAATTCATTGCAGTTCACTCTCGTCTGCTGTCAGCGGCCGTCGTCAACTCGCAACTCGCCCACTGCACTCCATCTGTCTAGTCGGTGAAATCCGTCTAATCTAAATTCTAATAGTGTATAATGCATAACATTGGCAATGTAGCCGAGAACGCCGCCCTGCGGTGGAGCAGTGGTACAATGGGATAGCACAGAAAATAAAACGGTGCGCAGCGCATGGTGGATATGAATATTGCAATAAAAAATATGTGGATAGTCAAACACATAAAACCTACGAACATAGTAGAAAATAGTGGACAAAAATAACTACAAAAAGCATATATACCCAATATATTTTCGTATCAAAGTTCGTATATAATAGTAGTAATCTGGAATGTGCCATGTCCTTTGGTAGGAGGCGCGCGCCCCCTGCCCCCCCCCCCTAAAGCCGCCACTGAATAAGCAGTTGTCACTTATTTGCTATTGACAAAGTAAACTGTTAAAATCTGTATGCGGTTTGCAACGGAATCAATAGAAAATTTTAATGTTGATGCTAAAATTGATAAAAGTACACTAAATAATTAATAATTATATTTTTGTACCCTATTTTGTATTAAAACAAAATTGGTACTATATAGCCTATAACTTCCTCAATCGAATATTTCTCTAGCGAAATTGTCGAATATCGCCCTACATACAGAAAGTATTCATTAAATTGATATTTGATTGGTTGTCATTATCTTTGTTAATGGTACATTCTAATCATGTAATCATGTGAGAGATGAGGGTGATTCTCTAGGATCCTGAAAACCGAATAAGTAAGCATATTTAATACAATACACCTCATACAATAATTATATTAAGTACTTCGTTCTTTGTTGCACTATTATAATTATTATATTTATATTTTATCTATTTTTGATTTTTCAAAAATTTTCTTTTGGAACCCTACCATACCCTGTGCGCAAAACAACCCCATATCTCCTAATTTGAATTTGCCACGACTATGACACATTCAACAAAACATTGAAAATATTAAAGAAATAAGAAAAATTATTAATAATAAAGTAATAATTAACACCCTATTTCATCATTAACAATATTCTTCTTTCTTTAATAATTTCAATATATTTTGAATATCGTCGCCGTGGATGTGAAGGGTCCTAACCCACAAAAACAGAAAAATGGAGTTAGGGCCATTTTTAAGATAAAAATAAGTTAATTTATCATTTGTGAAAAGTTCTATGACATAAATTTATAAGAAGGTAACAATAAATTGTGAAGAGACCCGTAAAATTGCGCGGCATTTTTGTCCTATTATTTATGTTTCTAAACTGTTCGGTCAGTTGTTTTTAAAAAGTGATAGAGCACGTGACGATTTTATAAGTTTTCAATGGCATGGCTAATTTAACAAGAGGGAAGAAAATGGTTCTATTGGCTGTTAACCAAAATATATTATATACTGCAGCTTTGGGTACGTATTATTGTAATAATATATAATAATAAATTATAGTACATAGCCTTGTCTTGTCTCTATAATGTATAACATAATAAGTATAGTAATAAATAGTATGTATAGGTATACATATCGTTTACTGAACCATTACACAGGACGGCTAGTGGGTACACCAAGGGCTGACCAGTTTTCGGCAAAAATATTTTGCTGTTTTATGTTTTTTCCACAAAAGTGAGGTCACATTACAAACAGAATCTTGTCATTCCCGTCTAGTTCGATAGACAAACGGCGCGCCATCTTACCATTTTTAAGGTGGGTCCTTTAAGCTAGGTACTTACTGGGTGTATACTGGATGTTGATTAAATGATATGTATATTATTATTATATTATTACTAAGCATCCCGAAAAATATTTTTCATGAAATTTAAAAATATTATTTGATTTTATTTGAATTCATAGTTATTGCCAAAAATTGTGTAAATATTAATTAAACCGTCAGTAGTTTTTTTATAGAGAAAAGACTGCCTTCTATTAGATAGGTACCTAATAGATTTTTGATATTTATTATTTAACTTCTTTTAATATCAATGAAATGCAAATATTTTTCACTGAGAATAATTATCTAAAATTCTTTTTTAATTAATAAAATAATATAAAATAAGTATTTTATAAAAAGTGTAGGTATTATAATTATTAATAATTTATAAAAAGGCGTTTCCATTTCTTTCTAGATAATGGAAAATATAAAACTAAAACTAAAATTTGTTCTAAAGAAAATGTGCCTACAACACCTTCAAGTAAGTATAAATTGGTATAATCTTTTTCTCCCTTTATATTTTTCTTTTGGAATTTAAAAAAATATATAATATTATACAAAAGTTTAATCAATTTTTATTTTAAAAAATAAATCGTATTGCAGTGAACGTCAGGTAGCTCCCGAAAAATTTTGTTTTTATAGACATATTTTCTCCACGGAATTTAATATTGGTTTTCATAGACCCAAAAAAGACGATGCGATTTTTGCCTTAGATTTTCAAATTATAATGATGAGAAACGTATTGCACAAGAAGAATATGATTTGCATTTGAAACGGAAAGAGGAGGCAAGGGAACATAAGCAGCTGGATAAGGAAAGGGGAAAGAATGACAGTACGTTTGTAGTATTTACCATGGATATGGAGAAAGTGTTAATAACGCCTTCACTAAATGTTGGAAAATTATATTACATGCAGAAACTAAAAACGTTTAATCTTGCCATATTTAATTTGGGTAATTCTGTAGCAAACAACTTTATGTGGCATGAGGGGGTTGGGAAAAAAGGTTCCTCAGAGGTTGCTACTTGTTTGTGGAACTGTTTATCATCTCTCGAACCTACCGTAAAAGAAGTTACATTTTTCGCAGATACTGCTGCTGGCCAAAACAGAAATGTTATAAACGCTGCTATGTTCTTAAAGTCTATCATGGAACTACCGTCTATAGGAATAATAAATGGTAGCAAGAACTGCTAAAATAGTTGAACCGTTTTATAAAGTCACTGAGATGGATTTTGGTGATTTTCTGGATTTTAAAACATTTTCTTCAAATTTAATAAAAAACAGAAATAAGTCGGAAGATGGCTCGACAGTGAATTGGTTAAAAATTAAATAGCTACAGTATAGACAAAGCGACCCTTTAGTTATATTTTATAAGGAAAGATTAAATTATTTGGAATTTAAACAAAAAAAAATTAGAAAACTTATAACATGGGCAAACAACAAGAATTCGGGTTTATTGGACGTTAGTCCCTTATATTCGGCTGCATTGCCAATTGAAACATCGAAACTAAAAAGTTTAAGGCAGCTATGTGATTTGCATATCATTCCATCTACCTATCATGCGTTTTATACTGGCTTGCTTAGTCAAGAAACTTCTGAAGAAATTTCTTCATCCGAAGACGATGCGTAATATTTTATTTTTTTTAATGTACCTACATTGTATTCCATTGTATTGTACAAGAATTTCTTAGGATTTAAAGTATTGTACTGTTTTGAAATCAATAAAGTATGTCATAATATTATACACAATTCTTATAACATATAATATTATTATATGAAACCCCAAAATAGTTGTCATGAGCGTTAGGTCTACTAAAATAGAATGTTATTTTATATTTAGAAATTGTGAAAGGTCCTAACCCACAAAACTGTAAAACTATAAAAAAATGCAAAATTGTAGTTTCATATATAAATGTACTATCATTTTACAAATTTTATTTTCAAAGCTGTCAATTAGTATAATTTTTCAATAAAATAAAAACAGCAAAAACCCTGTTATTTCATTAACAACTCAATTTAAAACTTTAATTTCTCAAAACCAATAGTATGTGTGATAGGACCCTTCACATCCACGGCGACGATATGTTAATGATAATGTGGGTCGCTTATTTGGTCCCTGGTGACAGTGTATGTATTTATTTATAAACCATTTTAAGTCAAGAATTTCTTTATTATAATAAAAGCTCTCATATATTTCTAGACGATGAAATGCAATCATTAGAGATAGTTCGTATTATTTCGATAGAGAAACAGGATGACTCGCGATAAGCTTTCAGGCACTTTCCAGTATAACAACTTTTGTATATTTGCGCGAACAGCTCCCTTCCGGAAGTATGAATTTAATAATACAAGTTTTAAAATCTTATAAGTGCATCGTGGAAGTAAGCAACTCAAACGAAATTTAATTTTAGATTTTACACTTCCACTATGCTGATTTTATTAAGTTTGTATTAACCCATTTTAGTTAAAATGTTACCCGATACTTTAATATAATTTTAAATAAAGAAGCCACTTGGAAGACGGTGATAATGATAATGGCAGAACTTTTTAAAAAGTATAAATGATTTAGGCTACTTAATAATCACCTACCATGCTTTAAAAAAAATTTTAATATTTGGGTTATATTTGGATCATTTATATTAACAGACAATATATTTCAGTGATAACCGATTTATCGAAAATGCTAGATTCGAAATGGAAAGCAAGCAAAAACCCGATGCCAAACCCATCAATTCCATACCAACCTATAGAGGACCAGAATCTTATTTGCATATGTATAGAAGGATAGAAGACAAAAATCAGGATATAATGGATAATTCATCCCAGATGCGATATAACAACGAAAGTCCAGGCTGCGAATCAGAAAATATGTAAATAGAAACAATACATTTTTGTAGTTCCGTAAAAACTGTAGATCAATGGATTAGATTATTAGAGTTTGGTAGTGTAGGTAATAACATAACGTAGCAATATCAATAATGTTTCGAAATTTTTCTTATATAATTTATCGTATATTCAACACATAAACAAAACTGATTAGCACTTATTTTATATGAATTTATAAAAACACAGTAGAACGCGCATATAGCCATTTTTGATTATACGATTTAATTACGCTCTTTACTTTGCAAATACCTAGACTATATCAAATGTTTAATTTAATATACTACCTACTATCTACTGTGGCGATACAACTAATTTTTCAATACTGAATACAATACTGCATGCCATTATTTAGTAACCACGTTATGGCGACAAATGTCTACAATAAGTAGATATGTGCCAAGATGTGTACAAGCACACGAAGCCCAATTGAAGAGCTGCAATGAGAGAAATGGGGAAAATATACCACAGTTCCTAGACTTGACGATTGGCATTTCCGACGGCCCACATCCACATCACTTCATGGAGCATTAGCCAGCCAATTCGCAAAAATGCTTTAGATAATAAGTGTCATTGGCATTTGAAAGTGCCGCAGCTCCAGAGGATATCTTTCAAAGCAAATATACCGAAATCAGGAGCACAAAACCTACGATTTTGACGCTGCTCTCAATAAATGTTTATCTAAGTATCCACATAATTCATTAGAATAAGGAGACTTAAAAGGTGAAACGATCCAACAGAAGAGATCTGACATGCTGGGTATGTGGCCAAAAGGAACGTATAAGAAATTATGTGTAGTAGCGACCGACGTTTGAGGACTAAATCTGGCTAGTAAAAGTTAAGGGTATATGGTGTTGTCAATTATTCTATGGAGACAAATGGCCATAGATACAGGACTCTAGCCTCGGTTAGTAAAACCTATTGTCCAGAGCTGACAATTATTTTTTGGAGAATGAAAGCAATTAGAGCGAAATGGCAGAGATTGGGTCAATAGATCGTACACCATTGGAGCTTCGTTGCAGATATAAAACATGAATTTATCACTAGCTTGGTATCAACTGTGCTGCTGAGGACTTGATGAAGATTGTACAGTCACATTGAATGTATGCCAAAAAATGGTCAGAAATCATTTTACGAAAAAGTCCAATCAAGGACTGCCAATAACCAGACCTATGCGATGTTCGATTAACTTATTTAAATAACAATGATTTTAAATTAACGATGCTTACTGCGGTGAGAATTTTTAGATAGCCGATATAAATATGAAATAGTTTCACAGAGTAGTTACAGTAACTTATCCAGTTTCATAAAAGCTAGAACCTTGTTCCTAAAAAGATATATATACGTACTACCAAAATGGTATTCTATGGCAAAAATACATAGGAAACAAGTAAAACACGCCTGTGGCTAAAAAAATCACTCGAAATTATCTCACAGAGTCAAGCTGTGAGATAATTTCGAGTGATTTTTTTAGCCACAGGCGTGTTTTGCATAAATAATGCCATAGTGACATGTTACAAGTTTAGAAACACGAGCCATCCGAATTTGTCAGTCAATGTATATAATTGTGAATAAAGAATTGTCAAAATACTGCAAGTTTGGGACTTTTGGATCGTCATGTAATGGGATGATATGCATCATGATATATATGCATCATGATAATATGCTACATGATAAGCATCATGCAATGGGATGACATGCGGCTATTAGTTCTATGGTTCTACCCAAAGTCAATAGAATTGTAGACTTTGACTCTAGTGTTCAGCAGAAACTCGGGAGCGAAACAGATAGGTAATAAGACATTTAAAAATACATGAAAGCAAGCTCTAAGTTGCCATATTTATTTATTTACTGCAGCTCATTTCATACTTTTCTGAAAAGTAATCAGAATAAGGTCATCATTGATTAAGTTATAAAACTGAAACACGAACATAGAGTACAAGACATTAATTTTCTTGCTACTCGTCTTGCAGTTACATTGAATAACATCATTATTTACATTGTGTCGCAACTAAAACTTTATGTCTGCAATAAGGTTACAAAGTAGAATAGGCAAAGACTAAAATAGACTTGCATAGACATATAAAGTAAAATGTTTCTTATACCAACTAGTAGGTAGGTACCTACCAACTAATAAAACTTTGGTAAAGGTATTTTTTCGTACGAGATAGCAATAATAAATGCCGTCCGTGCACTAAACGTCCTATAATTTACATAACTAATAGAGCTGTTACTTAAAATAACTTAACACACCTCTCTTTATACCACAATAGTTACCTGCCGTCGGAAAAGGCCGGCAGACGTGGACTACTGAACTCACACCACATTCTACGGTTAGGGTTAGGCCTATCTTATGCTACACGCATATGGCTAACAGACGTATACTTTTTCTTTGGTGCTTAGAAATAAGTGAGGGAATTGTGGACAAATTATCATTTATGCAAAAAAGCTCTCATTAGTATTCTTATATTTTAAAAATCTAGGCGCGAGATGTTACACAAGAAGGTGCTACATTCTGAGGACATTGTTTTTTATATTCCCAGTGAGTTGCAGATATGTCAGATTTATGTCACCACTGCCAGGGGGAAAAAAGATAATAGTTATATCTAATAGCAACAAAGACAAGCTAGAATGCCGTAATATCATAGTATTTGATACTCCTCAATGGATTTATTATTGATAATGATTGTTTTTCATCATCCCGATATCCCGGATTTCGTATCTTGAATATTAGTCCATTTTCCAACGGTGATATACCTACCTACAACGTTCTTAGCAATAAATTCAAAAATAAAATGACATCGGACCATGACCAAATCCATAGACATTTTTTAATGTTATATATTGCAGATGTTAACTTATATTATTTACTTTGATAATTATTATCATTATCAATTTTTATTTTTATTTTAAAAACCTCCATATTTCGTGTTGTATGGTAATCGCAGAGTATATATGCGAGTTTTATAAAATTTGCGTATCTGCTTTAAAACCCTTTTTGAAATTTTCTCCTATCTTTTTTGCACCAAAACAGAATACTATATTAGAAGTCTTTTCAACGCGATAATGGCTCAAATGGCCTTTCAATGGCCAAGACAAAGAACGGCTATGTTTTACCTGCGGATGACGAAGTCAGCAGGTTTGAGTCACTATTTCGTTTGAAGTAGTTTGGGTATAGTTATGATCCGTAGTCAAGTAGGTTCATATGGCATGGATTAGATTTCAAGCAAATGATTCCCCAATGATTGGTGGTGGTAGACAAACAGGCAACTAACTTGCAACATATTGGTTTATAGTCAGGCGGGTTCTTCGTGAGAGGACTGGGCCAGATTACAATTTGCCCTGAATCATCAAAACTGGGGCTCCATCTCTCGTGCTGCTGCTTTGAATAACTCGAAAGTGAGTTAATTGGTAGTTTCTTCTATTTACGTGGGGAGAAATTCATTTTATTAATCACTTTTCATGTCACGAGATTTGAAGTTACTTGCCAACAAACGATTGAACTTTTATTACAAGGAATACGTTGATTTGTACTTTTTAATGGCGTTTGTAGAAAAAATAGTGTATGTGCTAAAGGTGATTTTTTTCCGAATGGATGGGACACTCCGACTTCTGCGTCGTGTCACATTTCTTCCCTTCCACAAACTTCCCTTCTCGTAAAATAAAATGTCACATTTAGCACATAAAATGAATAACTGTTTTGGTTCCTTTATTAACGTTGACAATCCCCTAAATTTATTTTTTCACTATAGTTGTTTGGTTTTTTTTCTGATAACCATTCAGTTATATCGGCTTTTCGCCACGCAGTCGTATGGGTTCGCTCAAGCTGTCTAGAGTGGTAACTTTCATTATCAAATACCTATATATTCCGGGACAATAAGATCCAACATTTTTGATAAAAATACTTCTCGAACACATCTGCGTTCATAATATCTTCGTAAGAGTCAGCTGTATTTTTTGATTCGAATATTATTAGCATTAGCAATTTCTATAGTGGCACGCCCATGAGCGCTTCTAATTATAGTCTTTTATTACTATCTTTCATTTCTAAATAGACTATATACCTACAGATTTTTGCTATAGGCCTGGCCAAAATGTTTGTCATCAGCGGAACTGTAAATCTACTGTACTAAATAAAATATATAATTACCAGTAGGTATATATATATATATATATATATATATATATCATTAGTATTTTCAGGACAGCATAACTGACAATAAAACAGTAAAACAGGTTTTTAAACATTTTTGAGATATGTATATGTATATCCACTTCTGGCCCTTTCCTCACTTATAACACCATTCTGCTTTAATATTGACACAATTTCTGTGAGCCGTAATATTTTAATCTATAAAGACTTAGGTACCAGATTATCGTATTATAGCAAAAAATATGTAAATGTGAACATTAATTTATAGCATTATAAACAGGAAGCCATTAAATTGAATTACAAACTTCTTTAGAGTTAATTTTGCGTTATTAATTCTTATTATTAGAGAACATTGCTATTAAGGCAAAACGACTAAGACGTGAATAATGCATTAGTTTAAGTTGCTGCTTTTCTTATTCATAAATACAAGCCTCGGGATTTTATGTTTACTTTCCGAAAACATTATTTACACTCTTCTTCGTTCGTGTCCACGATTTTAATATTTGCTCTTTTTTTCGTGTTTTAATGTATGTAGATTATTCTGTGTAGAGACTAATTACCATTTTGCTATTGTTTAAGCCAGTGGAGTGTTTAGAAAGTGTTTGTTTATTTTCTCGATATCTTTTCCTAGAGTAAACGAGTAAAATGGGCCTCCTATATCGCTTATTTCTGAAGGTGACCGGTTACAAAGTATAACCAAATAAGGCATATATCATTAGATTGAGCACGTGTAGGCCAATAGGAAATGACTGATTACTACTTTTTTGGAAGGTGCAACAACCCTCAAATTGGCAAATACTAAATAATTTAGTAATTTCAGAAAACATGTGTTTCGATTTGAATTTTCAAGTCTCATAGAAAAAACTAGTGCGCTTCCAGTGCTCATTTTAGATTTTTGAGAACCGCAATATTTTTGTTTATAACAATCCGTTAAATTAAAGTGAGCAAAATTGCTTATTTTTGAAGGTTACCGTTTACCCAGTATAACCAAATGAGACATAAACCATTGGATTGAGCATGTTTAGGCCCATAGGAAAAGACATACACCTTCAAATTAAGCGAATTTGCTCACTTAACCTTAACTGATTGTTGCTATCAAAAATCTGAAGAGACAGACCTCTGAAAAGTCACTAGTTTTTCCTATGAGAATTAAAATTTCAAATCGAATCATTCTTGACCCTTCTTGACAAACGTGACAAAAACACATTAATATTTTAATGACGTTATTTGGCTTTTGCTAATTTTGAGGGTTATAACACCTTCCCAAAAAGGAGTTATTGGTCATTTCCTATGGGTCTAAATATGCTTTATCCAATTAGCCTAAGAGAATTAATGAAATCAGCTGAAATAATTCGTGTAGAAGACTTGTAGTCTTAAAAATTGGTATAGTTATTCATTGAACATCGTACATGTATATGCTAATTTTAGCTTGGCCTCTATTAGAAATACTTTTGCCGGATGAATGTATTTTTGTTGCTGCGGTGTTCTTGAGTATCCGATTTTATGTCTTTTCTCCCTCGACCTTGGGCGGGGGGATGGGGATGGGATATTGCGGGCGTTAGTTTCTACATTTAATTTTTAGTTAGTTGTTAGTAAATACATAAAGCGGGGTGGCCTGATAAACATTTTAAAATTCCCCGAGGGCGGGGAGGCTCCGGCGGTGGGGGAGGGGATGAAAGGTCTCTTTTTTCAGCTTATTGATTATATATCTTTTATATCGAATAACCTACTAGAATTTAGCCCATTATATGATGAAATGTACTCTTGTACTTAGCTGAGATGACTCAAGGAAGAGGTCTGTCATGGTCTCGTCAAGTCAGGTATTAAGAGGACAGGAGAAAGCTTTACGTTTGGTACATAGATTACTATCCTTTTCCAGAAACAGAAAACTCATGTCCTTAACAACAGGCCTTGTAGGAAGTTCTGATGTAAATTGTCACCTTGCAGAAGAAGTTGGTCAACAGCTGAGGAGTAAATCCTTGGGAAATAACTTGCGGATCATCTTATTCCGATATATGTGATCAGTACATTAACTACGTAAAATCTCACTATGGACCCCATTCTACAGTTGTGTTTGTTGGCTACGATGACACAAATAACAGTGCGAATACATCGGAACAAAAACGAAGGGGGACAGCGAAATCGTCTATTGATATAAATTTTGTTCTGACTATGAAACTTACTGTTCAGCAGGAGCATTTTCTGTCAATATATAAAAAACAAGTGTCAACTTATTAAACTACTTACAGCAAAACTGCAGGCTGAGGAAACAAGAGAGGCTGTAAGTGATTCTGTACAATTATAAGGACTGCAATTGAGAAAGCTGCAAACAATTCTGTGACTGCTGTTGTTGGAGAAGATGTGGATCTATTAGTCCTTTTAATGGCTCTGACACCATCAGTAAAGGAAATATTTTTTGTCAAACCGGGGAGAAGGAAAATGGAAACCAGAATATTTAATTTTCTTTCCAAGAACTACAAAAAGTTTCATTTTATTATTCCATTCTTGTCCTTTACAGTTTCAGCGGTTGCGATACAACCTCAGCCATTTTCAGGAAGTGTAAACCTTTGTTAAGCTTTTTGAACATAATCCATTAACAAAGGAAATAGCAGTCCGCTGACCCAACATCAACTCAAGACGCTGTAGCAGAATCAGGAGGAAATATATTTTTGACAGTATACCGTGCGCCTTCTAGTCATTAACCATTTTTTTTGATATCCAGTACCAAGCTTAAAGCGGATCTTTCTTCGCTGCCACCTACGTACCAAAGGGCCAGCGAAATATCACTCGTTTAGAGTTTACCACCAAGCACAAGTTGCTTGGGAACCAACCGCCTTCTGAAATGTGGGGTTGGAAGCGAGGAGTCGATGGAAACCTGGAGCCAATCACAACCTTGGACCTTCCGGTACCTGAAACTGTGTTAAATTCTATTTTTTGTTGCTGCAAGAGTGATTGTTCCGGTATGGTTATCTGTAATAGCTGCTGAAGTGTATGCACCAACGGAGCATCCGTAAATTTAAATTAAAAAAATGACGTTAATATAAAACACGATTAACGACATTATATGTTTTATTTTAATAAATAAATTTGTAAAATAATTTCGGTATAAGTAATTATGTTTATATTCCTAAAGAGTTTAGAGATATAAAAAACAAACTGAAAAAAGGGGCTTTCACCCCCTCCCCATCCTCGGGGACTTTTAATATGTTTATCAGGACACCTCAACTATAAGAAATTTCGAAACTATACGAATTATTTCGGCTGTTGTGATTTTCAGCTTAATTTTCCTAGACTAAATGGTGTACGTCTCATTTGGTTATACTTTGTAACAGGTTTTTTTTAACGATGTTGCGACTATTTTACCCCACTATCTGTTATAAATTGTGATATATCTGTTGAAATAATTATCAAAGGTAATTGGAGAATAATTTGCGGACTGTATTATTGTGGGTAGATAAATATATGAATTTTCTCGGTCTTCGGCCTACTCTTAAGACTCCTTCGCAGTCAAGGAATGGTGACATGCGAAATAATTTACTTGATCTATCTATAAGCTGATTCTGAGAAAGATTATTAATTTGTCGTTTGTAAAACATGAGTTTGGATTGTAAAACGAGTTTAGTAAAAGTAGACTCCATTTGTTTTGTGCTTAGTGAACCTTTTAACAGAGTAATACCAATAGACTGAGTTCTTATTCGGAACTCGAGAGCTCGAGACCTCGTTGAAAATAAATCTAGAACATAAAGCCATGATTCGATTAAAATGAGTGAGATTTAAGAATTTAATACATATGTCACTTGTAGAATCATAGTTGCATAGATGATAAAGGTTTTTTAGTAGTATCCTTAATTTCTGGAGTATCAATAGGCACAGAGGTACCTGAGTTGAACAATTGAGCGAAATTGGATTCATCAACTTCTTTTAAAAATCTGGGACTGGCAACCAAATATTGGGTTCTTGGGATCGTTCCTCAGGATGCAACATCTGCACGGTTTTGTTTCGTGGCAACATAGTATCATTGAGCTGGGGTTATGCGGGGTTGAATTTCTGCAACTCTATTGCTGATAAAGGCTTCTACTGTTGGCTGTAACATTAACCATGCCAATCCACTCGGAATCTGACCAAAAATAGTAAGGAATATTGAGGTTAATAGCTCGTAAAACTTGATCTGGCAGTTGTGCTGATAGAAGAGCAGTACACAGCTCGTGGTATAGAAATAGTTTTAACAGGAGCTACCTGGATTTTAAAACATAATAAATTAATGGTTATATTATTATCAGCTTCGTGGCTTCGAACAACAAGATATAACAACAAGATGCATAAGCTTGTTGACTTACATCCAAGAAAATATTGATGTCATTAGGTAGTGGATTAGATCCAATGGTATATCAACATATTTCTAGTTGAATCAAGGTCAGCAATTGATTTCTAAATTGTGGTCATAGTAGACTATATACTGAAGGAACAGCTGAGTCGTCCAAACAAAGTTTTAAGGACCATAACCGCTGAACAATTTATTCTCGCAAGGATAATAACGGCTTAAAAGACTAAAAAGATCGTAAATATAGGCTATCTCTGGAATAGTTGCATAGAACATTGATTCACAATCTGTGTCATCCTGGGATAAAGTTGGAACCGTATTTAATTCTTCCACTTACCAAAATTTTCTTATCTGATAATCTTTAGGAAGTGTTTGTATGAAGTTACAAGATGAAGTTACTATAGTTGGATTTAATCGAGTAGGACCACAATAATTTCATTCAACTTTGTGTTCTGAAAAATTGGAAGGTTTTTTCCCCAAGGAACAAATAATGACATCAATTAGATTGGATTGGTGATTCAGACTCTCATAAGTGAATCTGACTAAGAATGTTGTAATTATCAACAGTATGTGTAGATGTATAACTTGAAATAGTAGGTATGATATAACAAGCAATGGTACTGCTAAAATCATCGTATTTGGAAAAAACAATTAAATATTTTTTTATTATGGTAGAAAGTGATTAATTTCTGAATCAGCTAAGCTTATAAGTAAATATTAATGGTAACTGAAGTTATTTGGGGAATTTTGCGAATAATAAATGTAGCTGTGATCTACTGTCAAGAGGACTGGTTCTACATGAGACCTTTTCCTTTCTTTTGCATTTTGAATAAAAAATGTGGTAGTAATAATAGTACTGATAGCTAATAATTTTCGTTTTATTAGATGGATTTATCAACAGAGATAATTAATTAGATTCATTACTTGCAAGTGCAGTGTTGGAGGAACTTGAATTAATTACATGTGAAAGAACAGCATGACCAATTCTAAGGCAGTTAGTACACAATGATATTTTTTCAATAGCTGCAACTCGGCTTGCATTGTCTAATTTAAGAAATGAATTTAATGAGTAAATCAAATGATCTGTACGACAAAAATTTAATTTATCTCTATTAAAGGTCGTGTGAACTTTGTAACTGGAAACCTGAACTTTTACCCGTAATATGTTTGGAAGTGTTGTATTTATGAGGAAATTCTAGTATATAAATTTTTATCAGTAAGGTCCTCCAATGGTCCGCTTTACTATTGAGAAAATCTAGAAATTCGTTAACAGTTGGAAATTCCCTATATCAATAGTTTTTCCAATCTCGCATGGCAATCTAAAAATGTCTTATAATCTCAATATTCTTTACGAAATGGCTCTAAATTTACAAAAAAAAAATGATATGCTTATTGACTAATAATCGTTGTCTATCAAATTTATCTGTATTTTCCACGCGCGATCAAAGTGATCATATTCGTCGATGACCACAGCACTAATTAAGCCTAAAATCGAAAGCTAATGACAAATTGCATGGCAGTTACTTATTATTTAATAAAGTCAAGAATAATATGATCGTCGTTATTATACTAATAAACAATAATAAGAATATCTACGATAATAATTAGAGTGAATCTTAATATTTATTAGACAAACAGAGACGTAGGTACATAAGCAGATAATTTACCTTTACATTAAACTTCTCATTATAACATATTCAACTATCAGAATATGTTTCTCAATTATTACGGTATTATCTTTGTTGTATTGCTCTAAAATCTTGATGTTTCGTATTAATATTTTCGACAAAAACAATAAATCTCTATTTTATAATCTTTACCTACTTTATAATTGAAAAGTTGTGTCTACAATCTACAGCAATATCAAATGCTCATAAGTTTAAATTTATAAAATTATACCTGGGGGTAATAAAATTGTTAAAAAATATCTACATTTACGATTTTATGGCACCGGTCTGTTATTTCCTTCTGAGTATTGGTCAGAAACCAAAACAATTTTTACAAAAAAGCATGCCCGGCAATAAAAAATGGCAGTGATTTAGTCACACTAAGTAGGTACATCACCAATTATGCGACCTGTATAATAATCCTCAATACAATGTCTTGTAGTTTAGAAAGTAACTTATACCTATAAAAGACTGTACCTACCCATACGTATGATTCGAAATAATACACCTGGATATGAAATATTAAATTATTGTGAACTATGGAAATCTTCAATAAAAAAAAGAGTAAGGTCAATTCAAGACCAATTTAGTAAATTTATTTTTCATCAAAACTAAGTGAGAAAAGTATTGTATGAACAAATGTCCAAAACATGTATGTGTGTGTGTTCAGCAATTTCCATTCTTCTTGACGGCTTAAGACTAAAGTCAATCTTTCAAATTAATGGACCAATTGAAATGAAACTTGTACCTACAGGGTGTTATTTAATGACGTAGATGCTAATATTTCAGGATGTGGTTCCTTAATAATGAACATAATGTCCGCAGCGACTTGATTTTTTGCTACAAAGTGTTGAGATTTTTCTATCTAAACCGTTATTTTTTGATAACTCAGAAAGTATTTCAGACATTTTCAATAATTTTGGTATGTGTATGAATTAGATATTAACCCACATAGTTTAGTTAGAAAAATTATTTTATCTCTTCAAACAATAGTTGTTGATATAAAAGTACGTCAGTGGCAGCGGCGGTAATTAAGTGCCTAATTATCGTTTCATATTCATTTCATCATTTTTTCTTCAAATTCAATTCAATTAAATAAAACATAATAAAATAAATTAATAATAAAACATACATATATTAACATCTAATATAAGTATGTATATTTACTATCTGTATATTTACTATCTTATTTACAATATTTACATTTGCGTTCAGCGCTCGCGCTCACTGGCTATGGAGTAAAATGTAAATCTGCCGGCCGGGTGCCGAGGCTGAACGGTGAATAGCTGGCGGGCGTTCATTGCACGCCCGGCCAAGGGCAAGCTTCTCGCAGCAAATAGTCGGTTGCGATGAAAACGGCATGCTTCTTATCAAGCGTTTTAAACGAGATTGCGGGCGAGTTCGACTTAGCCCATGAGC
Organism: Tetropium fuscum; assembly: GCA_964058915.1. Lineage (NCBI taxonomy): Eukaryota > Metazoa > Arthropoda > Insecta > Coleoptera > Cerambycidae > Tetropium > Tetropium fuscum. The sequence goes on from CAXKVY010018480.1 coordinate 2,756,496, forward strand.
CCACGGCCCACGCCCACAGTCGTACTTCACCACTGAAACAGTTGACTTAAGCGTGCCGGTTTTTTTGTCTTGTAATATTGTTTTGAAGTTGAAGGCTGAAGATAAAAAATGAGGTTGTGTGACTCATGAATTTATATTTTAGTTCTCTGACGGACAAGGTAAGAAAAAGCAAAATGAAATACTTAATAAATTTTTAACCCAAAAAAATTTTCGTCCCTGCATTTTAAGGGAAATTTTGTCTACTTGTTTTTCTATAAAGCAATGCCTATCCCTATCTCAGACCCAAAAAAAGTTATAGGCAAAAAAGCAAAAATTTGTTTCGTTTGCGAGATATATTGAAAAAACTGAAAAGGGTGAATTTTTATCCTATGATTTAATAGCACTCTGCATTTTTTTCTTCTTAAGTAACCCATTGACCGATTCCTGCAATAAAAACCCGTGAACGCCTTAGTTCCTTATGGCCCTGTTTAGGACAATCAATAGCCTATTAATAATTCAAACCTAACAGAGACTTTACCGTTGAATAATGCGCCCACGAACTAGAACTCCTCAGTTTTTGTGGCATTTCCGAAAAGTATGCCAATAAAACGTTCTCATAGTATTGCGTAAATATTTTTCCAGTACACCATCTCTCGAACTTGACAATTGTAGCTTCATATATTGCACCAGATTTCGTCGGTACCAAATTTTCACTGCCATTCTAGCCACCACTACAGCTTCGGGATGTTCAGCCACTTATCACTACTTTTCAGTCCTTGGTCAATGTCAACGGACGGGACGCCAGATTTTTTATATTTGTTTTGATAGATGCAAGTACGTATCTATGGTAATGATAAGTAAAGGTATGTCAATGAAATAAGTTACGTTCAATTTTAAAATCTTTTTTTAAAATTCTGTTTTTTTTGGTGTTATTTTAATCAAGTTACCTATAATTTATAACGTTTATTTAAACATTCCAGGCTTACCGTACGTATTTTGCCATTTACATATATTCAAAACTACATATATGAGTATTGAATTCAATTAATGAAATTAAACTTTGTATCCACAATTCATTATACATCAAGAATGGGTGAAGAAATGAATCAGGTGTAAGTTTATTATATATTGAATATTCTGAATTTTAAGTGATCTCCAGAAAAACTGACTGATTTTTTTCAAAATTTGATCGTTGAATGTATCATTCTAAACATTTAGTATAATCGACGATATTACATGACGATATTTCCCGACGATACTGAGATTAAGGGAAGCAAAAATTTAGTACGCGGTGACATAATTATTATGGATTTTTAAAAAAAATATCCTTGAAGATCGGTACCCAAATTTATCCATGAATATTTGATGCCTCATTATAAAAACAAGGGTATTACACTGCAAAAGAACTTAACTTTTAATTATTTTTATTAAAATCAGATTATATAGGAATCTTTCTTTAAGCTGCCATTGTTAATATTACTATTGATACTGTTACGTCACTGAGTTCGTAAAATAAGTGAGTACTGTCCAGAATCCAAATACACTTTATTAACTTCCAAACACAACAAGTCACAACTGTTTACAATGATAAATTACTACTGAACACTTTTAATTACTTGTTACTAGGTCTTGTGTCTATGAGCATTCAAACTAAAACTTGCTAATGTGGCGATCGGCTGGCCCTTATATACTATTTTCAATATTCTGGAAAGTTCTAGAAGCTTCTCGATTATTCCATCCCATTCTACACTGTTCTCACTTGTGGCATCTCATTCTAGATAGTCCATATGTCCATATACCGCAACTATTCTAAATGGAGCCAGGGGTGTATCTCAGTTATTTGAAGTCCTAGAGGGTTGAGACTTCGCCCTTTGAGGGTTATTTCTGGCACCCCCAGATGCGGTTACCACATTGTCGGGTGCGGTGTTGCCAGATTGTGCAGTTTTTCCCTAGATCTAGAGAATTTTCAATATATCGTGCACAATCGCTGCTGAAGATTCCGTAACAATACAATAATTAGTATTCCTATCACTATCCTTAAGATAATGCACCACGTTATTTTTTTTAACAAAAAAATATTCTTAATAACTTGAAACGTAATAATTAGTTGATTGAAGGTATGATTATAAAGATGACGGTATGATTACCACCAAAATTAGTAAAATGTTTATTTATAGAGATTGTTTGCAGGTCCGTCGGCCAGATGTGCGAGAGTGGTTTCAGTGCCGCGGAGGGACTCTCGAGGATGGCCTCGCTCGGCGGGGCGGCCTTGGGGGTCCCACAAGGACTGCAATCGTCTCAGTCGGCCAAGAAACAAGAAGACCACATTAAGCGACCCATGAACGCCTTCATGGTATGGTCACGGCTACAGAGGCGGAAAATTGCTCAAGAAAACCCCAAAATGCATAACTCGGAGATCTCTAAAAGACTGGGTGAGTAGAGCCGTTGCTGAGATATATTCTATACATTAACATTACTACTCTATAAACAGTTCAAATATCTACCTTAATGTAGACAATAGACGGTCATTCTGTACTATATCAAAACGGTAATAAATTATCCACAATTACTTTAATACACTCATTAATTGGCTAGCAAGCATTGGCCAACACATAACAGTTGATTGAACAGGATACTGTACAATCCTTTTGTATTGTGCATAAATTAATGTGCAATGCACTGAAAAGCATGGGTAATAAAGAAGACTGTCCGAATACACAAATATTTTGTTAGGAAGAAATAATACAAAAAGCATATCCATCCCTACACAAACAAAATGAAAATTCCATTGAAATGAACTTGCTGTATGATCGTAATAAATACAATGTGAATTTTAAAAGTTTATAAAAACCCAACTTTGCATATGAATACACTCCTCACATATGTATCCTGTAAACGTCACATTTTAAATAGATTTTCCACCCTAAATGGCAATATAAAGGCATATCATAACACATTGTTTATGTAGTGGGGAGTCCCATGAATTATTCATACTCCATATTCAGTTCATCTACGGCGGCCCTGCTGATCGACAAGTGACAGGAGACAGCTGCTGTTTCACGGTCATATGGTATTTCAAGTGTTTTCGTATGTACATACATCATTTCTTGCCAAGCCTACTGGGTATTTTTTAATTTTTAAAGAGCTCATTATTTGTCATATAAAATAACAACCAGTTTCCCACCTAAGTATTTGTGTTGGATAGGAAAAGCAAATTCACGCTACAGAAATTATTTGTGAAGTGGGTAGGTGTATAGATAGGCAATATCCACAATAATAAAGAAAATACTCACGTATGATATGGGTTAGAAAAAGTATTAGTGAAGTATGGATACAGTGTCTATAAGTAGAGAAGCAAATAACGCAATAGAGGCACCATGATTATCAGTGCCTATTTGAGATAATCCTACCAGTAGATAATGTTTTAGAAATCAATAATTCTTAGCGCATCCTTAAAAGGTTCCTCGAGATTGAAGTGAATATATAGTCTTCTTAGAAGGGATCCCTTATAGACCAGTCGCCGCGACACATATTCTGGAGCAGAATTATATTTTACTTTCACGTAATGGTTTCCTACTTGAAGGAAAGGGCATATATACGGTTTCTCGGTTTCTGGCCGATTTTCTTTCTTTTAAAATTATAGGACATGAGTAACATCTAAAATTAAAGCTAATAATTCGTTGTTGATCTTATGCCAATGCTTCAATTTTGCATCTATATTCATGCCAATATCCTACTTTGTATTATTTTGGTAGGACAGAGGTAAATAATAAAGCAGCGGACCTAGGACACTACCTTAAGACACACATCTCTTATTTTGTTTTATTCAAAGTATTCCTCTTCTATACGTAATAAATTCTAAATATTTAATTTAATTTTAAGGATCACTTTAGTCATAAGCACTCTATAGTCTTATGCTCTACCGACTGAGCTAGCAGGGCTCTAGTAGTGGTGTCATCTAGCAGAATGTCGCTGCACTGCCTTTGGAATACTGACCGCCTTTGTTGGATCTCGCCTTGGGATTAATTTACCCTAAAATTTATTACTTACTGCTACTGTAGTTTTTAATATTCTGTTACTTTGATTATTGTGAAAGATTGCTTCCTTTTCTTGTTTGTTATTGATCGCAGATTTCTTCTACTAGGCTGAGACGCTACCAAGCCTTTCACTTCTTACTTGTAAAAACGACGAAACTACTTATTCATACAGTCTTTTCTGCTTCTAGGCCATTTACACTCGTATTATTGCTTACTTAGCACAAATTAACAATTATTACGTTAAATTTACAATTATTTTATAATAAATTGTGGCTGTTGCCTCATTGAACGCCGTAACTAGACTCTCAATAATGTTTTTAGTTTCTATGGATATACCGTAATAAAAAACAAATGCAACTTCCTGGTTACTTACTTCTTTTCTTGTTATGTTATTTTGATCTGGCCATTCAAATTGATTCACAATATTTAATTTACTTAATTTCACTTAAAACTGTTACACTTTAATTATCATATTATATAATTGTGAATTCTAAATACTATCATACAGTTAAATTCAATATCTGTCAAGTAACTTTACTTTCTGTGTGACGCGTTCTCTCGACATTTTATGTGTGGTTACTAGCTAAAACTCTCGAACCCACTATTTACAATTAGCTGCTTGGCATTCCTCTATATTGTGTTCGTTGGTTATAGGCATGTGTTTGCTTTCGCTTATACTATAGTCTGTCCGTTGGTTGCAGGTTGCAGGCTACTGAATATAATTTAAATATATTTTTTGAATACTTATAAAATAGAAATTTGTTGAATAGTTTTACTGATTTTATGAATGATTCACGACTGGTTTATGAAGCATAAACACTTCGGTCATCTCCTAGGTACGCGCTTCAGTCTAAGCGATACACTACATACGAATTTTAACATAATTATGCTTTTTCTGTAGCAATTAATTTCTCCAACTTCATTAGGTTACAGGTTGTGTTTCCACATTTTCTATGTGATTTGTTTCTTACAAGAGATTACCAAAAGAAGTTTCGTTTGAGGTAAATATTTCTTCTAAATGGATAGTAAATAAGTATAGGGGAAATTTGGATTATTGGTCTTTTTGATCTTTCAGTTGCATTCCAGAGAGAATATTATGTTTCTTTGTCTGCATTAAGTTGGTTAGATAATCGCTAATTGCTGGTTCTTTTAATTTGTGAAGTTCCCGTTTTAACTGGGTTTTGTTGTCAGGAATATTTTTAGCTGCTGGGTGTCAGGATTGTTGCCCTCTTCTTTTGGCTTTTCTTTTTTGCCTCATCAGATCTCTTATCTCTGATATGTAGTTATTATCCGCCGTTCTGAATATAAGTTCCTTGATATTGTTATAAGCCGTTTTTTTCAAAATGTTTATTGTTTCTTAATTATTATAACTTCAGGGCATTAATGTTTTTCAGTTTTAAAACATTCCCAACCCGTTGCTTATTTATTGATCAGGGTGATTTATTTTCTTTTTTAATCAGGGTGTATTATGTTGTGTTAGCGCTTCGGGTAGGTATGTAGTGCCATAACCACACTCTATTCTTGTATTGCTATTTTTTTAAATATCCACTTAATTTCTTATTTTTAACTATACATTTTAAAACGATTCATAGTCCGGTGAGGGTTTTGGCATGTAAAGTTGCTAAAAAGTATGATAAATTATTAAAACGGCGGATGAATATTGCCATTAAGACCCGAAGCGACGCCGGATCTTTGGATTTTTGGGGTAATAGATCAAGGAAATTTTGCCATAATGAAATGAATATTTAGTGCAGGTTTGCCATTATTTGTCTGAATCGCCTTAAAATCGGTGTCTCGAGATCGAGCAGACATTTTTGCATTTATGGTTACAATTAACTTAAAATGGATATCGCGGAAATATTGGGTACCTACGCTGATTACGATTTTGTTGTTAAAATAAATAATCAAGATATCGGACATTTTTGACATTTACTGTCAGAATGTACTCAAAATTGGTGCCCAGGGAATTTTGGGTTAGCTGCTAACGAATTTTTTGTCAAAATCATTATTCAAGATGGCGACTACAATATGGTAGACATGTATTCCATTTATAGTTAGAATCAACTGAAAATCTGATTTTGGCTGATAATTTTTTTGTCGAAACAAATATATATTTAATATTACGGCTTGAGGATGGCGGACATTTTTGCTATTTACGGTCAGAATTTACTCAAAATCGGTGTCGCGGAAATTTTGGGATCGCTGAGAATGAATTTTTTGGCAAAATCGATATTTAAGAAGGCTGCTCCAATACGATGGATATTTTTGTCATTTATGAGTCTCGGGAATTTTGGGGTCGCTGATCATGATTTTTGTTGGCAAAATAAATATTCAAGATACCGGCTCCCAGATGGCGCTCCAATTATGCCGCCATTTAGACAATAAATCACAAATTATTTATCAGTATTTTTGACCTTTATGTCATTCATAAGTCCGCCACAGTGGTAATATTCAGTATTCATACTCGATGTGTCCCCTGTTTAAACCCTGTCAGCACCACATTTTTTTATTTTGCGTTTATTATTCTTATATTATATAAGTGCACTTATATACTCTTATACTTATACTATATATCCTCGCTGCTACTAGAAAAATCATCCACAACATTCTGCATATTTTGTTTTTTATATTAAATACCCTACTAAAGGAAGAGTGTATATATATATATATATATATATATATATATATATATATATATATATATATATATATATATATATATATATATATATATATATATATAATTGCTTTTGATTTTTGTTGTTCTCTTTATTTCTTGATTTTCTTGTCTCAGTGCATCTCTCTGTGTACATCTGTACTCTCTGACTAGATCTTCTATGTAAAATGGAAGGTCGATGTAAGGCGAAGGTCAATATATCGTCTATGTGCGATTACTAAATACCTTTCGAATATTATTCATATTTCTAGATTGTTCAAGTGCCATAAGATTCACATTTAATTTTGCGATGACCCCATTGTGATCGTAGTGAATCTCGCACTTGTATCCGGGTTGTTTCTAGGGGATTTTTATTTAAGTGTTCTTGTTTATATAATTGTATGAAGATATTTATTAGTCTATATAATATCGATTTGATTTATACACTCCCGTTGGTGTATGTTGATTCAAAATCAAGAACTCTTGTTGTGTTATTAATTTTAAGGCTGTATTGACAATGTTAGGCATAGGTTCTACAACTACAATGCAGATACCTATCAATCAAAAATTAGGTTAAATTAAAAAATATTGTAAATTTAAGTAGATACACTGCGCAACTTATTTAACGCACAACCAAAAAGTTAACTCAAATTTGACGTTATGTTTTTTGACAATTTTTGTTCGTTTTGGTCGATTTTTTTTTCAAATTGTAGGTTTTTCTCCTAGGAATATCACTGTCTTAGTTGTTTTGGTAAAAGGTAGAGCTCGTGTTACCTCTGCTATCCAGGATCGCTTTTTAAGAGTAAATGCTGTAAGACAACGATTTATAACTGCAACACATTTAAGTCATATGCGTTAAGTCATATGAGTACAACTTCAAGACGCAGGTGGTCCACTCATATGCGTTCAAACTGTACGCCGACGACTGAGGGAGGCAAATTTAAGACCCAGGATTACTGCTCGAGGACCCGCATTACCAGTAGATCATCGAAGAGCCAGATTGAATTTTGCCAATGAGCATGTTAATTGGATGGAAGCAGATTGAGAACGTATTCTTTGGACTGATGAGTCAAGGTTCAGTTTGTATAATTGTGACAGACGTAATCGCGTCTACCGAAGACCCGATGAGCGATACAGTCAATGCAATTTTTTGCACACAACTTTATATGGAGGTGGATCCGTCATGGTGTGGGGCGGAAAATCTTTCACTTGGCGAACGGACTTGGTAACTGTGAATGGAAATCTCAATTCTGACAGTGACTGGGCGAACGGACTTGGTAACTGTGAATGGAAATCTCAATTCTGACAGATACATCACAGACAGATACACAGATACAGATTAGTGTCTGGAAACACCAGATACTAATTCTCTATTTACTTTTGTTTTGTTTCCTGTTATTCGTTGTTTTATTGATTAAAGCAATCCATTTTTCTAGGTATGTTTTTTGAGTTTTGCACTTGACAAAAGAGAAAGTTAATAAATTTAATAAAAACCACGTCAACTCAAAAAATGGATATTTTATGAAGTAACAGAGATAAACAAATGAATAAAAAAAGAAAATGTAGAAAAAACATGAGGCTTTAAATTGGCTGTAATTGCAATAACTTGCAATACCTTGTATAGCCCACAGGACGTTTTGAAATTTCGGAAAAAAACATAACATTTTTATAGCACCTGGTACAATATCAAAATCATTTGTTTTACCAAAACAACTAAGACAGTGATATTCCTAAGAGAAAAACCTACAATTGGAAAAATAATCGACCAAAACGAACAAAAATTGTCGAAAATACATAACGTCAAATTTGAGTTAACTTTTTGGTTGTGCGTTAAATAAGTTGCGCAGTGTATATTAGACTACTTAAATTTACAATATTTTTCAATATAAGCAAATGTTTTATTGATGTTTGCATTGTATTTGTTATAAAAATATAATGACATATATTTTCTTTGATTTTGTTTATTAAGTAAGTCGTTTATTTAACAGATGACAGTAAAAAGTAAAAATCTTGGAAATAAGTTTAAAAAACAAAAAAACATTCTTAATACACTCACACATCCATTTATTCATCCTTCGCACTGAAAATATTCTAGCCTAGTTCTTCTAAGGTTTACATGATAAATTCACGTAATGAGTATGGTTCCATATCACAAAGAAAAGCGTGTAAGCGTGCATTAAAAAAGAACAATGCAATAGAGTAGTTACTCTATTGCATTGTTCTTTTTTAATGGTAAATGGTTGTATACTCTCAAACGATAACAGGTTGGTCCCTCTTTCAAATTTAATTTTGTTATGCCGTTTGCCTCGAATACCATATTTATATAATTTACCTAATAATGTTTCGTGATTTATGCAAGATCTCTGCAATAAATAAACTGTACAGAACTGTATCGCTTGACGTAGATTTTAAGTGACCATGTTGATTATCCGAGAACAAACTGCTTCTTGTAAAGAAGGAAATTATTCTTGAGGCCATGAAATATTCAAAAATCTTTGAGAAACAAGTTAGCAAACTAATTGGTCGATAATTTGACAATACATTTCCTTTTTTATAACGACTTGACAACTGCCAATTTTAATTCATTAGGGAAAGTACCTAGCTCTTATAAGATAACTTAGATGCTGAGTCATATATGATGTACACAGACTTACTGTAATCGGGACATCATCAATACCTATACTTTTTTATTTTTAATATATCTTATAACTGCAACTATTTCTTCATGTGTAACTGGTATTAAGTAAATTGACATTTAGTTGTTTCCTTTGCAATCTTTATAAAATGTAGAATTATTGGTTACCTATTTTTAAATAAATCTAGTGAAATATTAGCAAAATATGTCTTGAAATCGTTAGTTATCTGTTTAGGATTTTTCATATTTGGATTCGTTTTTTCATTTGTCTTCATGAAAAATTGCTCGATTCGCTATAAAAAAAATTCCGTGTATATCTTAAGCTTTCTTCTTATTACCAGCCAAGTTTCGAATGTATAAATTACTTAGAACGGCTAATACGCGTTAAAAAGTGAATGACTCGTGTCTCGGTTTTTATGGGTCCCACAGTATTTTTTTAAATTCATATAAAATTCGGCGTAGCTATCGAATGCAGTTTGTTGCACTCTTAAGTTGAAGGTTGACAATATTGTTTTAAGAGGTCGCCATATTAAAATTTTTCAACCGGACGAAGCGCATTTTGTTAAGTTTTGTTAAATTTTTTCGCATTTTTTAACTTTGGCACTAAATGGTGGTGAAAAAATTTTTGCGATTTTTTTAAATGCTTAATCCTTACGTAAAATCATTCGCTTTTTCCCTAAAATCATTACTTTTTCCATTATTGGAAGAAAAGTGAAACCTGCGTTTTCAAAACTATTTTACAATCAAAAACCATGACGCGTATCTCGCTCATTGTAACTTTTTAAAAGGCTTACTATATACGTCAAGATCTTTCATTTAAGCCCTATTTCAGCGAGTTTCATCGAACCCGCTGTTTTTTTTCTCTGACACACCTACTATAGCTGAAACTCTATTTTGCAAGTGTAATTATATCACAAAACTAAATTGCAGCAAATATTAGTGCAACTTTTTCTGAACTCAATAACAATAGGCGCAATAGCCGTTACCTTTTATTATAAGATCCAATTTACATTACAAGAATTTTGATACTAGAAAACCCTGCAATATAATTTTATAACTTTATTACTTCATTTGTTCCAATTTTATAGCCAGAAAGACGTACCTTTGTACTCCTTTCTTGTATTGAATTTTAAATTGTCACGTACCATGGGCATCAGATCGTATTATACGACACCACCTGGTAAAAACACGGTCAACAGAATCTTAAATCTTTGTCACCATTCGGGCAAGATGTTTGTGTCCACTATCGAAATACCCATTTTGATTGTTGTTTCAACAAAGGCGAATTGTGGATCGGGGCACGCTTCAAAGGATGATATTAACAGAAAATGACAGCCAAAGCAGTTATATTTTCCTATAGATTTGCAGTTCAAACTGTCCTTTTATACGAAACAAACAGTTTGAATGAGACAAAGACCTAAGCGATGTCTCTTTAGTTGGCTTTGTTCGGATACATTGTTCGCCGAATAGATACTTCAAGTTACATCAATTCTAAGAGATTGTCTGTGATTGCTTTATCTTACTCTGGACCACAATGAGTGTTATGCGGCTACGATTTCGATGCGGCCACAATAGAGGGGGTTTTATTTCCAGCTTTTGTCCAGCCAGGCTTATCAAGATTTGGATCTAGATCATGAGAAACTTGAAAATGTAGGGCAGTAGATTAATGTAAACCGAATCTTGATGACGGGTCGAATATAGGGTGTTTTATTCGCAATGATCTCGAAATGTTATACCAGGCTCTTCAAGTGTTCCTATAACGTTAAGAACAAAAGTTTTGAGAAAAATGTCAGGTACAAATCGAGCAGAAACAAGAATTTTATTGAAACATGAACCTAGGGAAATTATTACAAGCTATTATGTTATGTTATATTACAGTCACAGTTCACAGTAGTGATAGGGGCCCATGGTCATCAATCGCCCGTAATTTTGTGCGAATTGTCTTAAAATTTCTGCTCGAGAAATAGCGCACCACACCAAAAGCTTGACCTGAAATTTCATTTTTGGTTTGAATTTTACGTTGTCTGGAAAATTTGCAATATTGGACGTGTACAAATCATCGCTACCCTTGATTTCCGAATTAGATAATGTAAAATATTTCTCGTCGTTCATAACAATAACTCTGTTGCCAATAAAATATTGACGCCTTAATGTTCGACAGCATCTGGGGAGGCTATCTAACTGGGCTGTATAAATATCAATCTAACCACTAACCTAGTTAACAAAGACAGGTGACATTTCTTCTTTGACGTATATTATACCAATTAAATAATGTAAAACACATCTGACATCTTAAATTACTTAACAATTTCCTAAAGGAATTTTTGATTTTCATCGGTGATCATTTAATTTTATCCAGAAATCTGCATATGAATTAATTTTACAATATTATGCAAGCACTGTAATATGTAGTAGAAACAACACCCCTAATAAATAAGATCTGTTCGATCAACTGGCATTGTAGGTACCATATTTATATACTGGTTCAATAATAGGTAGGTAGGTAGGTAGCTACCATCTGTTACCTTCGGTAAATACAAAGGGTGAATTCGGTTCCACCACTAACTATTGATTTTTAAAAACATTCATTAATTATGCTAACTGCTGTAGTTGGCTGCACTGAAGTGATTCAACAGAAAGTAGTATCATTAAACAAATATTTTACTGTACATTCTAAAATCACCCAAATCAACAATACCATCAAAATTGAATTTTTTACAAAGTTAAATAAAATGCTGGAAAAATTGTGATAATAAGACAAAAATATATTTATTGGGGTATGTATGTGTTTCTGTGTATATAGGTATATTTGTATACTTATGTCCTTGTATAAAATTTATAGTACGCCGGATAGGGGGGTCTGGCGTTCACAAACCCAATACCAAGGTATAACCAAATAAAACATTTACCATTTTATTTAGCATGTTTTTTACATAAAATTTATTTTTGACCACACTCCATTGGTCGAGAGCGAAGTTACTTTAAAAAAAACTAAAAAAAAAATCAGAAAATCAGAAAATTCAATTTTAATATTGAAATAGTTTGAAAACAAAAAGGGGTAAAATTATACTCTTTTTTGATTTTTTCTGATTTCTGATTTTCTGATTTCTTTACTGATTCTCTTTAATTCGATGTATAATTTGTCCCAAAAATAGTAACACTAACTTTAACAAATTGACATTATTTGAGATGCTACACAAATTATCAACTGTTTAAAAATGTTAAACTGTTTAAAAAGCTACCAAATTTAATAGGCTTTATTTTGCCTCTAATAATATTAGGTCTAGTTTTTAAACTAAAGCGTTGCAGCCCCTTAAAGACACTGAAGCGCGCTACGGCGACGGAGTCACGAGGCTTCCCGATACATTCGGCGTTCACCAAAGAGCGCATGACGCTAAAACAATGAATTTATATTTGCGGACACTTCTGTTAATCTGAATTAAAAATATTGAATTTCATAATCAAAGGATTTCCTTTGATGCCAAATATTTATTATATGGTGACAAAACAATTTATTCCCTTAAAATAATTACCCTTTAATGCAAAATCTTAAAACTAACAAATCGAGTTGAATATTGAGATTTATTTGAAGGAAATATAATAGGAATTTTAAATATACAAGTATTAGTATGTTTTTTTTCCTACTACAAGTTAAATATTTTTTTTAAATTATATCATCTTCAAATTCTTGTTAGGCTCCTTCAAAATTGTCTTCTATAATTTATTAGTAGCAATAACGTTTAAATAAAATTTGTCTGTGGTGGCGTCAGACAAGTTAGAATCATTTAATACCCACGACATAAATGTATATGACAAATCTGGAACTGCTTGTTTACATTGATCTTCATTCAGATTGTTTGTGTAGATGTTTTTTATTAGACTTTGTTTCAAAATGTTCAGCTATAGCTGCTCTTAAAATACCGGCAGCTTTATGAAGAATTGTAGGATATACGGAGTTAGCCTAAGTATGGTTAACAAATTGAAAAAGAGGTTTGATGAAACAGATGATGACACCTTTTGTACCACGGAAGGCAAAAAAAAAAGAATTGGAGCTTTAGAAGAACGGATTTTGGTAGGATATGTTCGTAGGAATAAGAATCAAAGTTCGAGAAAAATAATGATACATTTCGGCACCAAACAAGAGTTTTAGTCTCAAATCGCACGATAAGAAGAACGATTAATCTCAACAACTTAAGGTAAGTTGTCTACAAGAGTGAATCGTATGTTTATCCTACTTATGACATGATAGTATAGGGGCTGTGTGCAAGTGGAAGTCACATGAAAAAATTGAAAGGCGCTTGTACCGAAAAACGTTTAAATTTTTTATCAATTTTGATTTAAAATTAAATTTACGTTTTAAAGAATCAAGGATTATTTTTGTTCTTATGCCACTTGTAATACTAATAGGTAGGTCGAGTAAAACGCATACGCTAGCTTCCCGGTCATCGGACAGCTCGATTGACGTAGGTTCGCAATAGCATGCATTGGAGAGAATAGGGGAAAAACTATCTTTTCACCGATAATAGCAGATTTAAGTCAAATCTTTTAACCTGTTTTATTCTGATGGCAGAATTTTAGTGTGGCGGGAACATAATTCTAGATATGACGAATGAAATATGGTAGCTCTAGAAGCTTTTGGTGGAGGAAGTATTACTGTTTATTACCCGCGACACTGTCACAGCTCAACGCTATAGATACAATGTTTTGGTTCCAATAGTTATTGCCTATGCCTATAATGATTATATATGGAGAAGAATTTGTATTAATCGACGACTACGCCCGACCTCATTAGGACCATATTGTTAATCAAATTTTGGAGGAAAACCACGTGCATAGGATGCGAATGTTTGGTCTTACTGAAAATCATTGGTGGTTACAAGGCCCGTTTGACCTGAAACTTTAGGGGATATGACTCAAGCCATTGAGGAGGAATGGGAAAACGTGCCACAAAATTACATCAATAACCTGGTCTTAAGTATGTCAAATAGATGCCGGGAAGTTTATAATAGTAGAGATATGAAACTACCCCTTCCAGCTTGCTAAAATTTATATTAATTATTCTAATGAAAATAAGATAGGAATTTGCAAACCATGTTTCTCTATCTGAAACGTTTGCGAGAAATCTTAAAACAAATTGAAGAATTTCGATTACCAAAGGTAATCGGGTGGTGACTTGATTGTTACAATACTTAGACCAGCAGTTCATTAGTTACTACCGCACGTTTTTGAAATGTTTTATATAGGGATTTACCGTGTAATTGCAACGAAATTGTTATTATGATAATACTCATCCGAACACTAAAAAGAAAAAAAATGTTTCGATATATTTGTCTAAGGTTTCCCTTCACAGATTTTTAATATTAAAATTATCATTCATTTTATTTATACGGGGTTTTGCACACAGCTTATTTAAATTTACAGACTTTTTGTGACACCTGCTTATTACATGTTTTCCTAGGCACCCTGTATAAGAAATGATAATTCTAGCTACTGAGACAGTTAAAGGCATGAAAGATTACTGGAAAATAAGAAAAAATCCAGTACTTTGTTTTTAAACAATAAGAGATGCATTTTCAAAACAATGTCCGAATTTAAATTAAACCCCCGTATATTGGAAAATAAACGAGATATCAAAAAACGGCGAAATTCGTTTTTTCGAATTGGTACATACAATTTCCCTGGTCTCCTGGTCCCCTGTCCCTGGTTTAAAAATTTTATCTCGATTTTGGTGTTCCTAAATTCTCGGTAAGAATGATATTTTGATTTTTTTGTAGGGGTTTAGTTTACACCCGGTATATTCCTGTTTTCAGCACGATAGAAACATGATAATCAAGCCATTTACTACCAATGAAATTTCCAAAAACGTCCTGAAAAACGTATTTTGATATTCCATATTCAGAAGATCTATTTAAATGCTTCCAAAATTACATTAAAATTTTGAATTATTCCAACCTATTGACCAGAAGTGTGCAATAAAAAAATTAAGTTTTGATTTGCCGGTACAATGTAACCTAATATTTTCATTGTTTACGTTTCTAACAGTTGTAGTCCTAAATTTTTTAACTATTCCAACCTATTGGCCAGCAGTGTATTTCTGATTTCTTTATTGAATATTCTTCTCTTGTAACTTACACACAACTTCTCTTGTACATGTATACACGCCTGTATGTACAATATGTACATAGATGGTCAATAAAAAGTATGAGTGTGAGTATTTACTGAATTATTGCCTGAATTCTCGTACAATTTTTTTGGTCGTTACTTTTTCTTTACATGGTATATCGTCCCTCACTTGCCATAGCATCTTAAGTTTACAGCAAACAACGTGTGGCGCCCATGGCCAAACAAATATTTTAGAGCATCTTCCTATGTACTTGACAGGTAAATATTAAAAAAACCTATTTTTACACAAGGGTGCTGCGCGTCCAATTAGGAACTAAATGATAATTTTCTGATTACGACCATCACGGCAGCATTGCAGACCGTTTCACAGCTTAGGTAGGTACCAGTAATACAGTTACATGTTACATGTATATTGGCTGAGCAGGTGCATCCTCGATGGTATCATAAAAAGAAGGAATTTTACTGCAGTCAGATTATATCAGATGAAATTAGTACTTGTTTCTTGTTGCTGATAAGCGAATAACATATTTTTTTTATATATGGTAATTTTGTAGTATGGTGCCCCCTCCTCGCGTTTGCTTTTGACTGTAAAATAGCAACAAAAAGTTTACATTTTAATTTATCGGTTGTATATTGTTATTTTTTATTATTTGTACCGTCAATCATTGCGTTCATTTTCGTCATTGATTTATTGCCCTAATAACGATTTTTTGAGGATTTTTATACAAAAGTATCCTTTTTGTCTGTAAATGCTTACTTTATTTAACGTTTACGAGGAGGCGCGTACATGAGGCGCTACGTTTACAGTTTTAGAAAAACTGCTGTTTATTTTAAAACACGGAAATTAACAAAAATATTAAAAAAATTATAATAAGCTGATATTTTCTGAATCGACGGTTGATAGGGGTAGGAATAAAGGATCATGAAGTTCTCATCCATAACTGCTGAGCTTCATCTCCTTTTCACTCTTATAATGATACCGTGCTGGTTTTTCAATAATATTTTCGAAATTTGGTATTCTACGAAAAATAGAAGCATTGAAAAATATTAAGAATTAAATTATCTATAAAACATGTCCTAAGGGTAGTTTGCTGTTTATTAAGGGTAACACTCGGAGTAGTTTCCACAAACACCAAAACACTTTCACTTCGCTCGACGCGCGTTTCGCCAACCAAGTTGGCATCATCCGGAGACGATTAAAACTGTTTTAATCGTCTCCGGAAGTCTCCATACATATGCTTCAATATATGTGATCAATATATGCTATCAAAAATCTGAAGAGACAGACCTCTGGAAAGTCACTAGTTTTTCCTATGAGAATTAAAATTTCAAATCGAATCATTCTTGACCCTTCTTGACAAACGTGACAGAAACACGTTAATATTTTAATGACGTTATTTGGCTTTTGCTAGTTTTGAGGGTTATAACACCTTCCCAAAAAGGAGTTATTGGTCATTTCCTATGGGTCTAAATATGCTTTATCCAATTAGCCTAAGAGAATTAATGAAATCAGCCGAAATAATTCGTGTAGAAGACTTGTAGTCTTAAAAATTGGTATAGTTATTCATTGAACATCGTACATGTATATGCTAATTTTAGCTTGGCCTCTATTTCTATTAGAAATACTTTTGCCGGATGAATGTATTTTTGTTGCTGCGGTGTTCTTGACTATCCGATTTTATGTCTTTTCTCCCTCGACCTTGGGCGGGGGGATGGGGATGGGATATTGCGGGCGTTAGTTTCTACATTTAATTTTTAGTTAGTTGTTAGTAAATACATAAAGCGGGGTGGCCTGATAAACATTTTAAAATTCCCCGAGGGCGGGGAGGCTCCGGCGGTGGGGGAGGGGATGAAAGGTCTCTTTTTTCAGCTTATTGATTATATATCTTTTATATCGAATAACCTACTAGAATTTAGCCCATTATATGATGAAATGTACTCTTGTACTTTGCTGGGATGACTCAAGGAAGAGGTCTGTCATGGTCTCGTCAAGTCAGGTATTAAGAGGACAGGAGAAAGCTTTACGTTTGGTACATAGATTACTATCCTTTTCCAGAAACAGAAAACTCATGTCCTTAACAACAGGCCTTGTAGGAAGTTCTGATGTAAATTGTCACCTTGCAGAAGAAGTTGGTCAACAGCTGAGGAGTAAATCCTTGGGAAATAACTTGCGGATCATCTTATTCCGATATATGTGATCAGTACATTAACTTCGTAAAATCTCACTATGGACCCCAATCTACATTCGTGTTTAATGGCTACGATGGTACAAGTAACAGTACGATGACATCGGAACAAAGACGAAGAGGGGAAGCGAAATCGTCTATCAATAAATTTTGATCTGACTTATGAAACTTACTTACAACTACTTACAGAAAAAATGCAGGCTGAGGAAATTGAAACAAGAGTGGCTGTAAGTGATGCTGACTGTACAATGATAAAGACTGCAATTGAGAAAGGTGCAAACAATTCTGTGACTGCTGTTGTTGGAGAAGATGTGGATCTAATAGTCATTTTAATGTCTCCGACATCATCAGCGATGGATATATTGGAAGGGGGATAATAGAAACCCGAATATTTTTGTTCCCCAGAGCTACAATTACTACCAAGAACTAGAACTACAAACATTCAGTTTGTTGTTCGATTTTGTTCCGTCATAGTTTCAGCGGTTGCGACACAACCTCAGCCATTTTCAGGAAGCAAAGATTTATTTGTCAAGCTTTATGAACAAAATCCATTAACGGAGGAAATAGCAGCCATCTTCTGTGATCCAACATCAACTCAAGACGCTATAGCGAAATATCACTCGTTTAGAATTCACCACCAAGTACAAGAGTGTCTTGGTAACCAACTGCTTCTTGAAATGTGGGGTTGGGAGCGGGGAGTCGATGGAAACCTTGAGCCAATCAGATCCAAGGTTATAATAGGCTCAAGCTTTCCACTCCATCCTTCAATTAATTTTTTTTGTTTGTGTCCCTTTTGTTTACTGATTCCCCTTGTAATGCCTGTTTTGTTTAATTAATGTTTGTCTTTTATATCTTATTTTTTTGCGTTTATTTATTCTCAATTTTGTTCAGTGTACTAGTGATTTTTTTTTGGCTTTTAATACATAGATAAATATATTTTTTTCTTTAGATAGTTTTATGCAGTTAGTGGCGGGGGTTAGTGGGTGTACCGGGTAAGTCTCTTAAGATTGACACCCCCCTTACCTCACTTATCCTTTGCCGTTTTACCTTTGCCTTATCCTATGGCGATGTAATATTTTTATCACACTTCTTTGTGATATATCCAATTCTATTGCTGCGGCATAGTATGATTTGGATGGATTTTCAGCAAAATATAATAACGTGTTGAGTTCTGTGTTTTCTCCTGTTTTTGTTCTTCGCCTTTCCCTTTTCTTGTCTCTCAGAGATTCGGTATTCCTAAACTTTGAATAAATGTTTTTAAAACTATTTTTGGAAGGAGGTAGCCTTTCTCGAAATAACCTAACATACTCCCTCCGAGCAAGAGACTTATTCTTGTTGCACTGAATATAAATTTCAAGTAACTCTTTTCGCTCTTCCAATGAATATATCATTTTCAAAATAACTTGCTTCTGTACGAACACTACGTATTTTTTACGCTAATATCTAAGAGAGTGAACTATTATCTCACGAAAAACTAGATGACATCTGTCAACAAATAAACAATGCAAATATGCATTGTTTCCAGAGGTATCTTGATGTTCTTATTTTATAATTGACACTCGTAATGTGATAAGTTTTTAGTAATATCTCACGAACAGGTGGAGTGATTATATAACAATTAGATATTCAGATTTTTTATTCAGAAAATTAAGGACATTATTTTGGTATAAAAATATATGGGGTGTTCCATTTAAAAAATCATGTTTTATTTTCCACCCTGTATATCTTACGAGATTTTTAATATCCGTGCTCAGATAATAAAAATTCATCAAAAACCGCGTCCACTCCTTTTTTGACTGAGTTAAATCGGCAAAGGATAAGTGAGATAAGGGGGGTGTCAATCTTAAGAGACTTACCCTGTACATGATGAGGGAGGGATATTTCAGCGACTGCGGATATTTGGGGATGAGGGTTTGTGTCAGGGTAGGATTTTGACGATCTGTTTTTTTTCTGTTTGATGTCGTGTCATTAATTTAGCGATAAGTGTGTCAGATGTAGGTAGTCATCTCCTATCGATGGTGCTGTAATGGTAATGCCGATTGCAGCTGTTATGTAGCGATGTCTTCCTTATATAGGATGCTATGTTTAATTTGGTTAAATTAAATCTTTATATTATTTTGATTTTGTTTTTAGTCAAATTTATATGGTTGACAAAATATTTTAAACACAAATACATTATGCTATATATTATATTTAAATTGTATCCACTAATAAAAATTTCTATTAAATGTATCAGCAGTAAAATATCGACAGTAGCGGTAATTCAGAGTTCCAATAGACAGTGAGGAAGCAAATATTTTTAAGGTCGCATATACATTATACTGGGTTATGTTAATAAATTATGCTAAAAACGAGTTCATTACCTTATTAATAACAATATGTAATTATTTATTAATTGGATATGATACAATTTGAAATTAAGTAAAACAAATTATAAATGGCGTACCCATGTGGAAGCTGTGCCCACGATATCCTTAAAAGGGCTTCTCCGAAAATGTCGAAATTTATATCGAATTAATTAATCTGAAATTAATTGCTACATTACATATTTGGGCTACATTTTTTGTATTTAATATTTGTATCTACGGTTGAAAAATTTTGTTTCTTTATTAAAAATTGGCAAGAATATCTGCAAATACTTAATCTTCAAAAAATTTGGTAAGTAGTACATCTGCAAATAGTAGTGAAAGTGAGCGTTGTCACTTGAAGTTACTCGAAGTTATAATATTACAAACAATGAAAACAAAACAAACGAAGAAAATAAGCTTTGAGATATTGAGCAGCTTCTGAAAGTGTTGGCTAGGTGAACTGCTTGTCAATCATCACTAGGGACTATGCAACGCAAGTTCTTAATGCTAAGAACACAATGTGCGCTAAGAAACCATTAACGTTCTGTGGCAATATCGAAAAATATAATCGACAAATGCCGTAAGGAAAGAAAGAAATAAATAAACAGAGAAAGAAAGAAAGAAACCTGTAGATAATATTCCACCTGAATTCTAGTCACAAATGTTAGACGGACCACGTAGTCGCTTTTCATAACATACTATTTGAGAACGTAAATACCTACAATATACTCTCAAATATTTAACTTATTTAATGCAAACTTAACTAGTAGTGTAAAGTGAACATAACAAGCTTAATATAGCCAAACTGCTACTGCATCTTAAATGATTAGCAAGAATTTTATGTTTTTTTATTTTCTGGTTCTAGCCCCTGAGCATCTATGTCTAACAGCCGCCACTGTATCGGTGAGTGGAAGAACATTCTTTGGCATCCTTGTAAATAACAAATAGTATTTAACTCAACTTTCAAATTATATTATTCAACTTAAGTGTTACTAACAAAACTATTTTTCGTATGTTCATTTACGCATGTAGGTATATTATATTAAATTTGTACGAAACGATATACTATGTTTTATGGTAAATAAACATTGTTATTATAATTACTATTATTATTATATATCCTACAGAAAGTAAAAACTACTTTTTTTCCTGATATTGATAGCTGCGTATATGCAATAGGATATATATATATATATATATATATATATATATATATATATATATATATATATATATATATATATATATGCATATATATCCTATTCGTAAATATACGACATGACAAAACTTACTATTATTCCATACAGTATTTTATGCTTGCGGTTCTATAAATAAATTAAGTGAATCACTCTTCAAGAGTGAAAAGGTTGAAGGTCGCATAGTGGATATAAAGCAAAATACTTACAAATAATTATTTAGCATAATAGCCAAGGTAGTTTCTTCTGTTCACTTTGTTCGTGAAGGAAGGTACCTAAATTTACCGGATATTCCAGGAAAGGTTTTGAACGTTTCATCCCTTGTAGAATTTCTATGAAACATAATCGATACTTCCTTACTGCTGAAAGGTTAAATAGGCCTGCGGCTCGGAAAGGCCAGTTTTAATTTAAAAAATCGAATTGATTGATTATATTCAGATACTAAAACAAAGCACTATCTAAATAGAAAAAGCATCTGGAAGGAAAAGAGCATTAAATTATCTTTTAAGCGAAAATGAGAATGAGAAAGCGAACAAAGCGCCATCATGGCTTGTAATTAATTCTTATCTCGCTCCAAAAGGCAAACACAAAGGGCCTTACAGTAGCGCTTCACAAAGTTCTAAACACAAAATGACAAAACACAGAACAAAAACCAGTGTAACATAATACAGCATCTCTATTGGATGGACCAATCGGTCGCCTCATTGTTCCACCAATGGCTAAACAGGTGCAGAATGTCCGCACAAAAGGGCGACGCAATATTTCCTTTAACAGGAAATTAAAGATGAAAATCGAATTATATTTTTCGCTGTCTCGCGCCACTTGCAAACATAAAAATGCTGGATGTATACAGTCGTATTATACACACCTGACGTAAACTTATGAAATACCTACTGCCATAAAATTAGTTGATAAAATTTATCTAGTCAATAGCTTTCCCAATAAAAATTGCCAGCAAGGTCATTTAGCCATTTATTGTTTGTGTTCTGTTAAT
Source organism: Tetropium fuscum (assembly GCA_964058915.1). NCBI lineage: Eukaryota > Metazoa > Arthropoda > Insecta > Coleoptera > Cerambycidae > Tetropium > Tetropium fuscum. The sequence continues at coordinate 2,778,650 of CAXKVY010018480.1, forward strand.
ATTATTAGTTGATACACTTACTCATTCATATAATGTACATTACAAGAGCGTATTATAAGAAAAGTCCTCGGTTTATAAAATTTAAGTCATATTATTGGATGGCGTGATTATGAAACCAAAATACCTCAAATTATTCTCGCGAAAATAATGTATTTTAAAGTTAATTAGCACTATAATAGTATTTTGATTGGCCAGAAATTACATAAATGGCTTTAATGTCCTACTAGTCTGTTATTTTGATATAACCACCCTATTTTTATATACATTAGATGATAAATAAGACCACTGGGCGTTATTAATATCTATAATGCCCTTGGGTATTATAAAATTATAACCATGTAAATAAATCAATTCTAAAATGGAAATTACAAATAACTTCTATTACCGCCAATAAAAATTAAATGCGTTGCTATACAATGCGTTTGCAAACAATTTAGATTTTTGCTCTGTTTTAAATCAAATCGGTCAGAACATACCTAATATATGTCAAATTAATAAATCAAATGAGAGTGTCAAAAAAAAAATTTGAATCAAATAACAGCCTAATAGGACATTAAACGTTGAATGCACCACGTTTGTTATGGGGTAATGACGCCCTCGTTCGACATACATTCCCTCGGGCCAGAGGCCCTCGTCAGTACACTGCCAACCTCGGTGCGTTATTATCCTTATAACACAATTGGTACCTTAATTACTAAAATTGGAAATTTCCATTGGTATTCAGAAACGTCAAAAATTAATTAATTAATTCATTCGTTCGTTCGTTCGTTCACTTATTCTTTCGTTAGTTAGTTCGTTCGTTCGCTCGCTCGTTCGTTCATTCGTTCCTTCATTCACTCATTTATTCATTGATTTTTTTATTTTTTTGTTTATTTATTGAACATGGAATACAAACAGGACGAACCCAAAAGCTGTTTATGTTGTTTAGGGAAATCTAGGGAAAAAATTATCGAAAATCTAGGGATAGAAAAAAAAACATGGGTGTGTGCTTATGACCACACGAGTGAAAACTTCTAATTTCCAAATTTTAAAATATATACCTTAGTTCGGTGAGTCAACAAAAGATAATGTCGATATTGTTATATAAAATTATTTATTCTTATCTCCGTACCCATGAAGTAATATTAGTTACAAACCAAGCGGGGCAAGGCAGTAATAATTAATATTATGAAATCATTTTTTTCTATTTTCACAAAGTAAAATAACATTTACAATATATACAGTACAACGTCTTACATACACATCTCATTTACATATGTACACACATGTATGATTATATATATATATATATATATATATATATATATATATATATATATATATATATATATATATATATATATATATATATATATATATATATATATATAAATATAAATATATATATATATATATATATATATATATATATATATATATATATATATATATATATATATATATATATATATATATAAATATAAATATATATATATATATATATATATATATATATATATATATATATATATATATATATATATATATATATATATATATATATATATATATATATATATATATATATATATATATATTAGAGATGGTACTGAACCGGTGATATTGATGAACCGGTGAGAACGGTTCGGTTCTTTTTGCTGAACCGTTCGCAATACCTGTTACCGTTCAGCCGGTTCAGCAGAGACCGTTTCGCACGGCATGCTGACTTCGGTCCGGCCCGTTCGGGTTTCGGGCGTTCAGCCGTACGTGCAAACCTGTTACCGCTCAGAACGTTCAGACCACGATACTAACGTGTCGATGTCGAAACAACGACTACAAAGTTCCAGTTCAGTTGTTCATTCTACTGTGGCAACTACGCATGTATCATGTATATAACGGACTTTTTTTATTGAAAATACGAATCGGCGGTAAATTAATCATAATGAATAAAAGAACTAGCGCCGTGTGGATTTTTTTTACGATTGCGGACCCAAATAAGCAATTAGCTAAATGTAATTTATGTAAACAGGTCCTCTCGTATAAGTAATCGATAACAAATCTCAAGACATATACTTGGCAGACACCCTATAGTTAACATACTAGTTAGTTTATATGTTTAATTTTTATTTTATGTAAAATATATTCAACTCGCATCGCAAAACTTAATACAAGAAGTAAGAAGTACAAGAAATTACTGGAACTAGTCCGAACCGTGCTAAACGTCTGAACAGTCAACTGCGTCTGAACTGTCTGGTCTGAAGTTCTGGTTCTGAACATTAGAATTGCAATAACAGGTAACAGGTATAGTTCGTATTCGAGAACCGGTTCACTGAACGGTTAGTCAATACGCGTTCTCAAGAACCGGTTCAGTTCTTTCCGTACCAACCCTAATATATATATATATATATATATATATATATATATATATATATATATATATATATATATATATATATATATATATATATATATATATATATATACACCTATGTATATATTTCTCCCTTAACGGTTATTATTATTTTAAATAAAAGTGCTGAGCGCACCTAAAGAACTTTTCACTTCAAAAATACGCCTGTTATAATACCTATCTAATTACATTTATGTTATATAATGGAATAGTTCGGTGGATCAACAAAAGATAATATCGATAGTGTTATATAAAATTAATTATTCTTATCTTTGTACCCATGAAATAATATTAGTTACAAAATAAACAATAATATTTGTGAATTCTATTGTGGAATTTTCCTCTGATTGGACTTCTTCACTGCTATTATATTCTATGAATGAAACAATATGCCCATGGAAGCTAAAATATGCTGTAAATACTTTAGATTCAAGTTTATATCTCTCGCTTAGTCAACGAGTGGACTATACTCGACTGAGCGTTACATAGACGAACGTGACGCGTGACTGTCCAGTCTCATTCAATACCCACAAACTCTCCCTACTGTCTCGCTCTGCCGACTGAGCCGACTTTACCCGAAGGAGCGTCAGTCTCAGTCAACACCCACAAAAGTAAAAGTGCAGAGCACGCCAAAAGAAGTGTTCACTTCAAAAATCGCCTGGCTGTAGCTGTTGGGACATACTCATACGCCATCAGCGAACTAGTTCGTGTATCCGCGCTGTTGTCACTTTATTATACAATTCCTTGGTATAATAACTGACTTATTTTAAAAACGGCCTTGAGTTTAATTTTTTGTGTGCATTTATACTCACAAAGCAGACATAATATTGCTTAATAAGTAGTTTTCAGAACTTTATATTGTTTGATATATCTTAATACAAAGTGGGTAACACTATATTATTAAATATCTGTTGATCAAATTATGTCACAATTCACACTCTAAGCTTGTACAATCCAAAATTTGTTCATACAAATTGAACATATATTTCAGGTGCAGAATGGAAACTGCTAACGGAAGACGAAAAGAGGCCTTTTATAGATGAAGCAAAGCGATTACGTGCCATGCACATGAAAGAACATCCAGACTACAAATACAGACCACGACGTAAACCGAAAACTTTACGGAAGGAAGGCTATCCTTATTCGATTCCTTATCCTTCGGTGCCGATGGACGCACTCAGAGCAGGTCAGTGGATAGCATTAATAACTTCTGTGTAACTAAATTAGACAATTACACAAGCGATGTATTATAGGATGAGGGACACCTATATTTCAATAATTAATTGATGATAATGCTGATTATAAACCAACTAATTGATTGGCATTAGAACCGACTGCGACTAACCGATTAATTAAACCGATAGACCTTTAAGTGCCTGTAGGCAGCGCGATTACATGTAGACCCAAGTACACTTAATGGTTTTTAAATTAGCGAAGTAGTTACGCTTAACCTGAACGGTTTAACGTTTAAGAGAGAGGTAAGTCAACTTTAATTGGGTTGACTGTCCAAATAAGAAAGGTCTTCGGCTGTATCTCAGCAACGGTTCATCAAAGGGATCTGGGAAAAATGTTGCAGAATAAAAGTGGCCAAGAGAAATTGTTGTCAATTATTTTCAAGTTTCTACGTTTGTTGCTAGATGGCGTAACTCATATGGCTAATTAGAAATATTATTAGAAGTATTTTTCTCAAATATTTGATAAGTTGAGGTAGAACAAAAGTATATTAGTTCCAGAGCACCATACTTCCATATTTTTTTCTATATTTTGCCAAATAAATGCGTGAGGGGACGGAGATAGACATTTGAAAAAATGCACGTGGCATGGGTTTGGCTTTACCATATTAAAAAAAAATTACATCGCTGAAAAGGGATTTTTTTACTTAATCAGATTTGTTATGAATACATTTGTTTTGCTTTTCATTATCGCCGGCAGGGGGCGATGTGTGAAGAATCAGTAGATATGTATGACGAAGAAATATTTGATCTGCTTACAGGATACTTACACTATTTCTCCCCTATTGAATCCTTCTGTTTTATGGGCGTCAGTTCTATGAACGCTAATTTCTGTTTTACTAGAAGGATCACTTGAGACATGAGCACTCTTTAGTCCTAGAGGGGGTCCAATTAGGTCTATGATATATTTATTTACAAGATTATTTATAAAATGAAATTACTTTCTCAAAATAGTGAATTCTACGGTATTGTAATATTATATTAAATTAATTAAATTTTAGAGAAACTCAAATGTAGTAGTCTCAAATTGTTTCCTGAATTTTTTTAAAAGAACAAGAAAGAAGTTGATTGGATATGACTCCGTTTATTTTCATATATGGATAATAAAATAAACAAATCTTGAAACCTTATTCTACCTTACGACAAACCTACGTAACTTATAGCTATTACATAGGACCAAGTCCCATGGGACCACGTTTCTTCTTAAAACCAGCAATATTTGAAATTGTTTATTACCTTTAAAATTATGTTAATCCCTTTTGTCATCACGCACAAAAACTTATCACTTTTCTTGATATCACTGGTAGATACACGAACTAACAAATGCTGCTGGGCTCTAGCGGTGTTATCTATCGGGATGCCGCCGTACTGCCTCTGGAATATTGCTTTCTCCGTTGGAACTCTGTTTTGGGATTTATTCACCCTCAAGCTTTAACTTACTACTTCTGTATTTGCAATTGCAATCTTCTTATCACTTTAATTTATTGTGAAAATTAGTTCCCTATCCTTTTATATTACTCGCAAATCTCTTCTACGGCTGGGGCGCTAGCAAGCCTTCCACTTCTTAATTGTTAAATATGTTTAAAACAAGTAATTTTGCAGTTATTTCTTCTTCTATAACCTTTACACTAGTTTACTTGCTTATTTAGCACAAATTTAATATTATTGTTTTAGATTTACTATTAATTTATAACAAATTTTATGAAACTTAGGAGCGTGGCTGTTGCTTCATCGCACGCCTTAGCTCGACTCCTTTTTAGTTGTTGATTGTTACTACCGATGTGCCGTATGAAAAACATTTGCACTTCCTGGTTATCTTACTTCTTTCTTGTTCTGATGTTATGATCTGGCCAATCAGAGTGCTCCATAATATATAATTTACTTAATTTTACTTAAAACTCTTACAATTTTATTTTCATTTTATTTAATTTCGAATTCTAAATACTACTATACAATCAGATTCACTTTCTGTTGTGTAACCAAATGTATGTGTGAGGCGTTGCCTCAACATTTTTTTTCTAGTTCGTAGCTAGAAATCTGACACCCTATTTTTACATTGATGCTTTCGCAGTAATCTTTTAATCTAGACATAGCTTATTAGTGATCCATACTCTATAATTACTATTGTGATGTCTATTGTAATTATGCTTGAATCACATTTTTGCGCCGATTATTTATTTAGTTACAATGATATTACGTTTTGACCAATCAGGCGCGTAGCTGGTTGGCGTTCCGCTATAGTCTATACTTTCAGGGGTCTATAATACGTCTATACGGTCAGGGGTGCATGTGTGCTTGCGCTTATACTATAGTCTGTGCGATCTAATTTCCTTCTTTAATAGAGCTTTATTCTTGTCCTAGTCCTCAGTCAATTATATAAGGAACAGTGCACATATTGAGAACAAAAGGCCTTTATGGAATCATAATAACAACATGAATATATGCTTTCGTTGTAGACGAGGTTATAGATATATTCTCTGTATATAAAATTTATTTATTTAATGTGAACAATGCTGCTATTGGTTGCGAATAAATAATCCAATGATAATAAAAAGTAAAATGTTCATTATATTTGGTGTGACACGTTATATTAAATGCAATTTCATTTGCTGTGATCCTTGGTAATGGAGTTACATTGTTTCAAGGGTTATTTAAAATATATGTAAATATATTTTGGGATGGTAGAGGCATTGCGAATTTGACATAGTAACAGTATTGTGTTGCACCGTTATGAAAAGAGTTTAACAAATAATTAATATTTATGCATATATTCCAGGCAAACATTTTAAATTGGAATTTAAAATATGCTCATTTATTCTGGAATCTACGGCTCAAAAAATGACCAGGGATGTGTAATGCTAAGCAGCCTGAACACTCAGATTCGCCAATTAAAATATCTACAAAATGGTATTCTACTCTTTAACATCATTTTATATTAATAAATCAACGGTCTAACTCTAATAATAAAAAAGTTGATACCATGTGATATTTTATAATACAGTTTTAAAGATATCACCGAGCGACTGCATTTTTCAAAGTCTTATGTAAATATGATTTGGACTACATTAGCTACTCGAGCAATGTCTAAAGATTGGTGTTCCAGAGTTTTTGGTGGATTTTTGGGAAAACAACTAGGACACGTAGGGAGAAATATAAAATATATGCTAAATTCAGAGTTTGCCCAATTTTCTCTTAAATTATATTATTAGTATTTTTGTATTGTTTTTATATATTTACTGAATTTTATTATTTTGCAATTTTAATGAAGTTGGGAATTCGAGATTCGTGTTCAGAAGTACATTTCATGTAATAGGTCATTTCTTTTTTTTATACACCCTTTAGTTGACACATTTATATAAAAGGATACTTACGCGGCGGCAGATCTACAACTAATTAGATCATATGTATTATTACATGGAAACATAACAGTAGATATACATAAAGTGAGACATAAGACATACATAAAGTGGAAACAAATAATATATATTAGGTTGATAGTAAGGAAAATAATTTTAGTAACATGTTCATTTCCTAAATTTCTTGAATTAACAAACATCTGCGCACATTATGGAATTTGATAATAACAATGGTTATTATAAAAATAATATTAAAAATAAAAAGTACATACATAGCACTAAAATATTAATGAATCGTACTGGATCACCCAAATATAAACCGCAGGAGGTACGTAACTGTTTCTAAATCTCATTGCCTACCTGGATGCCACAAGAGACCTGAATTGAACTACAGGACTATTGATCGAAAAATTACAATAACTGGATTGTATTCCTCCTATTGTGCTATTTCTATTTTATCTAAAGCAACGGGAACTAAACTGTCAAATTTGACGCTACTACAGACACCTGGACGACGCTATATACATAGGCAGAAGAGACTAAAGATGTATGTTTACTTATAATTTTTCAAACGATTGTCGAATAATGTCGGTTGGTAATATGTTACATTTTGATTAATTAGTCTATATAAGCATCTCTGCCGAAGAAATAACGATAAGTTCCAATATAACTAATTAGGTATATAGGTACGTTGATAAGTACGTTGTACATTTTGTTGTTCCTGCATCTAAAATGCATTGTTGTTTCTTTAATATGGATCATTTGAGTGTTTTATTAAAATTTGGCAGAAAATAATATAAATCAAATCCATAATATAATTTGCAATATCGAATCTTTTTAATAACCCAAACAACGCAATATCTGTTTCAATCTATAAACTAGGTACATTTCTGCATTTTTTTAGGTACGCGAAATATCAAATATTTATCGAAAAGATAACTGAAAATAATTTTATTTTGTTCTAACTAATAAAAACTCTACCAAGTACGAAAATTTTAATTTTACTTGACAGAAACGTTTCAAACTGGACAAAACTTTTGATAGTTCAGTATTCAGGTCTGCGGCTTAGTTGAAAGAGCATACAACAAACATGTAATGGGGGTTAACAGCGTATATAGTCCGCGTATCTGCTCTGCGTCCTCCTGGTGGATGTGCACCTACATGCATTATGATCGGTTTCATTTTCGACTATTATTTGTGATTTTTCCGTTAGTGACCTAATGGAAATTTGTTTGTTCCTAATTTGGCGAATAAAATAGAAAATAAACTACAAATGGGACAAATGGCAACTGAAGCGAAGCATCATCTTTTAAATAAAATGCGCTGGTTGTCATGGCTTCACAATTGGCGATTTTACCTTACATGCGACTTTATAGGATTTCTGATTTTCGATTCTACAATACAGAGCTAAACTGGTGTCAAATTAAGAATGCGCAGTGGATCATAAATTGTTAGAGAAGTATACAAAGCTTTTTCATTTCGATACATTATGCAACAATAACCCTATACCGGTATGCTGACGCGTACACGGCCAGTCTCACATTGACGTCACTATGAAGCACGGAGATACAAAACCCATATAAAATGCATTATTCCTAGGGATAAGTTGCTCCTATTTTAATTACTTTTCATCACTTCGCAAATGGGAAAAGTATATTCATCATCGAAAAATCCGAGTTCTTAATTTTCACTTTTCTCGACGTTTTGGGTTCAAGAAGCAGAACAAAATTCCGTATACACATTCTTCTATTAATAGGTATATTATAGATGACACCAAACGACATTTTTTCACTGCGGAATATATAGGGTGATTTAATTTAATATTTTATTTGATTTAACTGTAATATTTCACTGCAGAAATTGGTTAAATCACATTTACCTGGAAACCCCTTTATTAATCCAACTGAACCTCTACATACTTATTAATTAGGTACATCCCAAAGACACCCCATAAAAATATTTTTAGTATATAGGGCGATTAAAAACATACCGTTCATATATATAATATACCCCTCATATATAATCCAGACGAATATGATGCAGACGAAGAATCGTATACCTACGTACCTATTCCCAATTAATGCAAAGGTAATACGCATATGGTTAAGAAATCAGTTCATGGTCATGATTATGGTCTGTATTTGGTGACACCAGTTAATATTTCAAATTACGCTATCAAATAAATTAAACTGCGGACACTAGTTACATGATACATGTATAGTTACATGATGCATTAGTTACATGATACAATATGTTACATGATATAATATGTACACCTCAGAATTAACGTTACAGAACAAAATTTTGTATACATACTTATATGTATAGCTACGACACCTGATGATGTTTCACATTATATCAGGGCGAGTTATACTGGGGAATTGTATTGCCTGATTGAATGAAAGTTATAAACTATAATTTTTTTGTATGTAACGAAAAGTTTAAAACATAATCCGTTTTCGTTCCGTTTTTTGTTATATAGATAAAGAACTGCAGAAGAGAGATTTGCAAAACAGTAAATTTAGACATTTTACCCTATTTTCTTTACAGTGTTGGAAGCTTGTTATTCGATTGATATCACGTAATCTAATATAAGTCCGCGTGTAACTCAAACAATAAATTACTTCATAAGGTACACTAAAATCTTTCCCTGTTATAATGTTTCCACCCAGTAACAGCCCAGGCAGGTATTTTAATAACAAAAATAAAATAGAGAATAAACTTATTTCGTTTCACACGAGGTTTGACAGTAAATAAAACAATTGATTCACAGTACTGTTTGTAACATCGAAATATGAGACATAAAATTTTTTCAAAGGATACCCACAATTGCCGCAATGGGAGATCGGGGCTGTATAACTTTTCTTACACCAAGCTAAAATCGTCACTATAAAGGCCCTTTCATTCAACAAGTTGTTATGTTTTGATATAATACTAATAACTAAGCAATTTTAACACAAAACCCATCAAAATAATACACTAAATTAAAGCGTTGAATTTCTATTTCAAAAATTATTGTTGACCACACTTTACCAAAAAAAACTTGATATTATATGATAAAGGGGATATGGCATCAGTTGTCATACGAGGTACAGTGGCCAAGAAATACGCGAGATCCTGGGCTAGAAATAATATATCAAGAGAGAGAATCTCGAGCTCCTTTTGATTATGAATCATACGACCAGGCGGATCTGCTTCTTTTTGTGTCGATTTAACATCGTTACCGATCGTGTTACGGGTGATTTAATGCGGGTGATTTGTAAGGATTTGAATCTTAATGTTTTCCGACGTGTTTGTGTGATTATGTTTATAATTTGCAATACAAAATGGTCCACGTCGACGTTAATTTTATAGGGATAATATACCGGGGTATCGACTTACGGACTTACTGTGATTAAGTGGAAATCTGAGAGACTTAGCGGGGTATTAGTAAGTGTTGAGCGATAGGACACAGAGAAGAATATGTACTACTATAATGTACATTTTCAGGTAATAGAAATTATAAATAAATATAACTATAATATACAATTTCAGGTAATATTTTTTATGTGGTTGTACAAAATATATATATATATATATATATATATATATATATATATATATATATATATATATATATATATATATATATATATATATATATATATATATATATATATATATATATATATATATATATATATATATATATATATATATATATATATATATATATATATATTCATTAAAGGTTAATCCCAAACTTAGTCATTTTAGGTATATGATATTACCTATGATATAACATTACTAATCAGATATTCAACAGAAATAGCTTATAGTGAGGTAGAAAGTAGAAATATTAAATATTGATATTAATTATACTATTAATAATAAAAGAAATTGAATTGTTAGATCCTTCGATCATAAAAAAGATAGAGGAATGTCCTATTCACATGTATGTGAACGCTTGGTCCAAGCATCTCATGATATTAGAGTGGGAAAAAGACGGAACACAAATTAATAAACAAAGCGTTCCTCGATTTTGCCTTAATGAACGCTGAGATCCCTTTTCAAACGGCTCTTTGCAAGCCTCGCACTTTTTCACCATTATTATCAAGGGATATTAAACCATTGAAAAACTAAATTCGAACACTTCTCACAAATAACTACAGTTTGACTCCACACAATATAACGACAGAGCTACTTCAAAACATACACAGTGTTGCCAGGTCTCAAATTAAATACAAATAACAAAAAAATATTTGGAACAGGTAATGAAAACAAGAATTAATAGCAGTTTTCCAACTGAGATTTAGCATAAATTGATATCAGTGTCTGTTATTAAACATAAGACTCGAATGATCAATGCAGATAGCATAGAGTCAACTTCATTTCTTAGAGTAAATCTGTGTACCTTGTAAATTTTCTAAACTGGCAACATGGCACAAGGTTAAATTGACTGACCAATAACATTGAAGGTACGCTGTCACATGATGTAAATAAATAATCCAGTAGATGCTTGTGCCTCTAAGTTTTCAACATTACTTGTCTATTCTATTAATGGTCGAAGGTTAGAGCAATACTTATTGTCCTATCGACAGAAATACATTGACAATAATGCATAATTAATGGTATGCTAATTTAATGGGTACGTTCAGCCAACTCACATGTTGAGCTGGTATAAATCACTGTTCCAAGTAGATAAATCTGAACAACATAATTACCAATGAGACCGCTACCGACTCTTACTCAACTGTTGAGTGTTAGCCATAGTTATTTTTTGTACTGTATTTCAAGAGGTCTGATTATTGACGAGTGTGTGAAAACTGTAAAAAAATTGCAGGTAATACTGCGGCATATTAGGGTCACTTAATGGATACGGATTATGTTATATGAATGGCGTTATCGATAACGCCTTTCTATTCCCCAAAAATACCCCAATCAGTTGTGCGATAGCATATATGCTGTATGATATGGTTATCCAAACCACAAAAACACATAGACAGTGATCTCCCCTATAATGCCAATCCTTGGAAAGTCACAAAATACTTTATTTAAAAAGGGAAGTACTCAAAACACGAAAATTAATTGCAATTAATGGACGCTGACTAAAAAAGAAAATGGCACCTTTCGATCTCTGACCGAAAACCATTGTTTCACCTAGCATGACTTATTATTCACAGATCTATCAATCTCGCCTTTTGCGCGAGCCACGAGTCACAGAACAATAGAAAAGAAAGAACACAACTAGCACAACTGGGTGGCAACTAATATCCGACAAGAACTGTCATTAGTGTCATTAACGATCTATGGTAAATCGATAATTCTGCAAAGAAACCTGTAATAATCTACACCTGAGTCCTAATTACGAATGATAGAGGGCGTGCCTAGTGACCTTTTCATAGTATCGTGAAGCTAAAAACTAGCGAAAAGTGAACGTAACAAGTTTGCTCTCACCGAATACTAAACATCAGTTGTTTAGTTTGTCAAGTCCAATATTATTGGTTTATATTGCAACACATGATTGCATGCGTTTATTTGGATTGATGTAGTCTTCTGCAATAATTGGTCAGGGTATCTCCACATGGTTAATAAAAAAATCACTACACTGGTTCCTCTCTTTCAGACTTAGCCGCACATATATTTTAAGTTTCCTTTTTCGTTTTTTACCTAAAACAATATAAGCCGCTAGCAGCGGGACGTGCTCTTGTTCATCGAAAATTTTCAAGCAAACTACCTAGTACCAAGTAACAATAATATATTTATTCCATAACAATAAATTTATTGTAAAAAATGTATTGCTATTATGTGTAAATTTTTTTTACTGTGTTCATCAGAAATCTTAATTTCGGATAAGCTGTCGAATAAGGGGAATTTCCTAGTAGATATCAGAGTATGCCCTACTGTCCCGTTAATTAATTTTATGGTGGTATCCTTTGTTTCGTTCTATTCTCTAGAAGGAAAAATCCTTCTAATAATTTGAAAATATCTAAAATATGACCTATGTTGATGTTGCTTTGATGGAGACGCTGTGTTACCAAAAACAAATTGTTGTTACAAGAAACAAGGCAGTGTTGCTAAAATTACTCAATTTTGTGGAGACAGAAAGCTTCCTTGCGTTACCTCAAGTTTCATTATTTTGAAACAAATAGCAAGATATATATGATAACAAAAAGTTCCTCGTTGCTCCTTTGGTGGCTACGAACCCTAACCTATAAAGCAGGCCCTAAGATCTGACGACATCAGGACTGACTTATCACCTTGCATATTACAAATAGTTATGGTTTTATCCATGGTGATGTCCATAAGTAGTAAGTATAAAAAAAATGTTTCAAGTTGATTGGGGGTTTGAAAGATTGAGTGATTTCACCTGTTTATTATAAATTGGAACAACGATAACAGACAGATACTGATGTTTCTTCGGGAAAATTACATAATTTTTCTAAAATGTGCGAAATATGTTAGTTATGATTTTAATATGTGGAGAATAGTGCAGATTGGGATTCAGATTTTAACAACAGAAAGTAAAAATGGCGCTGCTATATTCAAACGATGAACAACCAATAGCGAAGTTAGCCATATGTGACAAAACATGAGATATATAATATTATGTATTGCAAACATTGTACTATAACATCTGTCGATTTGTTGCTGGTATTCATTTGTATTTTGGTCATTTATATTTTTGAAAAATTATTATATTCTGTATAAAGATGTGAGGTGGTTTGATAGCTTGGTTTTATAAGGATATTATACAAATTACTTCTGACACGGCTCTGGGCCACATGTTAGCAGTTGCTACCTGGGGTGAGAAAAGTGTGTCGCTCCATAGAAACGGGACCCTCCCGCCGTCGCGTTGGTAAGGTAAGGAATTTCGGCCTGATAGCGCTCTTTGACGCCTAGTGGGGGGCAGGCCATCCGTTCTTCGTACTTGCCGAATTAAATCTGCTTTGACACCTTGTATCCCAGGCATGTTTAAGGCAGCTATAAATTATCTTTTTCAATATTTTATGCTAGTTTTATTTTATGAAACTACCGATAATTATATTTACATATTTTACGGAATGTGCACGGAAGGTCTATGGTGTACGGAAGGTGTATTCATTATTATGCTATATTGGGATCTGAATCATTAGCCGTTGTAATATCACAAGATTGAGAATCAATTAAAAATTATTTGAGAAATTTTCGAAAATTTGTTTGGCAGGTAATAGACACGAGAGCCTGAAGAGCTCGAGCGGATATTGCCCAATGGCAACAAGTTGGAGAAAATATATAGATAATTATTTTCATACTAATTAATTATTATTATTATATAGTTACCCTTCTTTCCTCAAATATTTTAAAAAGTTATTATCACATGGATTGTAAGAATTTTATGACGATTAATCATTAATCCCACAAAAATAAAAATAATCAAAATATAAAATCGCTCAGAAACGGCGTCTGCTATATCACATTATGCATTTTGATCTAAAGATATTCCCTCAAATCCAGTGCTCACATCGCCTACTATTGTAAACTAGACCTGAATCACCACAAGCAAGTTCTGGGCTACATATCTGGGCTACATATATTAATATTTTGTATTTCGGTACGCAAATAATTTGGTGTTTTTTTATAATGGCTCAAATATCCCATATTATTGGTTCATCTAACCCGGATACCTCAGGATAGATGAGCCAACGCCACTTATTCCATAATTGTTATAACAAAAATAATGTATTCTTGTAAATTTCTTATACATGAGGTTACTATAAAGTTTAGTTTAAGCAAATGGAAATTATTTTTTTCAAGTGTATACTTTTTAGCCGCATGAGAGTGATTTTTCAAGGTCGCATCACGACATATTTTATAACGTTCTCGTCTCGCAAGTCAGATAAAGCATATCACAGATATAAGGGAGAGATAGAGAAACATAGATATCGAATGCAGCTTTGACTTTGACAAAGATCCCGCACAAGTGTTCTAAAACGGAAAGCAATTTTTATATAATGAGAAACACAGATAGCGAATGCAGCGTTAACTTGGGCAACGATCCCCCACAAGTGTTCTAACGCGGAAAGCAATTTTGATGTAATTTATAAACAATCGTGACAGAATCGGAATTAACCAGAATACAATATTACTTATGCATATCCTGCTGGATATATCTGGATTGGGCTTTCGAATCTGATCCAAGTGGATGATGATCTTTTTGCAGAGGATGAATTCTTATAATAATATAGTAATAATAAATAATAGGATGCGACCGGAACATTGCCACGACTAAATCCATGAAGAACGATTGATACTATATTCTCGAAAAATCTACACCATTTAGAATCACGAACATATGTGTCACACTTCGGTTACCTTATGGTAACCAATATGTACAATACCTCTTTCTCTCTCGTGCGCTTTCTCTCTCCCTCTATCTCTCTCTCACACTCTCTCAACGAATCGATAAAGAAGTATTCACTTCTATCACGTGTATAGTGCCACACGCGGATTTTTTTTAATTGGGGTCTCTCGGTACCGGTATTACCCTACCAAGGATTAAGATATCAGTCATGATGGTGCTGAGATCTTAATTTGAATTTTCAATAATGTAAGTACCTAATTCCCGCACTATAATAATATTTTGATGGCCAGTTGGTACATAAATGGCTTAATATTAAAATTTCTAGTGATATCTAGAAACGTCAAAAATGATTATATAAATTAATTATTTAATTATGCAAACTTACTGTTTAATATAATTCTAATAGTAGAAGTTCTATATAATAAGTCCTTAGTATATTAGATTATTAACAAATATAACTATACTAATAAATTCTCTGGTCATCGCTGTGCAATGTCCACTATATCTGAACAACATCCTCTCGATATAACACCTGGATATGAGAGGTGTGAGATCCCGTGGTCACATATTGAGACCTGCGA
Source organism: Tetropium fuscum (assembly GCA_964058915.1). Taxonomy (NCBI): domain Eukaryota; kingdom Metazoa; phylum Arthropoda; class Insecta; order Coleoptera; family Cerambycidae; genus Tetropium; species Tetropium fuscum. Next base: position 2,794,531 of record CAXKVY010018480.1, read on the forward strand.
AGATATGACGGACCCCCGTGTACCACACATATTTAAGAATCCTGAGGAGTTACCTACATGGCAAGGGTCATATAGCAGCCCATTTTTATTATATTGTAATATACGTTATGATTAATCTAACCACAAAGTGTCCGCGCTGGTTTTATGCCGGTTTTATGATGTTACTAAAAGAAACGAATGTCCCGCACTTTAGTGGATTTAGTGTGTGTCGGGCATGCAAATTATGATAATGTTTTCACAAAATACAAAATGCAGGATAAATTGGGATATTAATTATTAAGAACTGCCTACTATTTCCAAATGTATCCTCCAACTTACGTTTAACTTGTAATATCTCCTGATTATAATGTTATTTCTGTCATTAGATTAATTTTCTTATGCTTCCGTATACACAGATATTTTCTGCTAGTATGTATTTATATTTTCACTTGCTTCCTGTTTATTTTGTCTATTATACACTATTCAGTCAAATAGATATTCAACCACGGAATGGATGAAATAATAAGCTGTGTAAACTTGCATAGAAATTTGTTTTGATATTTTATAAGTTACCTACCTCAAAAGTCTCAGAGAATGTCGTATACGCGAGTGAAAATATTCAAGTTCAAGGGTCGCAAAAATTGTGTTTTTTTGTAAATATTCTGTTCCCTTTGCTCTAAATGATGTTTGGAGTTATTAGAAAAGTAGTACAGTATAACATTCTTAGACATGCAATACATAGTACGGTTTATATAGTTAATTATTTACTAAAAATATTATATGAGAAACCTCAGTCATTTGCCAATTAATAAATCATATTTATAGATATTATTCCTTACTAAGACAAATTTCGTAATATTTAGTTTTTATATTAATAATAAGATATTAAAAAGAATTAAGTAGGAGAGATGCCAGGCTAGGAGAAGTGCCAGTGTGAAATTGAGCAGCTTAAAGAAAATAAGAGTTTAGTATTGAAAATACTTCTGGGTGCGTGTATATGCGAGCCGTCTTAAATAAATCGTTCGTGGCATGCGACATGCCACGAACCTCCAGTCACCAAGGTCGGAAAACACGGAGACGGAGAGGTCACAATTTGCTGTGTTGGTGGATAAACGAATTACTAATTCGTTTTATTTTAATGGATTTAGGATAACTAGTAAATATTGCTCTATATGAATGGCTGCAAGGTCAGACAGTATAACACACTTCAAATTTTAAAGGCCAAGCTTTATGTTTAATTCGGAATAACATAATATAAACTGGAGAGTTCGGTTTAAAAATTATTCTTTAGCATGTTTATGTTTCAAACACGTCAAACAAGTCAAAATACTCCAATATTAGCTACCATGGCCGTAGAATGTATTCAACATTCGGAAGTTAAGTAGTAAGTAGACGCTAATCACCACAGTTGCTAAATTTATTCAATACAATTATAAAGTAGATAAACTTCTAGCACCCGTCCCCACAAACTGATAAAAATGATATTTTGGCACATAATAACTCATCACATAATAACGCATGACACATAATAACGTATCAATCGTTGTTCCTGATTTAGTCGTGGCAATGTTCCATATCTAAACCGAATTTCTCACGAAGAATGTGAAGTAGTGGCAAGTACGCATCCTCCGCAAAAAGAACATCATCCATTTGGATCAGATTCGAAAGCCCAATCCAGATATATACAGCAGGATATGCATAAGTACTATTGTATTCTGGTTAATTCCGCTTCTGTCACGATCGTTTATAATTAACTCTCGTTTAATAATATACTATATAGCACTTAATACATAATGATGGGGACAAAACACTTGTATAATGTACACTCCACAAAATACAAGGTCCTACGTAACCGGCGCATCCACCATATTTGATGCGATAAAAATTAATATTTTTTATCCACAATCACATTTTAATTGGAGTTGTATCCACACTTATGAAGCATATATAACAATGAGGAACGACTAGTACCAGAAGTACCTTGGATTTTCCTTGCGATATCAAGCATATTGGATACAGAATCCTCGATATAACTGTGCTAAAGCAGAACTTCTCCCTCCGCCCACCATGTTTTTTAATTTGTTGTAAGGTCAGCACCTTTATTAGCCAGTAAAGTTGTTGAAGTCCGCCACATGCAATGGCCGCTATAAGTTTCTGCGTTTGTCAGATATAAAAATGAAGCAACTCTTGAAGGAACGTTCGACAAAGTGTTGATTCCAACAGGTTGCGAAGTACATTTTGGAGTATCGTAAAAAGAATATGTCATTGGGTAACTTCTTTGAACGTAAGGACATGTATTTTTTACACGTTTCCACAGTATTGATAGAGAATCCTTCTTCCATAATTGTGAATTTTGAGACGCCTCGCCGGTCTTGGTATCTGGTAGCCCCTGTGTCAAATTCGTCAATTCATAGTAACGACAGGCACCAGACACCCCCATTATTACTGCAACCTAAAATATTTTAAAGTTTATTATCTACAATGTCTAAAAGGTTAAGAGATATTATCTTCATCATCATAATATTCTTTATCGCAAGCCCCTGTCAAAATTCTTCCACGTGTTCTCTTTCCAATACCGCAGCTTTCTTCACTTTGTACCCTCTTGACTCACTCTTCAGATAGGCAGTGAGCTTACTATATTTTCCAATATCTATGTTTTTATGGACCTTTACAGCGGCCTTCTGCATCGAGTACTTAGACCTCATGGATGAAATTGCATATTTCTTCAAACTTAAGAAATACGATAGCAGAACTTCCTCATTTATTGTCAGTATCCACCGTTTTTCTTTCCATTCATTAAATTCGGAAAATACTTTTTCCTAATGTTCCCTGAACTTCGCAGGCAATAATTGGAGAGTTGGTCAGCTTCCTGAAGGATTCTCTCAGGAACGAAATCGCTTTCTTGCATTTTTCACCAAATTCACAAATTTTTAAAAATTATATCTTACCTATTATAAATGACCGTGCTTGTAGATAAAACTTTATATAGTATTCGTGTTTTAGTTGCGTTTTATCCACTCAAGAAAATTAAACTTTCTTGCGTGGATAAAACGCTATATAAAACACTTATACAATAAATAACTATTATTCATGTTCCTCATATTTTATGCAAATGTAAGAAGTCTCTTTAAAGGAGACAGATGACTATATGTGATTGAGAAATAAAACATTTAATTACTCTAAATTTATTTAAGTTGTCAGGTCGCAAACAGTGCATATGAATATACAAATATTGAATCCTGAGTTCCCCGAGGAACTGTTTGCGGCATTTTCTATTTTCTATGTTCCTAAATCATTGGCTTGCATTTCTTGGACAGTGTAGGTGATAATTTAAATGTAAAAGGGATAATGAATTGATGTTAATGTTATTGTTATTATATGCTCTCTGTTTCAGAGTGGAGTCGATTCATTTTACCTCCAGTATATAATTCCGACACAAAAGGTCAAGACAACATTGCCATTAAAACAATACCATGCGAAAACCTTTCCGAGAGTTATTCATTAAAAATAACACATATTATGGTCAAATACGAAATGTTACTTCATTTTTGGCATATAGAGCAGCGATTGCTAAACTACCGTTTCGTTATTTTTTGGGCGTAGAACCAGGTATAACATTGTAGGTTTTGCTAAGCCCATCACTGGGCATTTGAAATCATATTTTACAACATTTGTTCGTGGTCTGGAACTTTTTAAATGAAAAAAATCGTGAAAAATCAGATTAAAATTATACCTATTAGAAGGGAGGTTATGTACAACAAACTTAAAGTACAACAAACAATTTTTAGATATAACCGTGGATACGTTTGAGGAAAAAACATGTTTGAAGAAGAAATCGACTTTTTTCCAATTATCGATCACCTAATTATAGAATAGTACCAATGCAATGGCCTGATTTAGTTCTACGCCACTTTTTTTTATCGAAAACTAAGAGCCAAGTCGCTTCGTTGGAATTCTAATTTTAATTCTAATTAAAATTTTACTCGTCTAATTTTTTTTGCATATCTCATAAGACATTTTTAGGAAACTAGTGAGTGAAGTGAAAATATAAGAATATGTATTTTCTTTTAATATAGGCCATAAAATTAATATAAAAATGAATATCTTGGAACCGTCACACGCAGCATAACTTTGAATACGTTTAGAACAAGTGTAAGTGAATATTATACAGTTTCATAAACTAGGTTCTTTATCATGTAAAATATAAATATGTATGTTAATTTGAAAGTGCACAATGCAATATTTTCAGAAATAAACTTGTTTATTTAAGCCGGAGCATATAAGCAGTTTTGCGAAATTTCAGTAGTTAATATGTAAATAAATCAGTAAAACACACCTTTGGGTCGATATACATTTTGAAGATATCTCGAGCTTGGCGTTCAAGTGGTTAAAATATAGACTTCGTAGCGTGTTCTGTCCATACTTGTCATTCCTGCTTCTTAAAGTTGTTATTTAAAGAACATCTTGCCTACATTTCTTACATTATATAAATTTATTGCTGTATTTTATTAACATGCAAAACAGTGAGAGCATAAATTGCCGTGTTGAATTTATTTTGTTTCTACATTTTGATTTATTAGTACACTTCTAGCGTCGAAACTAACCAAATTAATTATTTAAATTAGCCGGTTTTATACAATAACTAATATTCTCCAACATACCCATAATTTAACAAATTACTATCATGTTATATTAATGAAACCAATTATTGTATTTACGTGGGTACTTTATACTATTTAGCCGAGGAAATTTTACAAAGTTACAAAAATGTCATATTTATATGTAATTTAAACGCAATAATTTTCAGACGAGAAGACACAAATAGGAAAAAGTTATAAGATCGATATTCAATTTAATAATGATAAAGGCAATAAAAATTACCGTATTATCGTGCTGTTATTAGTATTACTTAGCTGTCATTAGTGTATTATTCAACGAGCAATTAATCATAGCTATTATTAATACAGGGTGACGTTTACGTTACAGTTAATAATAGACATTAATTGCATGTTGAATACTATAATTTGTACACGACCATTGTATGTTTTTTATCTCGAACAAGTTGTTTTTCAGTTCTTAGTGCGTCTTTTGGAGAAATATTACTAAAATTTATTCCTATTTTAAAAAACGTCAATGTCATCAGTTGGCACGATTCTGCGGAACAGCCATCTTGCTTTTAGTTGTCAGTACAAATATTCGGGATGTTGTGTTGTTTTGTATGGAATGTGTAAATCAAATTTAAAATGTTTAATAATCAGCTCTTATTATACAATACTATAATGTATAATGACTCCATTATACAACACTTTTCGAATATATTATTGAATTAATATCAAATATTATTGTCATGATAGTCTATATTTTCCATTGTAAAAGCAATGCAAAAAATGCTTGCCTTGAAAAGTGGATAAAAATACCGAATAATAAATTTTTCTAATCTTGATTTGAATTGAAGATTTAACAAACATGTATTGCGCTCATTGTCTGCACAACAAAAAATAAGAGAGACATTATATGAAAGGTTAATTTTATACAAAAATTAAATACTATTTTTAAAAACAGAACTTGATAATAGTATTTACAATACCTGAAAAAGACATTAAATATATTATATTATATATAAAAACAACAATGATAAAATTTATTTAATAAGTAAGAATATTGTAAATTGATCATATAAGAAAGTGTAGTATTAGTGAGGTGCTACAAAAATAAACTCAAGGAATCAATTGAGAAATAGCGTCTGGCATAGACCTTAACAGAAAAGAGAACGAATCTAGAGACTGGAAACAAGTGAACGAAAGAAATATTTTTATAATTGACTTGGTTACGAATTTTAAGAGGAAATGCGGCGTCCTTTTTTAGATAATCTTTAATTTCTGTTTAAATTGGGATAACAACATTTTACCTAAGTGTTATAAAACCCACAGTTATGTGATGATAAAATCCAGCACTTCACAGTTCACAGCAAGTCCAGCAGCAGCAAGAAGAAATCCTATGATTTGTTTCAGGCAGAAGCTTCCATAAAAGATTAAGGTACCTTAAATTTTCCATAAATAAGTCATGATTAATACATAAAGTACATAAAAGCTTCAAAAAGTTTCATGAAACTATAATCCACTTACTTAAACAATTGCACGTTTTTAAATGAGCTTGGAGATATAAATTTCATTAATAACAAATTTAAATATTTCCAATATAATTTGTGACATGCATATATACCACATTTGTGTTTTACTTATAAACTTTTATTTTCTAATACCCCTAGTTATTTATACAACAAAATAGTTTGATTAAGTAATTTTAATGTTAACAGATCATCACGAAATAAGAACATTTTACTAATTTCTAATCACAACACATGGTTTTTCATATATTGCTCCAGAACAATACAAACAGGTTCCTAGTGATTTAAAAATGTATCTCTAATTATTATTAAAAAGGTTCAAACAGCTTATAGGAGATACTGATTTCTAATTCTGATGACTAGTAGTTATAAGTAGCAAAAAAGAAAAAGAAACCTATTGAACAATCTATTTTTTCATGTGTTCAAGGGAAGCAAAGCATTGTTACATTGTTATATTTATAAATATATTTATGTTTCTTTGGAAATCTACAGACAAAATTTATTGATATTTATTTTTCGTATTTTTTTATATTTTTTTTATCTCATTTGGTTATGGAAAAAAAATTACCTATACTTTATATACTAATAAATAAAATTGACGTGTCTGTTTGTAATGTCAAAAAAACAGCTTTTTACTAAATGTATATGATAGAATATACGGTACTTGTAATCAAAAATATTTTTTTAATTTTTTTTGTCTATCTGTCAGGTTGTTACGGCTAATCTCCGAAATGGCTATACTGATTTTGACGGGACTTTCATTGGCAGATAGTTGATATTATAACGACCAACTTATGCTACTTTTATTTTAGAAAAAAATTAGGATTCAAAAAGGAATGTAAACATCCAATTAATAAATCATTAATTATTAACGTAATTTTCCCTAATATTTTTACTTGCTCCGAGTAATAATCTTCGATCTTCGAGTAATAAAGTAGCAGTGTCTAGTACGGCGCACGCCGCCGACGTCGCCGCACTGAAACGCGACACCGCTTTCCACCCCAACAACTTAATATCACAAAGGCTGCCTGTTACGCGGGCTCAGTACGCGGATCTCATATAACCGTTCTTATTTTTATGCTTATATTGGGGCATTGAAAAAGAAGTGAAATAAGGTACTATAAATAAATAATTCCACTGATTTCAATTAATACGTTGATTGACTATTAAAATTGGCTACGCTAATTAAATTTCCAAGTATTCACTTGGTAAAACAAAATGCACTCATATATGGTTAGTCATAGCATATTAGCATATATCATTTAAGTTCTACTTGGTGCTATGAATTTCTATAACGTTTAGGCATTATAATATCCCAGGGAGGATAAATGAAAAAAATAGCTATTTATCAACTTCAAATAAAAGTCTCAAGACGCATTTGGGATTATTTAAAACAATTATTTAAAAAAATTAGCCCATTGTAATTAGGTAACTAAAATACATGATACGCACTTGTATAACATTATATATATATATATATATATATATATATATATATATATATATATATATATATATATATATATATATATATATATATATATATATATATATATATATATATATATATATATATATATATATATATATATATATATATATATATATATATATATAATGTTATACAAGTGCGTATCATGTATTTTAACTAAAATACATGATACGCACTTGTATAACATTATATATATATATATATATATATATATATATATATATATATATATATATATATATATATATATATATATATATATATATATATATATATATATATATATATATATATATATATATATATATATATATATATATATATATATATATAATGTTATACAAGTGCGTATCATGTATTTTAGTTACCTAATTACAATGGGCTAATTTTATATAAATATATATATATATATATATATATATATATATATATATATATATATATATATATATATATATATATATATATATATATATATATATATATATATATATATATATAATGTTATACAAGTGCGTATCATGTATTTTAGTTACCTAATTACAATGGGCTAATTTTTTTAAATAATTGTTTTAAATAATCCCAAATGCGTCTTGAGACTTTTATTTGAAGTTGATAAATAGCTATTTTTTTCATTTATCCTCCCTGGGATATTATAATGCCTAAACGTTATAGAAATTCATAGCACCAAGTAGAACTTAAATGAATATATAATATATATATATATATACAACTAAAACTATCCAGTATATGGCGTTTTTACAACTAAAGTAAATAGCATAATGTAGTTTTTATAGGTTAATAGGTATTAAATACGTAGGTACTGTAAAAGGTATCTGCACGTAATATTAAATAAATAATTAAAAGTTACTCTTCAAATTGCTGTAATATCAATTTTTGTCTCTCAAGCTAGTCCCTAGTGGCCTGGCCATAGAAATAAATATCTTCTTCCTTAAAAGTAATAATTGTACGAACATTTTTAAGGAAGAAGATATTTATTTCTATGGCTTATTAGGATATGTTGTAACAATAAATAATGTTTTCTTTATTTTAGGCTTTTTAGAAACCCAAAAACATCAGATTTCTAGTCATTATAGTATATTATGCTGTTTTCAATATCCCTGCTTCTTATTCGCTGGGAAGATAGAAAATGATTATACGATGTTCAAAATAAAAAAATGACTATAAAATGTTTCAGAGCTGTATGTAAATTTACTAATAAAAAGACATGACAACATATCTGAGAGTTAATAAGAACTATTTTTTCTAAGGTCGGTTTAAGTATTTATAGGTTTTACATTTACAATGCTTTTTAATATTTATCCTTGCTTACTTTGCAGACCGTTGCTAACAGCAATGGTATTTAGATTTATTTAGAAGTCCGCTGGATAGCAGACATTGAACTGATATTCGTAAATAATCAAACTAATTGTTTTTTTTATATCCGGTATTAGAAACAGTTTTGTGTATATAGCGGTTTTTTGTCCTTAAGTCACAAGGATTTAAAAATAGGTTTACAGACGTTGCCTAATTTTCTGCCCTCGCCGCGTCTCTACTGTCGCAAATGGGCCCGCGGTCTGCAAACTGCTACTTTCAAACCTCGATATATAATCAATAACTATTGCAGCCTTCCTAACTTACCTATATAACAACTGATTCCTCAGGGTCTTTTATAAGCTAAAATAACAGGAATATATATATATCATTTATAATCCGTAAGTTCTAGTTTTTAACATCTTTAACATACATAGAATTTTTACCTGAAATTGTAGTTTTAAATTTTCCCACATTATTAATTTTTGATGATTTTCGGCAGCAATCGTCTACCTATACTTGACTTTAGGCAAACAAATATTGTATATTTCAAGAAAAAACGGGGAAAAGAGACATTTTTTTTTTCATATTTCTCCCACTGGTAGTTTTGATATTGTTGCAAATTTATACTGATTTTAATGACTTTACTTTTATTAATTATTTGCATACTAACATATTTACGATAATCGACTTTATAGTGGGATAACATAAGGGAAACACCCCTCGTTAGTGAACAGTTAAAACGATAATAATAATATGATAATATGAATTTATTTGGCCTTATATGTGTACACCGTTTCAACCAACAATACCAATTTTATATTAATAGCCAACATTTACTTCAATGCATGAATTATCAACTTTCATCAAGGAACATCATTCATCAACTTTCGCTAAATGAATGGATGTAGGCTGTGGCTAAATTAAGTTAGTAGTTACTTTCTATTTGAAAGGGTATACGAGTATAGCAATCATGAAAAACTAAGTAACGATAATTGTTATACATTATAATAATAATTTAAGTCATGTGGAAATGTACTTGGTAGATTTTAATTAAAAATACATACGTGAGTACCTGCATATTCACTTCTATAATTCGGTATGCAATTGGAATCCGTTTATTGAATTTGATCAATTTATTAATTTGATATTATTAATTAAACGGGCCAGAGCCTCAAATTAAAGCTAGTTTTTCATTTATTTACTGCTTATATTTATCGAAGCACACGTAGGTATGAGACGGCATATTTTTACCTGTCAATCAAGGCTCATTTAAACTTGAGATTTGACGGGTTAGATTGGAGTGATAGTGATTTATAATACTACCAGCCATAGTGAAGACAGAAATGGTTGTAAGTGACAGATGTATATGTATAATTTTGTATTTGAAATATATGATTACGCGCGGGTTAAAAATGATGACTTTATTCTTGTAGAATGCCAGTGCGACTTCCTCCATTCATATACACCGCAGTTAAGAGGATGTGATTAATACCTTTTTTAATTCTTTATTACTGATTATTATTGATAGCTTGGGAATGGGAGTATTTAACATGTATTTTTATTGTTGATAGTTGCTGTTTCATTATATTTAAGTTTTAGCAATCCGTGATATAATACGTGAGAATGATTTCCTGATAGTTAGTTAATAGCCAAATGTAATGTTGCTTTGAATGGAAACGATAGTATTACAGCTATTTTCGACGTTTAAAATAAGCAAAAGTTTAAAATACATAACCATCCAATTTAACATATCATTGTGATAATTAGGAGGAAACGAAATGTGTTTATTATAAATACTAAGTGTATCGTACAATTAGCTGACAAAATATCCGAGATCAGATCAGACTTTCTGTATTTATGCACATACAAGTAACTTGTAGTCGATGGCTGCTCATTTGCCACGCTCAAAGACAATACACGCTGTAGACGGTCAGCCGCACTGGTAAATATTTAAGCTTATAATTGTGATTGTAAAACTGGAAATGAACGAAACACGAGATACGAATGTGAAACAAAATGTGTCATAGGAAAAGTTTATTTAGTTTGGGGTCGCAGATCGCGTTTTTTTTGGAAATAGTCAAGATGGCAGATCGAGGACGGCGATGATTTTTCAATATAGGTATGGTTCTGTTCGACTTAAATTCATAAAGTAAAGATCTTTTAAATTTTTCGGTCGCTCATAATGAATTTTTTTCAAAATAAAAATTCAAGATGGCTCTCGAATTTGACCGCAGTTGCAGACCGCCAATTTTTTTGCCAAATTAAATTAATATTCCAGAAGGCATGGCGGCTCCATATTGCACAATATTTGGTAATTTACTGTTTAATTGAGACTCAACTTTATTTTTAGGTAACAGATCAAGAATTTTTGTATCAATAAATATTGTATAGCGGCTCCATAACAAAGATAATATCAGAGGACCCATTGGTGGAAGATGTCTAATATAATATACAAAACAAGTGTTTTACCTGCTAATATGTATATATGTATATTATACTTCCCAATAATTTTGTATACATTACAAAAGTAATGCAACTAATATTACTTTGTAATATAAATAAATATATTTTCGGAAATGGTATATAAAAATAAGTAAACAGTATGTAATACACGTATTTCACATACTATATTACAACACCACACAATTTAACCGTGAAGCAATAGAAATAGTAATAACATTATATTGTTGTGATGTATAATGTAAGTAGTGAGGAACTTTGTCGTCAATGTCCGAGTACAAATCAATGTTGATGACTAGACTCATTCAAATTTATAAGTGGGTTTACTTTACTTTCTTTCTGTTAGAAATGTGTCTTTCTATGTCACTTTCTGGTTACATGTTGACACCGTTTTCGCCACTCTTCCACAGTTATTTCATTAACAATTTACAGATGACGAGGAAACCGATTCGATCGGTTACGGGAGATCCCCGCACTCAACCGCTTGATTTCATACTTCATTCGGCCGCTTTCTGGCGCAACGCCTTCCGAATATTGTAGTTTGTGACGTCACAGTTAGTTTCGGGCCGCTTCAATTTTATCGCAGTTTAGATCCTTCATACTGATCGCGCGAAATTAGAAATCTTGTTTTCTTTACACATTTACACAAAAGTACACGTTTTATTACAACGTTACGCGTTACGTGCTACTACGTTACAATGTTTTTAGTATTATTTTTATATTTAAAATTTTAGTCATGTTCCCTATTGACTTTAAATATGGATTATGCGGCAAATTTTTATTTTACATATAGTCCTTTATTATTTTTTATCAATTCATATAATTCAGGTTTCAAGGCAGTTAGTTGGTTGAAATTTATTTTGCTAGGGAGCCATTATATCAACTCCGCTTTATTATAATTTGGTATAGGAGTTCGATTAACCTGGACATTATGGTAGGGGGCATTATCGGTTATTACTGTGGAATTGGCAAGTATATTTGGAATTTATATTTTTCTACAGCCATTTACCATAGCTTTCCGAACGCATTTCTGAATGAATAACACCAGATTTGGTATCCGATTCAAATATTAGAGACCATTACACTAGTTCTAATAAATATATAAAGTGCACTGACGGACAAGTTAGTAAAGTGTTATGTCACGAATTGTCTTTATTTTTCGTTTAGATTTTACGTCTAGACAATTGCAGATAAACATTTTAGTCTATGACCTTCGGGAAAAAAACGCCATTTGTTGATACTTCGCACAGGTATTAAGGAGATTCCGCCAATTTATCAAAATTACGTTATTATACTATGTTCCAAATAATTCGGGTATGGTGAATTCAAAAAAATATATTTCAAGACCGTATTTGATCTTAAAACAATTGAAAATTATATATAAAAAATGTTATATTGCATCATTTTCTTCCAAAAACACTCATGACAGTGTGGTAAGTCATGGTAAACAGAAAAAAATACAAAAACTCGTCTAGCTTGAGAGAGCTACTGAAATTTGCATATTATTAATTTATTGCGTACATCCATTTATTAAATTTTTGAAATTTTCTTATAGTTCAAGCTATTTTGACCAGATTACTTTACTTAGAAAAAGTAAATAATCTTTTTTCCATATGTTTCAAATATCTTTTTGTGCATATTTAAGCTAGGTTATAATAGGTTTACCTATGCTAAGTGACTTGCTTGTATTATCAAATGGCGTTTTTTCGTAATATTTTTCCTTGGACCTTGGGCGAAATTGGACTATTTAGGTGCAATCAACAGTCGCTCACTTTCGTTACAAGGAAATCTTGAATGAGACATAATGTGCATCAACATTATTAATTTATTTCAATTTCTCGCCCCAATAAACCTCGTATCACCAAGTTTTGCTCAAAAATATAGGATTCTTTTAAAACTTTTTCAAGTAAAAAAAGTTCTTAAACAAATTCATGTTTGACACCATGTACCCATCTCGGTTATTATCAATATCCTACTAAGGTCATATTTGGCAAATCGTTTTATTGTGAAACAAAATTTTACTTTTGCTCTGCGTACAATTCATTATGAAACACCCTGTATAAGATCATTAATTAGAGGATATTTGATGATTTGTTTTTATTTGAGGTGTTAGTTTTTGCATATACCTATTACAGATAGCCAAATATTTATAATTGGAGAAATATTATCTTTCAGGTCTGTGATTATCGCATTGGTGGTAAATCTTTTACACGTTCCACAATATTTGCAGGCGAGAATAATTTGACGGAAAATACTTTTTACAGCATCGCAAATTATTATATAAATATATAATATATAAATTCTTTAAGGTGATTATTATGTTTTTCATGATCGTTTACATAGTAACGCGAGTATTTTATCTTATTAATAAAAGTGACATATACAAAGGTGTTATTTGACGTCTTTATTATCAACATGTTCATAACTGCAAAAAATGAATAACGCACATACCTAATAAGATACCTCTTCTAGGCAGTAGAAAATAGTTTGTATAAAGAGTAATTTGGAATCTACTGAAATTAAGGAATGAAATTATTCATTCCATTCCTTCTACAAACGTATTTAGATTTTGACAAAATTAACCTACTATGAAATTAATTACCTAAATATCGTTGATTATTTATTATTCTCGCAGTTCTTGTTATCGAAAAAATATCACTGTAGAATGATCGCCTCAAACAGTTATAAAAATCAACTTTCTCGTTCGGTCACATTTTACCTAATGCCGATTTGATTTTAAATTTTAATTAAAAGTTATAAAGTTGCTTGTGTAAACTTTTAATGGATGTCTAAGCATCATGAAAAATTTATCGCTGAAGTGTTAATGTTCGTATCCAATTAGTACAGGGTTTATAAAATTGTTTTAACGACTTTGTTAAAAGATAAGCTTTATAACAATATGATAGCCTTACGTTTCATCTTCTTCCGACATAATAAATACAGAAGGCAATGATGGTTGGTAACGAAATAATTTCTTAGTAAGAAACTTGAATAAATACGCACATCACATCAATAAAATCCTGTTTACATACCAATTTTTAACAATTTATTAAAAACCTTTTTGTTTCTAATGAGAAACACCTTCTAATAGAATATTAAATGATCTTTTAAACTATAATTATTATTAACTATACCTTTCATATCATATTTACTTTAAAAACCAACTATATTTACAATAATCTGTTTTCTTTTGGGTTAATAATTAAACTTTAGTACTATTGTATAGGCAATTTGACGTCTATCATGTAAGTATACTTGGTTTTCTATGTTAGCTTCATGGAATATGTATTTTCTGTGTGTACAGAAAATAAATGCATACAAATTATGGAATTTACTGTTGCTCAATGATAATGTCGGTAATGTAGATCACTATTAATATCTACATAATATTTACATCAATGGTTGATGTATGTGAGCAAATCTTTGTATACATTATATATGTAATCTATGATATTATGATAAATTATATGTAAATAAAGAAAATGTCTTCCATAGCTAGTTTATCTGGATTTAGTGGAAAAGTTTTAGATATATCTATTGAATGTGAGTTATTTACTAGGCAAAACTGTACTGGTAAGTTATTATATGATTTTACTTTGCTATAGACTTGGTTTTAAGCTTCATTCCTGAATGATTTGTTAAGCTAGCAAATTTATAATCTGATCAGAGAAAGTTATGTAGAAACCTCGATAAACGTTGTGATGTTTTTAGGCCTTTCGACTTACTGCATGGATCTGGATTGGTCTTTTAAAACACCTCGTTCATTTCTGCTACAGGCTGACTCTCTGCATGTCGAAATTCTTGACAGGATAATCTTGATTTTTACCTGCTTACACACTCCTAACCTTTTAGAATGTTCCTAAGTTAAATTTACTCTAGTTATTTCAATATTTTAACTTTTTACAACAAAATGAATTCTTAACAAATTTTACAACACACATTCTTCCCGAATATTTTTGCTAACCATCATAATAAATTGTTATTTATCTTGTTTCACTTCCTGGAAACCGCGTTTGCTGAAATTTTAGTTTTATGCAATAGCCTTCATGTTTAGGCATTTGTGTCACTTCTTAATATCTATTACACAATTCTTGTTACATTACATAATATATTTGTTGTCTTTCAAATAATTTTCTATTTTATTTTAGGTGTCATATTTGGATCATGCGATCGTGGCTTTAGTATTGACAGTTCCTGTCATATATAATATGAATTTTAGGATAATATTATCTGTCTCAATTCATTGTTATTTGCTATGCTGGGTTTTAGTTGGTAATTCTACATTATAGTTACGTTATAATCAAATATGTATTACTATGCATGACTTTTTCAACGATTTGTTATCGATAAATGTTGATATATCTATATTTATTTGATATTTATACATACAATAAATTATTTACTGAATAATAATCACAAATATTTATAGTACTTCTTTTATTTACCTCTTTTATTTTACTTCTTTTATTTATTTATTATTATTTTATTCTTTTATTTATTTATTTTATTCACCTTGATAATAAAATGGCGAATTTGATAATAACTAAGGATTCTTAACTATACGGCATATATTATATCCAGTATACGGCGTTCAATGATCTTCATTTGTACTTCATTTATTTCTAATAACGTCGTAACATCAAATACAATAAATAATTGATTTTATTTATTGTATTGGTTGTATATGATATAATACTATTGTCAATTCTACAATGAACGTGTAAAGGTTCCAATAAAACCGATAATGTCTAAATTTTCCCTTTTGTGGAAAAAATCAGGACAAGTCAATTTTGCTTCTAAAAGGTTCAAATTTTTTCTGTATCGTATTGTATTTTGTTAGTTTTTTGCTTTTTTGAGATATCACTGACATTTTTTAAATGGCAATCTAACTTTTTTGTTCAAGTATCTGGTGCAGTTTCTTTTGCTCCTTTCAGTTGCTAAATCTCTTCAGAGCCATAAACCAAAGTAATAAATCCGAACAAAAGAATTCCTTTTGGTCGGATTTATGCAATTTCAGTTCTTATTAGAATTCTTATTCTAATCGTGATAATTGTGATAATTTATTAAAATTAACGTGTGCTATTTTTCATAAATTTTTGTTTTTGGCATATAAATACCCTGAGGACATGTCCTTGTGCCATATGAAAGGTTCTAAGCACCAATATTGAAGCATGGGGTTACAAGAGCTGCAGTGGTAATGGAAGTGGCAAATCTTACATTTATTAAGATA
This sequence comes from Tetropium fuscum, assembly GCA_964058915.1. Classification (NCBI taxonomy): domain Eukaryota; kingdom Metazoa; phylum Arthropoda; class Insecta; order Coleoptera; family Cerambycidae; genus Tetropium; species Tetropium fuscum. The sequence goes on from CAXKVY010018480.1 coordinate 2,811,136, forward strand.
AAGAGTCATTTTTTGTTGTGCAATATGGGTCCAAGTTAATATTAAAAAAAAGGAAATTGTAGCTAATCCGAGACAAGTTAGCGTAATCAAGTTACCATCAGAAAGTAGGGTGTAGGAAAAAAGCGTCTTTTGGAAGTATTTTTGCTTATGGACAGAATCTGGAACACCAACGTTGTTATAAACATCAGCTGAGATTAAAGAAACCTGTTTAGAAGAACATGAGTTCATGAACATGAACATGAGTAAAACCCTTGAGTTGTGATTATGAAAATTCTTTTACTAATAATGCCCTATGGAACTTATGCCTTTCCATGATATTGTACTTTTTAATCAGTTTTTCTTGATTAGCTGCTCAAAACATTGTTGTTTGCCCTTAAGTCCTTTCTAATTTCCTTTATATAAGTCTTGTTCCCAATTTCAGAAATGCCTTTACTACTTACATGTGTGGTGACCTTTGTTACTGTCATTACGTAATGCATCAAGTCTCATAGCTATTAATTAAATTTCAGTGAAGACAACGATTAATGCTTACAATTGATTGATTGTCTCTTATGATGATTCTCAAATTCCTAATTGCCACTATGATATATGAGGTAAGCATTCAATTAATAAATAACCTTGTGGGATATATTGCTTTTACGGCTTTGCAGCTTAACTGTGCAAACAATGAGCAATCAGTCTTGGGTCCATTTCAAAGGTTCAGTTAATATTCGCATTGTCAGGTACTTCAGATCCTAGTTCAGTTTTCTCCTAATTTTAAATTATGAGATGCCATAATTTGTGTATAGGTTAATTTGATAAATAGAAATTACCGATTATATTTATAATCGGTATATCGGTATATCGGGATTTCTATAAATAGCCTTTGTAGAAATATCATGGGAAATATATGACTTCATAAGCACATAGGAAGCTAATATTATTTCTTAGTCCGTCATCAGACGTTTTTTCTTAATAAAACACAACAAATCTGAATAAGTATGCATCAACCTAACATTATATTATATTATTTACTAATTGATGAGTGAAAAAAAACGTGCACGTTCAGTAAATGTCAGGTATACATTGTTTGGATCATATGCGCCAACAGTAATATCATATAAAACGGTTTATGTGCCTTATGCTTTCACTTTATTATTTCAATTTATTATTTTTGAAGACAAAAGCTGCCAACTGTCGAAGTTAAAATTGTATGTGAAAAGTCATCCGACACCCAAATTTTCCTAAAAGAAAAATCTGGTAATTTAGAGTGATTGCGATGTGGGTTTTGCCGAAATAGAAAGACGAAATGCGTCGTAAAAAATTGAACCCCTGAAAATATGGGAAAGGTTATCACTGTTAGAAAGCTATAAAGCTATCGCTGAGGCATGCCATCAGAGACCCTTTAGAATGTAATCTACGTGCAAATAAATTATTTTAAAGATTTTCAGAGCACGGCAGACGTGTTCTACATACGAAATTCCTACAAATTTTCTAAAGGAACGAAATAATCTAAAATACATGTTGGACTGTACATTTATTCCATAGAAATATCAGTTTTGTGAAGATTTCATCGAAAGAACAGAATCAAAGTAAAGGGTTTCTTTGGACATAGACCATTTTCAAGTTTTGTTATACTTGGCACTTAGGACCTTCAGTTTATTTTTAATTATGTAACGATGTAGGTATGTAGTGCATTTGTTGTGTTTTCTTTACTTAACAAAACTATTGGAAGAACTATGTTAAGTTAATTTTATATTATGGGCATGTTTTATATAATATATCAGTTCCATTTTTTTCCACTGAGGCAATTTCTACTCTTGAATTTAAGAAAACTCACATGATTCGCTACCTGTCACGATAAAAGTTACGTGATCCAAAATTTAAGTTCACGTAATTGCTAGGTCATATGCTTATATACGGCTCGTTTTATACGCTACCGACTGCCTGACCATTAAATATTATATTTAAAAATAACATGCTATGGCCTTTTTGTAATTTATTTGGAATCAATTCAATTAATAGTTATTTTTTTAGTCAACGGTTAAGTATCGGCGGATACGTAGCAACACCGAAAATTTCGACGATAAGTTACTAACACTGGCGCACGTCACATACTGGATTTTGAAGTTATGGCGCAAAAAAATGCACTGAGAATTTTGACAAAAACCCTTTTCACTGTTAAATTAATTGAGACGTAATTTCAATCAGGTTTGACTTCGAAAATTCTCAATACGGTGTCGATAATGTCTTTCACTGAATTCAGTGTTTACGGGAAAAATACAATGCGACAGACGTAAGCGGACTGTGTTACGAGATGTAGAACCAAGTATGTCCTTGGCGCATGTTTTTATACTCTCTAAACACTAAAATTGATTTTGATATTTTAGATAAACTTTAGATTTTGATATTCGTAACGCATGGGTTATTAACAGTTTGAAAATATGCTTCCTGTGATGCATATTATTTGCAAATGAATGAAAATTATTTAGTCTATTATAACTGAATATAAACAATTTAATATTTAAGGGCACTGCTTAAGGATACATCATGCTGCGTGTATATATTTATGTGTGCCTGTGTGAGTATAATGCTTGACCAAACTCATCTTAGCCATGACCTTGAGGTTCTGTTCTTCTTTATCTGCTCTGTTATCTGTCTGCTCTCTATACAGTGTTGCCGCGTCACCTTGCATATGCCATGTTCTAATTGAGAAATTCGCCATGTTTGTTCCCATTTTCGCCTATTGCATTGAAAATGCGTAGTAAATGTCTCTGATTTTTCCCTAATTGTTCGTGAATCTATTGCGATTGCCGTGAATCGTCCAAGTCTCTATTTTTCTGCCAATTTTGTCGAATAATCTCAATTTTCTGAGTGAACTCTCATAAGACTCCATATATAGTATGTATAGCTATAGATTCAACTTTAAGATAAATTTTCACTGAAACGACGTACATGAGATCAGAAAAAATTGATGGGTCGATGTACACATCAAACAATCATACAATATTTAATAAATTTATCTTTACCCTCGTTTAGCTGAAAAAACTCCTTGTACAGGGTGATTTTTTTACTGCTTATACTCAGGAATCCATACATAACAAGTTCAAATAATTGTTTATCCCTTATAGTATTGTAAAAAAACTGTACGTTTGAAATATAGGGGGCGGTAAAGTAAGTTTTAAAAGTTTTTTATTGATTTTTCTATTTTGTGAACGAACAAGATAAATAAAATTCCAAATAAATAGTTGTGATGCCTTTAAACTACGCACATCAGTTAAATATTGTATTTCTTGTCGCTCATAAAACATTCAATAAAAATCCTTAAAAATCATGAACTTTATCGCTCCTTATATTTGAAATTAAGAGTTTTTGACATTGATTTAAGGGATAAGCAATTATTTTTTTTACCTGTTCTAATCGATCGATTACACGATTTCGCCAGTAAAAATTAGACCACGCTAAATTGCCGAAACATGTATGATACATTCTGGCCGGAAAATAGTCATTTAGAAAAATGAATTAACAGTATTTCATTGAATTAATTCTGACAGAACTAATAAGGCTACATTGTTTCAGGAATGGCGGCAAGTAGTATGGGTCAATCCATGGCCTCATATTACAATCCTTCGGCAGCGTATGGATCGCTGAGCGCAGCATCGATGGCCGCAGCTGCAGCCGCAGCTCAACAGTCCGCGGCTGCGATGTCAGCAGGACTCGGTGCACCAGGCCAGGTATGTACCCAAAAATCGTTTTAATTTCCCATATCCCTCTTAGACCAATTATATCATGATTAGCCAAGTGAATTAGAAGTGCAAGGAGACATTAAGTTGTTCTATTATTACCAACTATCCCATATAATAATATGGGATATGAATGTGCATTATGAGAAGTAAATTACAAAATGCAAATTGATCCTTGTTGCTCAAAACGCCCAGAAAATTGGGAAATATATACACTGCTGGCCAATAGGTTGGAATAATTCAAATTTTTAGGGTAAGTTTCGATACATATATCTTCTGAACGATATGGAATATCAAAATACGGATTTCAGGACGTTTTTGGAAATTTCATCGACAAAAACTGGTCTGAATATCAATTTTTCATTATGCTCAAAAAAGGAATATACGGGGGTGTAAACTAAACCCCTAAAAAAATCAAAATTTCATTCTTACCGAGAATTTAGGAAAACCAAAATCGAGTTAAATTTTTTATACCGGGGTAATCTATGGACCAATTCGAAAAAACAAATTTGGCCGATTTTTGATATCTCGCTTATTTTTGAATATACGGCGTTTTTATTGAAATTAGGACAATTTTTTGGAAATGTATCTCTTACTTTTTAAAAACAAAGTAAGTAATGGATTTTTTTCTTATTTTCAAGTAAGCTTACATGCCTCTAGCTGCCTCAGTAGCTAGAATTGACATTTCTTATACAGGGTGCCTGCGAAAACATTTAATAAGCATGTGTCACGAAAAATCTGTATATTTAAATAAACTGTGTGCAGAACCCTGTATGATTAAAATGAACGATAATTTTAAAATTTTAAAACTGTGAAGGGAAACCTTAGAAAAATATCTCGAAACGGTTTTTTATTTTTCTTGATCGGATGAGTATTATCATAATCACCAGCTAATCGTTACTACCGCAAGTTTTTTAAATGTTTTATATAGGGATTTACCGTGTAATTACAACGAAACTGTAAATTATGATAATACTCATCCGATCAAGAAAAATAAAAAACCGTTTCGAGATATTTTTCTAAGGTTTCCCTTCACAGTTTTAAAATTTTAAAATTATCGTTCATTTTAATCATACAGGGTTCTGCACACAGTTTATTTAAATATACAGATTTTTCGTGACACATGCTTATTAAATGTTTTCGCAGGCACCCTGTATAAGAAATGTCAATTCTAGCTACTGAGGCAGCTAGAGGCATGTAAGCTTACTTGAAAATAAGAAAAAAATCCATTACTTACTTTGTTTTTAAAAAGTAAGAGATACATTTCCAAAAAATTGTCCTAATTTCAATAAAAACGCCGTATATTCAAAAATAAGCGAGATATCAAAAATCGGCCAAATTTGTTTTTTCGAATTGGTCCATAGATTACCCCGGTATAAAAAATTTAACTCGATTTTGGTTTTCCTAAATTCTCGGTAAGAATGAAATTTTGATTTTTTTAGGGGTTTAGTTTACACCCCCGTATATTCCTTTTTTGAGCATAATGGAAAATTGATATTCAGACCAGTTTTTGTCGATGAAATTTCCAAAAACGTCCTGAAATCCGTATTTTGATATTCCATATCGTTCAGAAGATATATGTATCGAAACTTACCCTAAAAATTTGAATTATTCCAACCTATTGGCCAGCAGTGTATATGTATGTCTTCGACTAGGTAATACAAAAATGTAAGTTGATATTTAATAGATAATAATAATAAAAAGTTTACTGTTTTTACATTTTGTTAAACTGTTATACTGTTAAACATTTTTACCCCCGAGAAGGGTAATTTTAATCCCCATCAGGGTAAAAGCACACATCGGCGCTGTCAGTTTTGCTCATTGAGCCATCCCCTAACTACTCACCAAATTTCACGTCAATCGGTCAAGGGTTAGAGAATTCGAAGCGGAAAACCTTCATGACTGGACTCAAAAAGTAAATATATAGGTACCAGCTTCGCAAGTGCAATGAACTTCCTTGAGAACTAACGTTGCAGCTTTTCAGTCATGCACATTTCATATGGTTTCGCGTTATTTTCTGACTTCGGTAACATTTCCCGTTAGTTGTCAAATCTTCAGTGCACACTTCTTGTATGTAACCTTCCACGAAAAACTGGTAACATTGGCACTGTTGTCATGAAGGCCACCCATTTTCTTTAAAAAATGATACTGGTATTTTAAAATTAAAGTCCTTAAATTCACGTACACTTTTTCCCTGCAGTTTAGAAATGTAGAATACCACGTTATTTAATAATTTAACTTTATAATAATTCACGTAGCCACTGCCGTACAACCAGACATTACCAATGAATGCGCAGAACATACTCCCACGTTTATTGTATCTTTTAACACAAGTTACGCTGTATTTATCTCACTAGCTTGCTCTACCTGGATAGGTATTAATCAAGTTTCAATCTATGCTACTCCGAATGCAAGTGCAGAAGAAATTGAGAGGGCAGGATAGAAAATAAGAAAGTTTGATCAAGAGACTTGTATTTTAAAATTTGTAAATTTAGGCATTCGATGTTTGATACTTCCATGCCATTTTATATATGAAATCGTCTGTATACAATATATTTCAACGAAACGTACGATGGTAAATCGAGATGATTTACGATTTACTCAAAAATGGCACGATAGCAGCGCCGGGACAAGCTGAAAATTCTATATGTCCGCTACAAAGAACCGGTGTAATACGTTATGGCATTGTGACTGCGAGGAGCAGCACCTTGCAGGACAAAACTGACAATATATCATCCGGCACAATGTACTCTAACGATTTAAACAAACCCCCTGCGTTACGCGCCACTATTTTATTTCTTGTGAATATTTACGAACGTGTTACACAATATACCGACATGATGCCTCGGTTGCTAAAGGTATTGTTCTTTTACTCTAATTGATGTCGCAGGTGTAATTGATTACGCTATTTCCCTTTGTCTAGAGGCTTTGTCCAATTTTCCATGTAAATACTTTTATTTCTAGAAAGCTACTAAAAACGGTAACTTGAGTGTAATATGAACTAAAATTATACCCGAACAATATTGTAAAAAATATGTAATTACGGTGATGCAGATGTTCCCTAAGATTACATATAATAGTCTATTTTCCTCGGGCACAATATCAAGGAACACCGCCGTATTGTGATACAAGCTTGAAAGTCGACATAGTTGTAAAAAACATAATTTTAAGGGATTTTACCCGAGAAGCCACTCTCTGCAACCCCCAAAATGACACTCGCTACTGAAATTTTTTCAAAAAGGCAGACCAAAATTTCTCAAATTTCATTCTTCACATCACATCACGTTGATATGACCTCACCTAACCTTGAAAATCTCTATTAAACAAAAAAATAGACTTTTTAGGGGTTTCCCTTAAAAAAATGCATACGACTTCATATTTAGTTTTATGTGTTTATTTATACCATTGCTTCAAATATTGCGACAGCTTTTTCAACTATATGCAGTAGAGTCCCAATACACTTTACCCATTATACTCAACTGAGTCATATAAATTAACCCTCGTTGAAAAGACACACAAGCAAATAAAAATACTTTATACAATTTACCTGAATAATAATACTAGCGATTATGGTTCATTAGTGAGACAAGCCAAAATTCTGGTAGTAGCAATTATCACCATTAAGGAGAACAACAAGTCTCGTCAGTAATATAATTGTCACCTAGTCGAAAATATAGTTCAAACACACAAAGCATAAATGACATTTTTGTTCACTGGTTCTGTCTGTGTTTGTCATTCTAATATTGAACTGCAAACGGATATAAAGGTTAACACCTAATCGTGTTTGGCTTAGGGTATGCACTTGCCTTCTGTATTTGTCCAAGAAAGGTATACTAACCACATATACGCCCTTAGGCATCCTAGTTGATTCTCACAAGAAAACATAATAATTAAAAACAAAATTAAAAATACAATATATTACCAATATAGTACCTATCTTTCATATACACTCAACTTAAAAATAAGTGGCACACCTAATTTTTTGGTTAAGTTTGATAAAAAACTGATAAAAAGGTAAACTCACTATTCTAAATGACTTTTCTTTTTTTGTCAATATTGTATCTTAAAAAAATATGAAATTACAGAATATTTACTGGAATGAGAAATATTTGCCTATTTATTATATTTAGAAAAACTTGTATTGAACACACAACAAAATCAAGAAAACTAATAATCTTAGTACTTATCTGGTATTGCTACATTTAGCAACTCTAAGAGCTTCTAATCTGCATAACATACGGGAAATTAAAACGGTTATCGTCTGCTGTGGTATATTATCTCATTCTTCCGATAATGTCAACCATTTCTTGTTAACTCACTGGAGACTAATCCTAATTCATCCCTTAAATGCTCGATTAGATTGATGTCTGGCTTTGAATAGGACACTGTAGTGTGATGGTTCCAGCAGTTTCTAAAAAATATCACAATAAATGTGCTACATGGGGTCGGTCATTATCGTGAATTAGTACAAAATTTTGACACGTAACTCAGCAAATGGTCGAACATAGGTACTGCTGTAAGATGTCATCGATATAAATTTGCGGTATCATTAATTACGAAATATGTAGGAGAAATATGAAGGTGTATGTATGTATGTATATGGGTCGGATTGGTTTCACTTCCACTACAGCACTTAGGTCTCAGTAGGCCCTTTGTGCATTCCTCGTTTTTACTTGAGTACTTTTCTTCAAACCATCCTATTTGTTACGGGTGGCTTGGTGGTCAAGTCTCATTACAATGGTGGTCAAGTCTCATTACAATTTTTGTATATGATAGCATAGTTTTGAGTTAGCGAGATTTATTACTTTGTCCACCATACCATTTATCGGGGACCACGCGCCCGCGGCAAATGTTGAGTGTTCTCAGGTCTCAGTAGAACTGCCAAAGCCCATCCCCAAGCCTGCCAAGGTCACCCATCCAAGTGCCACCAACGCCCGCCTTGCTTAACTTCGAAGATCGAAATCTTACCGGTCAAGTCTCATATGAAGGGGTGTACGAGCCCACATTAAAATTCTCGCATTCTATAATTAAATATCTATATCTAGCTATCATCTTCTATCTACCATATTGATAATACCAACCATATTGTAGATACAGAGGCAATTTCGGTAGAGATACCGATGGTAGAGGCAATTTCGTTTATCGTCTGTAAATAAGACGTCAGAATTTTTGATTGTTCCATTGCCCTTCATTTTGAAAAATATTTCCTCGCGCGGCACGGTGCCTTCGTAATAATTTAGAACATGTTGCACGTCTTCTTACTTTCAAATTTATTTCATGGAACCATCTACAAACAGTTTGCTTGCTTAATATCGTATCTCGAACTTGTCGGATGTCTTGCTGTGCATTCACAGCTGTGTTAGAATGATTTGGTAGTCCCCTATGATCGAAGACGTTTTGCGGCTGTATGTGTAAATTTACATCAATTTTCAGCAAGCAGTTTAATACTTAGGAAAATTATGTTCAAAAACATGTACTTATCTAACAGCATCGATTATTACGATATTGATGATATATTACGATAACTCTTGTTATCGTATTTTTTACAGATCTTACCTTAATTATATTAACTTGTCACATACTTCAAGAATATGTAATATACCAAAATAGCTATACTAGCAGTATTATGTACACCAAAGTCAATGAATTATAATTCAAATAACTCTGGCAGAAACTGCAAATGCGAAAGAGGAACCTTTATATTATTATTATTATTATTTATGATTCAATAATGTCATTGTAGTTATTATTATTATTAATATTAATATTAATTTTGAGCTTCCAGCTTATAAAGTCGCTCGTCGTCTAAATTGTGCAGACTATAACTTATTTTTAGAACGGATACCATAAATTAATGCAAAATTCCTTTCCAACATTTATTAGCTTTTAACTTTAGTATACTTTAATGATATTAGTTATAAATTTATACACATAAAAATTAATTCTACTTGACCTTCGTCAAGTTATGGGCAAAATGAAATATTGCGCTTAAATTATTTATATTAGCTGTTGATTTTTGAACTGGTATTATAATACTTAATTTAAAAATGTTAAGAAAGAGAATAAATTTTTGTCTACAAATATATAGACTTAGATACTACTGAATTACTTCTACTACTACTACTGCTACTACTGATTTAGGCCGGGTCATAATCGCTGGTTAAGGGAATTTAACCAACAGTTAGTTATCAAGAAGTTATAACGTGAAAAGTTTTATATAAAATATTGATTGCAATAACATTCTAAACTTCTGGTTAATTAACTGTTGGTTAAATTACCTTAAACGAGCATCGGTGTCTTGGATGGATATTGTTCAGTTCGAAGTCACTTTAAGGTAAAAAGCTACGACTCATGTCAAATGGTTACTTACCCACTGGGGCATAATTACCGATCAGTCGTAAAAAATTATCCCTGTTTCTCATGTGAGCTTTTTGTCAAGGTAGACTTCCAAAAATTTCACCTCTTTACTAACACCAAAGTCATTGTTTTCTATATTTTTTTATGTGAAAACCACATTTTCCGTTTTGGGATCGTTTTGTGCCAACTGATTTGCCACGAACAAATTTTGTACCATACTTTGTACTGTGTGCAATTTTTTTCAGTTATCAAATCCTTGACATATTCAAATGATTATGTTGCGGGCGTCAGCAAGTAAAACAAAGTTTGCTTTCAGACAATACTTGGCATGCCATTTATATAGATTTAAAAAAGTGTCGGGTCTAACACAGATCCCTGCGGAACTCCATGTTTTATAGGGAGGAGGTTTGAGTTTATATTTTGCAAAGATACATATTGATACATAACGATTAGTTAGGTAGGAATTTAATAAGTAACGGCCTAACTATTGTGACCATTGTTAACTTTCCAATATTGGTAACTCAACAATATTTTCTTTTAACAATGATAATACCAAGAAATGGCACTATTGTAGCCGCAAAGGTTGTTAAAATTAACAAGATATTAGCAGAAATATTGTTAACATTTCGCTTATCAGCTAACAAGTGAGATCACCTTAACAATATTATTTTGTTCATAAAATAACGGTCAAGAATAACCTTGTATTTATTTGTTATTACTTTTATGATCATTTTCCTCGTATGTTTGCAGAGAAAAAATGTTTAACCCTTACTTGTTAGTGGTTTTAGATAAAACGGATGATGATCCCTTGATGATGATTTCTATAACTCTAAATCTTGGTCCTTTTTTCTTTGCCTCCTTTTTTCTTTGCCTCACTTCTTTGCTATTTTCATCCAGTCTTGAGCTCAAAAATATGGGGGCTTTTGCGACTAAATTTTTCAATTACGCCACAGCCGGCAACGTTCGGCAAATAAGAATGACCAGATACTACAACTTTAAGATCTATAGTGTCTACAGTCATATTTGGATCATGTACTATCTTTAACAGGGAGGGGGGCATTTTTATATTACTATTTTTACCTGTGCTTCTTTCTGTGTATCTTGAGATCCGCGGCCTCCCTCTGTCTCATATTACATGTACATAAATCCAGTCCCTTTATTAAATGAATGGACCCCAAGGTTGTAAACATATAATTTTTTTTTGTAATATGCCACAGATGTGGCAATTTTAGGAGATGGCAGGGCTTTCCGAAGGTCGATTGTCAGTACATAGTTGATGTCTGAGGCCTTTTGTTAATCGCTTTTTAGAGCACTGTGTGCTTATTCAGATTTGGCAAGATGTAGTTGTTTATCTATTTTTAGTTCTCTGTTTGTGTCTTATTATTTTCAATTTCAATTTTCATTTGAGAGTCATCGCATAAAGAACAAATATCTTTAGATGGTGGTTTAAAGCCTTAAATTGAACTTTGTATTAAACACAAGGTTGTACAATTTTTTTGCAGGGAAGAATATTTTCTGAAACACCTTTTACGTGTGCATTTGCAACTCATACATTTTACTTATCGTCAATTCTTCGTTCAAATATTTCTTGCCAGGGTTATCTTTTCTAAAATAATGGCTTTGGTAAGCAGGAAAAGAATAAATAGGTTCTATAATTTTAAAATCATCTACCTACTTTCATTTTTGGATTCATTCCTCGTGAATTTATTACTGAACATACTTCATCTTTTAAAATATAGCGATATAAGCTACCGACACTAATTTGTAACATATCTACGAAATAGTTCTTACACAAACATTGTGTGGTTTCCTACCCGAAGACTGTACTTCAAGAACGTCTGCTTTGCTGCCCCCGAACCATCTCTAACTCGTTTTCTTGTAACTTTTTGTGCTGTTACTAAACCTCGTATAAAAACATTTTGACGGGAATAAAGCTAATTTCCAGAAGGAATCGAAAATTAATTTTCGCTGATCTTCATGAATTTTAGCGTTGCAATTTTGTTTGCAATTACACGCAACATTCTGGAATATTTTCGCAGTTACGATTTTTCCCGATGATGACATATTCTTTACCGCAATATCGTCTGATTTTCTTCACATTAGCCTTCCAATGACTTCTGTTTACACTTCGTTTTCGAGTTTTAGAAATACCTGTCGCAGTATTTCCGTCAGTCATGGTGTCAGAAATATTCTGCAAAATCGGTATGGGTTCATTGTGATGTGAGGGTAGAGCTTTAATGCCTATAAAAAAAATGGAAATTATAACTAAACAGTTTTGGTCAAACGAATCAGATCTCCGACATGGATTAGATTTGCAACGAAAACATAACCTAACGTAAAAGAAATATTGCTAAAAATAATCAAACTGTACCTTCAGATTCGCTAGAATCTGAATGTCTCGGAAGAATTACGATAATCATATTCTGATCCGCTTGACAAAAGTGGCTCAGATTCTGTTTCACTTTCATCCAAATTAATAAAAAAAGGAATTTTCGGTTTAAAAACACACTAACGTTGCATTACCACAGTGAGACTACTTACACTATAATACGATATAATATACGCATTAGTTTATATTACAAAATCCCGTACATAAGAGTATGGACTTGATTCGCTACTTCTCTGAAACGAATGAACAAATTATTAGAAAATATATGGAATTCTACTCTAGCCCTCTAATATGTGTGACCATTCATTCCTGTACTGAATTAAACATTATTTTATATGCCTATAAAGAGGATTATGTTAAAAAAAGTGCCAAAGTGGACTTGATCCCTTTCAACTCTGAACACTCCATAATATTGATTGATTCCCAACACAAAGGCGAACGTGAGGAGAGAATTTACTATTTCTAGCAGGAACATCGAAGGAGTCAATCTGCTCGAAATATTTTGAAAATATTCCTCTGTTCTTCCGTCACAAATATCCAAGATTCGTCCTAGGATATTGGAATATAAAATGTACAAGACAATGTATTGGTATAAATTCGTTTAATTAATTATATAATTTAATTTTTGGAATTGCCGAATGCTAGGAATTACACATGCCACTATTTCCAGAGATCGTCTGCTACAATATTGGGTAATGCAGGAGCAGATATCGCAACTCTTAAAAGTCATTGCGGATGGAAAGCAAATAACGTGACAGAATATGATATATAGAGGATTCCGTTCACCAAAAACTCGAATTAGGCTAAAAAATATTGTTTCAATGAGAGATTAATATAAATACAAATCCGGCCTGTACTTCATAGCCACTTCAAGAATTATGATGTATTTTTTGCGTGCGTTAATATTTTTTCCGCGCATTTCAAAACATTATTAAAAAATATGTTTATACATCAGGAAACCAATCAAATCAACAGCTACAATTTTACAATTCAAAATGCCATCGACAATAATTTGTATGGCACGTTAAATTTAACACGCGCATTAGCATATTAATAATAACACACCTTTTGGTTTCCCAAAAATTAAGAGCTGTCTTTGACCACTGGGCTACCTAAGAAGCCACAAAAAATCATATAAACCACGCTCTTCATTGCCTGTATGCCCCACAAATAAGAATCGAAGAGATAAAACTAACATTTTATAATCGAACGCCCCACATCTGGGCCGTTAATTCATATTCATACCTCGACATTCTTGCAGTGGCGCGATAGCCAACAAATCAATGCTTGTTTTTCTTGTAAAAAAGTTTCCAGACCAGTCACAAACAAGCCGCTAATCCTGATTTAATAATCTTTGTCCGCATATCCCGGTGACAGCACCCAGTTCCAATCATGCCTTACCGGCTGACTCCCTCGCGAGCCGGAGTTGCAGCTTATTTGAATAACAACGGCGGGATAAATTGTCCTCGCCAGAGGCGGAAAGGTACGCTCCTTAAAAGGGGGTCTGAATGATATTTATTTAACAGGTAAATCAAATCAATTACGACGATACTTCCTTCTGAGGGTACGTAACACGCCTTTAATGGATAACGCACCAAAAACCATAAGGTAGCATGAAGCAGCATTAAAATAACTTCAACTGCAAAGTGACCATTCAAAATATATGTCGTCATTGACTTAACAGTGTAATGTCGCCCTAAATTACACCATGAATAATATTTAAACAAAAAAAGCTTGCAACGCTGCCGCTGTAGCATTTTAAGCTTTACACGAGCCGCATAAGGCGATCTGTGGCGTTTCCTTGATCGAATACTGATCCGGTCAGATCGTTCACCTATCCAAGTAATAATCTGCTTCACTCCCGTAACAAATTGAAATGATAACACTGCTTGTTCTGATGCAAATCATTTTAAAATCCTTCATTTATCGCATGAATGTCTCTTTTATATAATAAAAATTATAATAATGATATTATATTATTGTGTTATCCACCAAAATTGTTACAAACATTAAATATATATCATACAAAAATATAAAGGTCAATCAAATAAATGATTGACTTTAATTTAAAGTTTAAAAAATTGTGTTAATACATTTAACACAATTGACCCTGCAGGCCATAGGAACTACCCCAAAATTTCCCTTCTATTTGCAGAATAAAAAACATTACATGATTGTTTCTCGCCTTAAAATATTGTTTCCTTGTAATATTGTTGCCGGAGAGGGGTGGCCTGCCACAGAGTTTCGCCAGAGCGTCTAATAGGTCCACAAAGTGTTTTATTATGTTATAATTTTAAGTGAATGTTTTTCAATGTGGTCATATAAGAACATTGTACAATGACCCCTAAATAAACAGCATCAAACCATCTTTATACGGGTACTAAAATTGGGTGATCAGAAGCAAAAGTAGTTGAATATTTGCTGTTCCTTAAAACTCCAAATCTTATAAAATTGCTCTAATATCCAAATGCAAAAAAAATAATTGTAGCTATATATATTAGTTTTTTTTCTGATTTCGACATTTAAAGTGAAAGTTTTGAAAACTCTTTGACGTTAGGAAACGTCTTCCTTTTAATAACCATTTACGAAAAGTAAAATATTTCACAACTGGTGATGAAACTTGTGTTTCACCATCAGTTATGAAATATATACTACAAAAAATTAACAACTTCATCGTGAATCGTCTTTATTCAAGATGAACATTCATAAAGTGTAACTATTATATACCTATATTTGTAACACAATTAGTGCAATGTTTGAAATTAATCCAGCTGACAAAAGTTTTCTCATTTGTATATATTTGTGCAATTATGCTTATTCTCTATGGACTTTTCTGCATAGCCTTCTGCTACTGTATACGACCTCCATCCGCCATGTCGTTTAATTTTTAGAATATGTGCTCCGGAATCTGCAAGCAGTATAGTGCTATATCTTCGAACAGTGATCGGTAGATAAACTCGTATTTGGCAATTTTAAAACGCGGGCTATATTTTTGGGTAAATTTACAAAGGTATTAATACCTACAGGAGAGTAATTTACCAAAAATCCATAATTTTATAACACCAAATTTATAAGAAAGAAATGCAAAGAAACATATTTTTTTACAATTTCAATGAAATTTAAGCAGAAAGAAAGAAATTTAACCTGCAGCACCTCCAGATGTTTATAATCGCAATTGATAATAGCAAAATATTTTCGTTTTGGTATTAGGAATGGTACTTCTATGTACTGTCCTCGTAATGTACGTTATGTACGATCAATCACGTTTTCCACCCGAAGAAAAAGTCAACTCACTTTTCCGGGAAACACCAACAATTCCAATAATTACAGCTGCCTAAAATTAACAAAAAAATAAGTAAAAAGCTGTCAAGTAAGACACATACATAAAACATCTTATTTTTACTTGTATTTGGTATATCATACTTGCCTTAGTTATTAAGTACATTGTCAGCTTTTGTCAGAAAATCAACAGTTTTCTTTCGTCAAGACATTTGATTTTTGAGGTTGGTAACCATCGGAGTGGCGCTTTAAATATTATATTAGACTGTTGTGTGGATCTTAATATTCACATTTCGTTGTAGTGATATTTCTGTTCTCAGCATGGAATGCTCCATAATGTGGAACTCTTCATATTCTTATTTTACTGGAAATACGCCAGCAAGATTTTCTAATTTATGTGCTTCACTTTTGTATCTGCGCACCAGGCAGTAAAATTTTTATAAGATAAATCATACCTTAACTTTGTGGGAATAACAGTAGATAACGCGCATTGGGCCGCTTCTTCTATATCACTAGGAATATGGATTTTGGTATCTGACATGATGGTAACTGATATAATATCTACTGATTTACTTCTACAAAACATTATTCTCAAGAAGTGTCACACTTGATAGAAAGTAATAAGTTCTTGCAAAGTATCTTTGCAACAGTAGGTATACAAGTATGAACATAACGTGATTTATAAATTTGAAAAATATATTAAGTTAGAGTCAAAATTAGAGAAAATCTTGTATGAAACAAGTTGGGAAACATTATTTTGTGTAACTCGTATCCTTTTGCGAAACTCACTAGCGCTCGTTCCGTAGCAATCTGTTCATTACAGAAAATAGTCATTTTTCCAACTGGTTACATAAATAGCTATTGCATAACCAGTTAATGAAAATACTCATTTTATTTGACTCATGGATATTCTCATGAACTCATGACTCATGACTCATGAATATTTGTCAAAAGGAGCCAACGAAGCGAGGGAGTTCTGCAAATTACATGAGTCAGATAAAATTACTCTTTTCATAACGTGTTAAGTACAAAATTTTATCTAATCCCGCTTTAAAATAGAAATATCAGTTACATAATTAGATATTTTATATTTTTTCACTGATTTTTCAATAAATGATCCTCAATCTGGAAACGTATTCTGTTATATCTCTTGCTTGTAATTTTTGCTTCAGATAACTGATCAATTCTATAGTTCCTACTATAGGTTTGAAGTGAGCCTCGTAAGGTACTGTATTTGTCCTTATTTATCAATACATTTTTGGCATTATATCGTTCGATTTTAAATAAAACTTATAGGTATTTATTCATGTCATACTTATTTGTTATGCATATACTGTGATACTAGATTATGTGAAAATATTAGAATTTGATTATTAATAGTAATGAAAATATCACCTTACATTTTTTTTTATAACTTAAAACCTACAACGCGTTTGACTCATGTAAAGGAAGATTGATTAAACAACTTGTTAGCTTTTAACTTTGTAGATATTTTATTGGTTGGTTTTCAAGAACTTAATTCGTAATGTTCCAAAAATGTTGCCATAATTTTTATATTATCATTGAATAAAACTATAAACTATACAACATATTTTTGTAAAATTTCAGTACACTATGCAAATCAGTTCAAATAGTACATAAGTCAAGAGATGGTCTAATTCGGAAGTTTAGATTTCTTGTAATCCCAAAATAATTTGTGCCGCCAATATACCTTTGAAACCTGTAATAATTTTTGATCCAATTTAGGCAAGGTTTATGAAATATTATTAATAATCATGGTGCATGATTACATATAAGACATATCATTAGCATTAGTTTAAATACTATTTTGAAACGCATTTACATGTAAGTGGTATATTAATGGTATATCATTGGTATCGTGTTACTGGGTGGTGTAGCTTTCATTGTCATTATTTATGGTTAAAAACACAATTAAAGTCTTAAAGTAATAATATAGTCCTAGATTTTTCAAATACAGATATCTGCACCGACTCTAATATTATATCTTTGTGTTCCGCTACTGACTCCATCTCATTTAAATGAGAACGGTCGGATAAATTGTTCTCTACCATATTTACATATTGTTATTTGACTTGTATTGTGACTTTTTAAGTTGTTGCTCTTTCTTATCTTATCTTGACACTGCCTCCTCCACTGTTTTCATTTAATTCCAATGAATATTTGACATGCGGGCTTTGTTGTTCTGCTCTAATCACCCATTTTGCTTTATTTCATTGTACCTAAGTCTGAGAAGGACCGCCAAAGCGTTAACAAATCGAGACTTTTAATGCGATTAGAAATGGAGGAGTCGAGATGGGAAGTATATTGTAAGGTTATTAGTTAGTAATTAGGGTTTTGACAATAATTTTTTTTCAACATTTTTTGTAAGGGACTGAATAGAAAAAATAGCAAGGACCACCAGCCAAAACATAATCAATTGAAAATACCAGCAATTGTATTTATTTAAAAAAAGAGAGAAGGTACACACATATAAGTATATCTAGCATTGATATTGCAATAAAATAATGAAACTAAAATAATAAATTTCAATAAACAAATACTTCTTATATAGTTTTTTCATTTATCATATAGTTTTTTGGGATGTAACAAATAAATTTTGTGGTATAAAAAGTAAAAAATCAACACATATCTGTTATAAAAAATTAAATATGAAATATGATCACGGATTATTAGGATAAAGCTAATGGTTTCAATTCCTTCGTTTACTTTACAACTGATGAGAAACTTGTGGCTGGCCTTATTTTGCTCATATCCAATATTTGATGATAGTGATGATAATCGGTAATACCGATAATCTGTGATCTGTTTTTGATTTCATGAAAATCATTTTAAAAATATTCTCGCATCAATAAGTACTATACAGAAGAGAGATCATTTTATATATAAAATTAATTAAATCCGGATATTTATCTTTGGTAAATATTTCTTGCGTAAAAGTCTTGCAAAGGTGGTATCCCCTGAAAGTTTTCTTTCTCTCACTACAAAAGAAATTTCACTAACTCATTTGTACTCTAATATAACTCTAATATAACTTATACTCATTAGTTCATTACTCTACATGACTCGTAGCTTCTACATAACTAATAACTCAATATATCTCATTCTCACTAGCTTTTTCGAACATCAGGTGCCTAGAGTTTAATTCTTAATTACATTTAAACCTACCTCAATAATTATTGAGTAAAAAATATTTTTCAAACCATAAAAATTTTAAAGATAAAGATTAAATAAAGAAATAAAGATTTTTTTGCTCTAAAAATCTAGACAATATACGCCACAATTATTTTCACCACTTACTTTCACCACAGAATAAATACTTGTCAATACATGTTCATCACAGATTTGAGAGTGGGGTTTGATCACAATTGCTTGTAATTATTTCTTACATGTTTGCAAACTTCTATTATGTAAATCTTATGTGAAACTATCAGATATGATCTTCCTTCCTTCCAGACATATTAACACTAGTCAAAAAATGCTAGGACTGTTTACTTCAATGCGCGAATAAACTGAAATGAATGGTGGTCATTGACAGATGCTTGATATCTATCTCCTCTAGAGATATTTTTTAGCTGTTTTTTTTGTTGTGGAGAATAATGACGTGCTCAAGGCTGACCGGTATTATGAATATTGTTTGTTTTGGTTTTCTTCTGGGCGATGATGGGTCCCAGAGGGTAATAGGATAATAGGATGTATTAGTTTTCAGAATTCAGAAATTTCGGAATTTACGATAAGCCTTGTTCCATGTTAATGGTTCTAGGACTCTTAGAATTTTGTTTAAATGTGTATTTTCGAAAAGAGGTATGGTCTGATTTTTATTCTTCAATATTTTTGTTTTTTATTTTTGTTATTTCTAGTGCTTATTGGTATTTTATTGTTTTTTATTCTTTGTTATATAATTTAATTTTTTGTTTTGTTTAATTCTTTTGTATTTTTAAATATTTTGGGGTTAGTGGTGGGGGTCAAGGAGTGAACATGTAGTTAAGGGATGGATGATTGTGGAGTTGGGAAAATTTTGGGATTAGGGCATCTTAGACGGTGGGATTTTGGTAGTGTTTATGTGTGTTTATATGGCTGTGTCTATAAGAAGTTAGGGATTCTTCTGTTTTTTTTTCTTGTTGTGCCCGTAATATTGTGTAGTAATATGTTTGTTATGGATGATCTAATTCTGATATTGGCTTTTAGTCTTAATACTCTATTTTGCTTAATAGGTGTCTAATGAATAGATAATGAATAGGTAATTAAAACATGTGCATTGATTTCATTAAGTTTTTCGCTGTCTTGAGGTTTTGCCGAGATATCCGCGCTCAAAATCAGCTAATTACCAATGAGAAAAAAATGTTCTTACATTTTTTTGTCATCTAACTCTTTAGCCCTTAGTCCAACGTTGTAGATTATGAAATTTTTTTCAAGAATATATATTTTAGTATTTTATATTAAACCTTTCACAAGATGCAAAAGAACAATTTTAACTGTATGTATGAATTCGATATTTTTCAGAAAAACTACATATATAGCAACTTATCAAAACTGTATCAAAGTTTTTCTGAAAAATCTTGGAAATTCTTCATTTCACTTAATCTATACTCATACCTATCTACAGTTAAAATTGCTTTTAGATAAAGCTAAAAGAGAAAAATAAAATAAGATATATTCGTGAAGGAAATTTCATGGTTGACAACGTTATATCTTATGCCTTTTTTTGGAAAATAAAGGTCCGATGAGTTACCTCGTCAAATAGGGCACTAAAAGTCAGGAAAATATTTTTTGTAATTAGATAATTTTAAGCGCGGATATCTCGGAAAATATGGGAGATAGCGAAAAATTAATAGAATAAATCTGGTGGCATATTTTGTCTCCTTAAATTTGGTAACGTGACATTATCGCTAGGACGATAATGTCACGATATAATTACGAGTTATAATTACATACCTTCTGCGTACGTCCCTGCACCTCTCCCACCTCCTTGGAGTGGACTTTGAGTGTGTTTACCTCCTAATTGGTACATACACAGCCTAAAATCTCATTCCTTCCATTTCCATCTACAACGTTTAGTTGACTGGACTAATTTCCTGAGGGGTGAAATGCATTTGCTAATCTGTGGTTTTGTTTGCCCAATGTTATCCCGATGTTTTGCCGATATTTCCCGATGTTTTCTGGCTGCTTGCCCGCGTGCGTAGCGAATCTTATACGGGCCCAAGCGGCAGAAAACAAGTAAATACATTTTGTACTTTATACTCAAATTCCTGAAATATGTAAAATTAAAATGGTTGACAAAGGAAGATATTGACGTTGCTTTAAAAATGTATACGTACCATACAGTACGGAAAAAAACCTTAGAAAACAAAAATATATTTTTTATTTACTGACAAAAATTAAGTAGGTATTGCCCAACCCTATTTTTTCATATTTTCATATTCAATTTGTAATTATATACATATTTATCACCTGGCTAGCATTCTGAACAGCCAGAATTTTCCTCAAATTAGCTATTATTTATTAAGTAAAGCAGTATATTGTTCACTAATGAGCCCCGTTTGTTAAAAACTTGTTTGGAGCTAAATTATGATTAATTAATAATAATTTACACAGTAAATTGTTTGTTTTCTTAAATACTTGCATTACAAATCATTATAAATTTGCTACCTTATCATGGAGGTAATATTTGTAATCAATCACAGGTCGTCAGAACTAGAAAGAAGTGAATTAAATTAGCATTTCATAAAAAAATACCGCGGAAGTCATAAATTAGATTCATAAAGTTAATTACAGATTATAAAGTTACTTAAGAATTACAATTAAATTACAATGATTGTTACGGTTAATATATTCTTGACTATAACATATGACTATAACTTGATATAACATTCAGTTCGGATATTTAATTTTACAAGGTTACGCACAATATCACATAGATTAAATGAAACTTATTAGTTAACAATATAAATAGCAAAAACTAATAACAAATTATAAACAATATGTGTAAAATTCATTAGGATATAAATTAATACCCTCCGTGATTTTTGGCTGCAGGCTGATGAATGCATTTTATGAGGATTTTTGTCTGTTACTAATAATTCTTGGCTTATAAATAATATGACAATAATTATCTTATGCCGTTATCCTCTTCTGTTGCGCTTTTGGGTTACGTTCACGTTGTAAACAGACAAAAAATTTCGCTCTTTTCTACGCGACTGCCGCTCATATGTAAATAGTGTTTCATTAGCAATCTTCAGTTAGGATTCCTATTGCGAATCTTGGTTTTTTCTACACATTGCAATTCTTCACTCCCTACTCCCTATTCGCTGACATATCTTCTTGTTTCATCCCATAACTTCTTCAATTTCTTATGGGTGTTTTCCTTAATCATTGGAATACCGCTGCAATTTGTAATGTACTGGAAGGACCAGGCCCAACAAATTTCGGTCTGGCCACCTTCTTGGAGAATTTACCAGCTTCATTATTGCCATTGCACTATGCGTGTCCTTTAACCCAACATAAGGAGATGTTATTCATCTATGGGAGGCTCTTACGAGCCTTGGTAACATTTTATTGTCTACCATCTGTATAAATTCCGATTGTTTTGCCCACTGCCTGCCTTCTGTTTCTATTGCTCTGAAATTCTTAGTCATTCTTAGTCCACTTACTTTAAAATCTCAGACTTGCGGATTATATACCATAGAGTGCACTCCATGGTATATAGAAATAAGGTGCACCTTATTTCCTATTTGATCAGTTTGTCTAAGACAGTTTACTTTGCACCCACGGTGGGATGCAGCCTCATTTTCTTCATTAGTTTGGATGGCGTAAGGTTTACCAAGGGCAAGCCAAGGCGGAATACTATCTGCAAACGCTGGTATAGACAATACCCCTTCGTCTTGATAGTCTCGGTCCACAAGCCGCATCTGTTTTGGCCACAGCTTGCGTTTGATTCTTTAAATGTATGGCAACAGACTTTAGGCGAGTGATGAAATATCATGTAAATATCAAAACTTTGAACAATAGCTATTTATGTAACCAGTTGAGAAAAGTACTATTTTGTGTAACGAGCAGATTTCTGCGGAACGAGCGCCTTGTTTCCTTAGTTTAGAAGATATAGTGAAAAAAACAAAAAAGTGTGCGAAAATTTCGTGGTTTTTCGAGTGCTACGAAGAATTATTATTCACCGTTCCAAAAATAAAGAATAGATGGGAGGTTTTTGAATCCCTCGACAAGAAAAAGCCTCCCGGAAGACCTAGAATCACAACTCAGGAAGAAGAGGCAGCTTTGGTCGAGTACTTGCGGGATCACCCCTTTGAAGTAGCGCGAAATGCAATAGAGCGAAGACATTTTTCTGGTTCAAGAACAACTGCATGTCGCAGAATAAAAGAATCGCCTCTAGGAAATTATGTTGCTGACAAAAAAAAATTTAGAAGAGGAACATAAACAGGCAAGAGTTCTTTTCGCATTAAATAATTTCGTGAAAATAGGGATAAAGTCGTATTTTCCGATGAAAAAGTTTCTCAGTCCATGTATGTATGTATGTATATGGGTCGGAGTGTAGTGGAAGGTAGTGTTACACTCCCATTCCACCACAGCACTTTCAAAGGGCCTCATTAGGCCCTTTGTGCATTCCTCTACAATTTGTATGTATGATAGTATGGTTCCCAGTTACCGAGATTAATTACTCTGGTCCTCATTACCATTTATCTGGGACCACGCGTCCGCGGCAGATGTGTTGAGTGTTCCCAGGTCTCGGGCAGACGCCACAGTCCGGGCCCAAGCCTGCCTAGGTTACCCATCCAAGTGCCACCAACGCCCGCCCAGCATAACTTTGAAGATCTTACCGGTCAAGGCTAAGCGGCTAGGCGGTCCCATTCAGCCACCTTAGTCGCCTCTTACGACAGGTAGGAGGTACCATGGGTCTATTCTACAATTGTGGCCCCGATCCCAGAGGGGATTTTTCTCAGTCCATATTTAACGGTCACGTTACAGTCCCCGTGGAACTAGGTTTGAGGAATCCTATATTAATAATTCCGATCGATCAGGACGATTTTCAGTCCATATATGGGCTTGGATCAGCTACCAAGGACTTGGGGTGTGTTGGATTATGGAGGATATATTCAATGCGGTCAACTATAGGAATATATTAGAAAATATTATGCTACCCAGTGTTTTAGAACATTTTCCGAACCATTATTTTATATTTCAACATGATAACTGTGCCGTCCATAACGCTGCAATAATCAGAGAGTGTTGCCAACAGAATAATATAGAGACCCTATTATGGCACGTGAAAAGCCCCAATTTTAATATAATAGAAAACACATGGGGTTTAATGACTAAAAAAATGTATGATTTCACAATTTAGACCGGAAAATAGAGATGCACTTGTTGCTAAAATAGGAGAAACCTGTGAGGAACTAACCAAAACAACCCCAACCTTAATTATAAACTTGTATTTCTCAATACCTACCCGGCTAAATGATGTTATAGGGAAAAATGGTGCCATAACTAAGTAGTAATTAGGAAGTATTTGTTATAAATTATTATTTTTATTTAAAATATTTTGTAGTTGTTTGTAAAATCGACATTTTTAAATTTGTAAAATCTGCTAAATGCCAAATCTGTACCACTTTATTTTGAAATTTGGAACATCACAGGCAGGTTTACAAGTACAAACGCTGTCCCACTTTCTTATGAACAGATCTGTACATAGGTACTAAAAATCCACAGTTTTGAGTTATAGTTAACAAATTTCCTCCGTTCTCAAAAATCATTGCATAAATTTAATAGCATTTTGTGGACATATTATTTTAAAGGTACAATTGAATATTGGAAACAATAAAATATCTTAAACAAATTAGTTACATTTACCCCTGCTTTTTTCAACATCGTGGTTCGCTTCTTCTCGGCACAATTTTCTGAACAAATTTTACTGAAAATTTTCAGAAACGGTCTCATTTCTTACTAAAATACATAAACATATTAGCCCGGAAGCCCCCGGAAGGTAACACCCATCCTGCGTATGTACAAGGATATATGGATGAATGAAACACTTGCTCAATAGTAACTACCATATAAACTACTTTCCATATAAAATAATTGCCTTTGCCATATAAAATTATAGAAATCGGAAAAAGTTATTTGTCAACCTGCGGGTAAAGCTTTCTTAACTGGTCCCCTTTCTTAACAACATCTAATGGAAGAGACTTTAAACTGCAGGACCCAGGAAACATATATTATTCGATTTTTTTTACTTTTTGCCAACTTTTTAATCTGTCTCTTTAGTGTCTATGTCATATCTTATGAACTATTGTCCAGTTTGAAGTTTTTTAATTCAACGGTTGAGCTGGACGTTGAGGATCATTTAGCCAGTCCCCGTAGGGGATGAAATTATAAAAAAACAAAAACCCGAAAAATTAAATAAAGTGTTTCACCATTGGCTTATTTTGGAATTATATAACTAAAAAATCTAATTACACCATGATAACTATTCTCATCTCACGTTGAATCAAGTCAATTAGTTTTGCCATGTATCCCTCCATTGGCAAGACCAATTGATTATTACTGCTTGTTGACCACATAATTATAATTAAAATTAGTTTTTACAACTAACAAATAAAATATTTGAAATTCCCGATCGCTATAAATAGCCACCAAATTCTCCAAAATGCCACCCGTATCCGCGGACAGCACCTGGCCTGTCCCACACCAGGCGATTCCCAATCTAATGGTCGGCCCGATATGAGTGACTCGGCATGTTTTAAACCTAAAAACTTATGCGGTATTTCTCACACTCCGTTAGTTATAGTAAACACCAACTATCCGTGCAGCATGGGGGATTATAGGCTAAGTAATCATCAATTTGCTATCCTTTTGTGCGAAAGGCATCAATTTTAAAGCCACTCAACCTTAAAAATTGCGGGTGGACAGGGTTAAAAGTTGCAAATCACAAATCTATTTTTCTCGATCGTTATAAGAACGTATGCATGGTCATAACGTATCCGGAAATTTTTCACATATAATCTCACTAGTGATTGAATTATTACCGGAAATATTTTAAGTGCACAAATTTAAAAAAATATATGGAGGAATAAAATGTCTCTGTTATTAATTCAATAACGAGGGTAAGAAAATGTCAAACTTTAGATGTTTTTGCTGTCAAAACATTTTCGCTGTAATCACTTTCTCTCGATCGAAGAGGGAGAGAAGTAATTAATCCTGAAATCGTCTTTATTGCTATGGTAATCAAACAAATACAAAGCTTCTGATTGGCCGATATATTATGTGTCAAATTTTCTAATAAAATGTGCAGTAAATAAACCTACCATCCAGTTGCCATTGGAAACAAAATATATCAAGTTGATTGTTTTGTTTTGTCAAATATAGATGTCGTACAAGCTGGATATTCGTAAAGAAAGTTGCAATCTCGTTGGGCAAATGACCAAAGGTGATATTGTCAGAATTTATCGAAAACAATATATCAACAATTTATCGACTATAAAGGAATGTGAAGAGAGCTGAAGAGCTATATACCCCGAGCTAATTTTCCCAAAAGTGGTCGACCACGAAATTTGACCACCCACTTAGGGAAACAGGACTGCTTGAAGCCGTTAAAAATAAAGTTGGTGTTTCACAACGAAAATTAGATGGAGGAGTTTCAAATGCCCTCGTTTTTAGGATAATTCTCCGTAATGACGTGATGTTTCCAAAAGGAGGAAGGCAAAAGGTAGTTAGAAAGAATCCCTAAATATTGTTGTGCGGTAAAATGGTTTTTATGCCTATGGCTTTTATACTGAAATAGAAAATACAGCGGACAATGTCAAGTTCTAAGGTGAATCTAAATTTCAGGATAAAAGTTTAGTGTGTTGTGCCATCTCCAATATCGGATATAGGTATCTCGTAACAATACCTTGATCGTCCGTCGTGTCCGAGGATGAGAAGCTCTAATTGCACTGTATATTCAAAGATACCTCTCTAAACTGCTTCAGTTTTTAAGTAGATATCATGCTAATGATGACATAATGTTTTGGTTTTGGTCTGATTTAGCCTGATGCCATTATGCAAGGGTAACTATAACGCAAACAACTAGACGTTGTTAAATTAGACAATACCCCCAATGTCCCTCAGGCTCAATATTGAGGAGAAAAGTATATGACAAGGGATAGGAAGATGCAAATGAAGACCATTTACGTCGTCGCATTTTTCAGAAAATTAAAGCCATCTTCCTGTTGTCCAGAGGATGATGGGATAAGTCAGGAGAAAAGTGAGGAACCGAACGAAAATATTAATATGACCCATTATCAATAATTAGAATACTAAGTAGATTTATTGTTAGTTACTGTAATATTTACTTTGAAAATAAAAGTTTTAAGCATCTAATTAGTTTTCGATAATTATAAACTGATTTAGTCTTCCCTGTATTTAAAAAACAATATTTTATAAATGGAGGCGATAATTCAGCTCTCCTATGAACCAGTCCAATATATATATATATATATATATATATATATATATATATATATATATATATATATATATATATATATATATATATATATATATATATATATATACCACATATCTCTACCGTTTGAGATAAGATAACCAGTAGTAGTTTAAGTATCTACATGAAATTTTAGGTCTAGTTCAATACTGTCATTAAATTATTGAAGGAAAATAATGGATATAGAAGATTGAGATACCTATTAGAAAATAGATATAGAACTAAATTCAAAACAAACAAAACAAAAAAATTTATTAAATATAAGGAAGACAAAATAATCACCAATGTATTTAGTGATGTACACTGAAAGCGTCTACTTTTTGGACAATTTACTATTCCTAAATGCCTTATTGGAACTATGTTATAGTTTTTCCTACAATATTCTTATATTATACTACAATAATACATCTCAGATATATAAGAAATTTGAAAAAAAACCATTAATATTTACCGCCACACGCACCGACTATAAAAACTGCTACTTCGTTGAACAATTTCAAGGTCGGGCACGGCGCCGTCTTACGTATTTCTGTTATTTAAACGTATTTGTTAAACTCCGGAAAATACATTTAAAATCACAATTGCTTATTCACAATACTAGTTGTTACTCTAATATTAAACGAAAATAGAAAATTATTTATTAATTACATTTATTAAGATTTTCCGATCGTATGAATGTCAAGATGTTTGATTTCTTCCACGTGTTCGAAAGGATATGTAAAAATCAGGCAATCCTCGTGCATTAAAGTAGAAATATGTAGTAATGTGGTTGAATCCGGATTACCGAGAGAAGCAAAGTCCGGATTACTGAATATCATATCATAGTTTTATATATATTACCATTATGTTTATCTATCAGTTACACTAACATATCGTTTCTTTTCAGGTGGTGAGCTCCATGGATGCCATGAAATATTCCATGGAGGCAGACAAGTATCGCTCTCCTTATATGCCACCATCGACCCTTGCCATGTCCATGTACTCCGATCCGAAGTACATGGACTCATCGTCTAAGAGCTATTTGGAGCGGGGCTATCTCGATTCCTCGGCCTTAACCAAGGCATACTTTGAATCGTCCAAAATGTACATGGACGCCAACAAGTACAACCCTGACTCTTCCAGGTCATATCCAGGCTTGGACATTGGCAAAATGTACTCCGAGCACCAGCAACAGCAGCAACAACAACAGCAAGTACCAGGAAACATGGGTTCCCCAAGGTCATCAGACTCGCCCGATGTGAAGCCCAATCAAGACCGACTAGAAGGTGCCTCTTCATCTAGTTCCGCAACTACGTCTTCTGCCGGTGCATCTCCAGGTGGTCTACCAGGTTACTACCCAGGCAGTATGCAGCAGGGTAATTCAGTACCTGGTCTGATCCCCATGGCTCAATACCCGGGGCAGTACCCGTCGCAAGCTCCTGGAAGTGAATTTCGACGGCCACTTACAGTAATATTTTGACCAGATCGAGTGTGAACGTGATTAGTGATATAATAGGTGCGTTTGTGTATACAGAAATCTTATACAGGATATTAGGTTAAGTTGTGACGTGTGACGGTGACAGACGCTTTAGGAAACTATTCAGTATGGCCATTCCATAGAATAACGCTTCATAGTTCAGTAAGAAAAACAAAAAGGGTTTGTTCTGTTGGGCATTACTTTTATTAAAATAATTAACACCTTTCGTTATACTAGCAATAAAGCATTTGGTTTTATGTCTATATTTCATGGAAATCTCTGCACATGGATGCATGAGAATGCTGAGTGATCGTAAACTATAGAATAATAATAACTTAATGCATACTGACAGTTTACAATATATATGGACACGTAAAATGAACATAAAAGTAAATTTAAGTGTGCTTACAGTAACGTAAGTTAAAACCAATAATTTTTTGAGGTAATATTTCATTAAATAATAAATATCTATGACGACATTAGTTTTAAAAATAACGAGAGCCATCGGATAAATTCCGAATATTTTGGTGTGTAATTCCCAACAGAAGAACCGCTTTTATTCAAATTTATTTGCTTGCCAAACCTATTTATCTTCTGTGATTTACTTTTTTTACGTTTTAGGCTAGATAATGGCAACATAATGATAGTTAAACCTTGATAACATTCAAGTTATGACCCTTGATGCCATAATTTGTTAATTGACAGATAAAAATAGTAGGTACCCTGTTATTTTTATTTTGAGTATAATAATTCGCAAATATTGCTTGCAATTGGTATACGATTTTAATTTTTATGGCAGTATATTACAATACGTATAATTTTTTTAAATATTACCATAAAAACGTTACTTGTGCGATACTCGATTTGTATACATGTATATATATATAGCATTGTTAGCCTGTACAAAAGTAAATGTGCTTAGATATTAGATATTTAAATTATGTTTTTTAGTAAGACACAATGTTCTGTGTTCTGTTACTTTTATTGTACAAAGTTTATTTCATATGATTATTTATACAATTTCCGTTCCTATTTTGAGTAGATCATACTTAAAAAGTACTTAACGATGTATACCCTGTTACATACTCTATAAAAATTAGACATACTATTATGATGGTACGTTATGTAAAATTGAAAAACATCTCAATATATTAGAATTTCATTGTTTCAATATGTGTTTTTTTATTAGTGTTTATTTAACGCCGTTGTTTAGAGTCGCAAATGCGGGCAAATACTGTACTTTATGTTGTTGACAAAGGTAACTCCCAGTTTTTTCCTCCCTGAAGATGGAAGCTTTTTATCGAGATGCACTCATATACTATATATCAACACTGCATCAGGATATGATTTTTTTCAAACTCTAAAAATAAGTAGATAAAATAATAGGCTGTCTTTTTGTATGGTACTCGAAAAGAAGAACTTATAAATTACATTTATTTGGACTGTAAAATACATATTTAGTATCAACAACACATCTTTCGAGAAAAGATCATTTATATCGTAACGCAAATAAATTCCGTTCCGTTTTACCGCAGATGTTTTGAATAATAATACCTCATTTCAAAAATTTAAAATAGGCCGCGCGAATTCATAGATATCATAGCTGGGAGACCACGTGTGGTACGCGGCAAGCGAAAGAGGAGGAGAAAAATAATAAATAAGGCACGCGACGTAAATTCTTCCTCTGTGATATATATGTGGATATGTTCTACGGCTAATCCTGGTAATTAAAACAAATTTTCGAGCGGAAATTACGTCTTGTGTTCTTCGACTATTTTTTATTGCTGTGTATAGACCTTAAAAAAAGCTTCACGCCACATTAAATTTTCCTGTTACTACACCAGCAAAGGGCATACTTTGGGTGAGACATATAGGCCACGACTATAGATTTCTGTTTTTGGTATCTTTTTACAGTATCATTTTTTATTTTATTAAATTGAACATTGTTTAATTTAATATTGGATCGTACCTAGTCGTTCCATTATATGCTACCTTGTAATTCTGAAACAAAGCTACAGTTATACCGAATGGTAGCATATTTTAATTTTTCTTAGAAGCAATTACTTACGGCTTAGGCCATATTTTCTTTATATTTCACATATCGGCAAAGACCAGTATAATCTTATTTTTACTATACTTTATATATCGTATAGTCCTAATTTGCATACCACATTCCTGTAATTATTATTTTTTTAACTATAACTTTATTAAAGTATAATTTCAATTTTTGGGAATATAAAATCAAAATTACTTTCAATATTTTTAATATTATAATACCTGTTATCTATATATTGCATATATAAATATATCTTTTGATATTTCACTATCATCTCCAGTTGGGATGTTTCAATAAATAATTTCTCAACCTAAATACTTTAATAATTAAGTAATTATTCGCCATTTGGCCGAATATTTTTCTATTTGTTTGCATTTAATCTTTAATTTTATCTAATTAAAGCTCATATTTTATGAAATATTAAATTAATTATTTTTATTAACTTCACCTTAGTGTACATTTTACTCTTGATATCTTGCTCAAGCGGAAATTTATACATATTTCGTCTTCCCAATTTATTGTAAAGATAAACCTTATACTGGAAATAAATTTAACAGAAAGTCACTTTGGCCTTATTATCAAATTAATAAATTCGCAGGCGTCATCTACAAATCCAAAAAAATAAATATCGTTTATGTTTAATTATGTTGTGATGTAAAGCTTCATGCCATCAGGTACATAAGGAAACTAAATAGGAAATAATAACGAAAAGATGATAAATAACAACGGTCCCGACACAGAACCGTGGGACACTACTGGATATAATTCAAGACTGGAAGAAAGGTAATAAATTACTATTAAAAATTATATTTAATGTAGCGAGCAATAGAGATTTATCAGGCTTCTTAAAACCTTACTAACGTTTTAGAAAATCCCACGGTCCTAGGCTGATTAAATTTTCTTTAATGAATTTGAGACGTGTGGCGCAGAAAACTGTTTGGTATAGTTTGTAACATCGAAATATAAGACATAAAAACCCGAGCAAAAAACCGATCTCTTCACACCTGCTACCGCATTTTTAACAGCGTTGTCAAGTATAACCAATTTCCAGGAATTTAAGGAAAAATAAATGATTTTATATACATCGCCCATCACATTATGACAGTATCATGTAGTATAACAAAATATTGATCACACCATATATCTTTCGTCATATCATAAAACAATTGGGTGGTGAATGTGGTGCAGAATAAGAATGTTTCCCATTCAAATATTACGGATCGATTTTACACGTTCCTCGGCCGTGTCACATCGGCATCATTGGCATTCATTTGGTTGCCTAAATTGCCTAATACCATCGAACGTTTTGTGGTTAAGTGGGGTCAACAATAATTCTTGAAATAAAAGTAATACAGTTATTCTTTAATGTAGTGTATTATTTTGATGGGTTTTGTGTTAAAATTGATTAGTTATTAGCATTCTATCGAAACATAACAACTTGTTGAATGAAAGCGCCTTTATAGTGACGATTTTATCTTGCTGTAAGAAAAGTTATATTGCCCCGATCTCCCATTGCGGCAATTCTGGGTATCCTTTGAAAAATTTTTATGTCTCATATTTCGATGTAACAAACAGTTCATACCTGCTTGCCGACGGTGAAATTCTAGTATATTTAATATTCTAAATATTTAAAATCCGGCTTCATATCATAGTGTTTCTAGATAAGATCTTGGTTTCTGTCTATTAAAAAAAGTCTATTATAATTATTCCTTTTTATAGTTTGTAGGTACTAGTCAATTCATCGAAATAAAAAAAAATACTATTTAATTTTTTTATAAATCTTAATTTGTACTTCTAAATTGTATTATTCATGTTCATGATGTTATTTTTATCGCCATTTCATCAGGATTTATCAGGTGTAGGTTGGGACATATTTTAAATTTACATTACTTTTCTCACGTTTGCGCCATTTATTGATAAAGATTTCATGTTTACACAAGAAAATGAGGCCTCACATCGACCTCGGCTTGAAGTAATTGGCCACCAAGAAGTTCAGATTTCAACCCCATTCATTGAACATAAATAGAATTTTAGCGTAGATGGATTCGCTATTCTACATCAGCGAAGAAACTGCAGCGAGCGACTTGCAAGACTGCCAAGAAATTTGGATTGAAAGTTACAGACCAGGCAACAAGTATTTTGTTATTGCCAACTGAGCCGGTTTTGATGTGTGACTACCACCAAGATGGGAACTGCCCCTTGCCATGTAACGGAAAAATACTCCGACCCGTTAAATTGAATATATTTTAAATAATAACCTGCCGCGCAAACATTCACGTGGGTACCAGCTCAGTAGTAGGGCGAAACAGCGAAACTTATAAATAGCAACGCACGGCCAAGAACTAACGGTTTACTTACTTTGCTTCTCTTGGGGAACAAATTCGGTTTTTTAGTCTGTGCACGGATATTTATTACGGTATTGTAATCATTTCTATTTAGTAATATATAATGAACTGCCTGAGTTTTTGCTATCACACGTTAATAATAATTATTATATCTGCATTATATCTGGGTGATTTTGATTTTTTATTGACCTTTTTTGCCTGTATTATCGGCTTTAAGACAGGCTTTACGCCACATTTAAATCTTATTCTGATGATATTAGTGTTTTTGAGGTACGCAATGGCCTAGGCTAGGCCTATACATATATATCTTGGTATATTATACCGTTTTTTACCTTGGGGATTAATTTGTAATATTATGATTTTTATATTTTATTTTAGTAATATAGAGATATTATCTTCAAATACTATGATAGATAAACAATATTTAATTTGCTTATTGGATACTTACTCTTACGCCTTCCCTGTTGTATCCTTTTTATTTTATTATGGATGCCAGTTCAATGAACATAATTTTTTTATTTAAATGAAGGATCACTTTAGAGTCATGAGGACTCCTCGCCTCAGAGGGGATCCAATTAGGCTTATTAGTTTCTTGATATTTTTTTAAAAATTATTTTGTCGATAATTAAAGTTAACGACTCATCATCATTGAATTTAAACTGTATGCAATGTTTATTAAAATATTACATATTACTATCCTGCGAAAAACCTACTTAACTTAAAATCTAATTACATGGGACTAAGTCCTCCGCAACAATATTCCTTAAAATTAGCAAATTTAGATTTGTTTATTACCTTATTGTAAATATGTTAATCCCTTTTTTATGTACTTCCACAAAACTTGTCACTTTCGATTACACTTGTACGCGAACTAGTAAACTGCTGCTGGGATCTGGTGGTGATGTCATCTAGCGGCATATCGTTGCACTGCCTCTGGAATGCTGACTGCCTTCGGTGGTATCTTTTTCTATGCCTTGGGATTTATCTACCCTCAAATTTCTCATACTTGCTGCTCTGCTGTTGTTTCCAAACTGCTATCGCTTGATAGTCACTGTGGAAGTTTGTTTCCTGTTCTTGTTGGTATTATAATTGCAATTTGCCTTTATTGGGCTGGGTAGCTACCAAGCTTATTCCTTTTATATTCGTAAAATTGAAGAAAAAAACATATATTCAGTTTCACTGCTTCAAAACCATATGTACTAGTATTACTGCTTACTTAGCACAAATTTGCACTGATTATTTCAAATTATATTTACTTTTTACTACATAACTTCTACAGAATTGTAAAGCGTGGCTGTTGCCTCGAACGCCGTAACTGGACTCTCTTAAAATTGTTGGTTGTTGCTACGGATGTCCCGTTTTGAAAAGCAGGTGCAAATTCCTCGTTACCTACTACTTATTTCTTGTACTGTTATTTTAATCTGATCAATCAGATTGATTCATACTATTTGATTTTTATAATTACACGTGAAACTATTACATCTTGACAATCACATATTATAATTTTGAATTATTGATTGTTATGTTATCTAGCCCTTAGGGCTATATTTTCAAGTAAAACTGTGAACCTATACCCTAAATTACATCCGTTCAACAAACGGAATGCATCAAAACCGCGATCGATGCGTGATCAGCCACGTGCATATGCGTTCATTGGCTAAAGCAGACATGCCTTCAACTTTTTGCCAATACCATTTTGTTTCAACCAGTTGGAGGCCCTTTCACGGGCTCTGGCTCTGTTGTTTGGATGGATATAGTTTAGGTCTATACTAATTGTAATATATTTGTTTTTGTAAAAGAACTGTCCTGTTTCACTGATTGAAAGTCTGATTAACATAATTTAAAGCTGCCACATATTGTTTTTTGTTTCTGCGGTCTTCCGTGATCTTTCAGTACTGCTGATCTGGCGTCCAAACATATTTTGTCGATTTTAATGTCAAGAAGATATAAGCAAAGTAGAAATATATTCAGTAATTGTCCAGCTGTGATTTCTCTATCTCGAACACTGATACATTCTAAGGGTGTTTTAAGTACTAGGAGGGCTTTTAATTTACCATCTAATCCGTAACCACAAGCTCGTGATAAATCTGAGCAGCCGATAGGCATAATTAAAGAACCATAAGTAAGTGATTCCTGGATGAGAGGCCAAATAATTATCTAGTAAAATAATTAGTAGAAAGGGTCATTAGAGCCCTTAATGTAAACATTAGGATCTGCAACTTCTCTCGGTTATGAGTTTTCTCTTCTCTTTCTCTTCTCAGTTTGCCGATTGACGGTATGCCGGTATTATTTTCAATTCAGATAGTATTCAGTTCACGATTGTGCCATGCCTCCGATGATAAGAACAACGACCTTAACAAAATAACCCTGGTATAGCCTGTGGAGTTTGTGGATGGTTGTGGTTTATTTGCAGGTTGATGCTAATTTCCTGGGGCGTATATATACTAGGGTGTTTTTTTTCTTCGGTCTCATTGGCTAATATTTTAGTATTGGACCTAAATTTTCCCAAAATTTTAGCTTTCCAGATCAAACATGTGAATGGCGCAAATCAAGTTTGGTACCAGATTTTCCTATGTTAATTAAATGGGAAACAAACTCGGTTCACGCCATTCACAGATTTGGTCGAGGAAGCTAAAATGTTGGGAGAAATTATTTTAGGTCCAATGCTAAATCACTAGCCAATGGGACCGAAAATAAAATAAATAAAAAAACACCCTATATACACACTGAAGAATCTTGAGGTCGAGAATGAAATGCAAGAACCGCACAAGCCAGTGATACATAATATAGATATATATTATGTATCCAGAATACATAGAATTCCAGTAATACATAATACAAAATATGATGTCCAATATAGAATTGCTGTATTTTCTGATTAACTTCTGTATTAAATTCATACTCCTTTACATGTAATTAACATCCTTTCAGGTGTCAAATAACACAATTAATGATTATATCTACACAGCTCGGCCCCATTGTGTGTCTTTATATTCCCAACGTAAATGTTTGTTAAACAAATAACCTCCTCCCCGATATTGAATATACTCACTCAATTAAAAATGACTTTATTAATAATACACCAACAAGGTAACCTTATTCACGCAATCACTTTAATACGAAAACAAACAATAGAATTACTTCCTAGAAATTCAGTAGTTCGTGACAATACCCCAATATGGGCTGATATTAAAAAGTTGTTCGTAATTAGAATTCTCTATAGACTTAATAGCAATCGTTAACAATAAGTGGTGTTTATTTTTGATTTACACAAAACTGACACTTCTCGGTGGAACACAAAGAAAATAAACTATTAAATAGTCGATAAATCATTGTTGCCGACAGCGTATCGAATTCCCGCGAAAAGCTTTTGAATATGTATAAAGTGTGCCGGACGTGGTGTTTCCCATGATCACCACCACTATTTTTTTTTTACTTGTAATGACTTTCAGTGTCTTGATAATTTGCAATCAATAATGTGATGATTGAATAAAACGCAGATTTTGACGCGGGTCAAAAATACACCAAAAAACTACTTACCTATAAAAAATATTTGCGACTCTCGCATCTCGTTTCACGTTTATAATAAAAGCTGTAGCCTAGTTTATAATAAAAGCTACCTATGCTCAACCCCCCAAAATAGGATAACGAACGTAATAGAAATAACAAGGCAAAATTTCTGATTATTTAATCATCCTAAACGGTACCGTCTCGTTGCGTTCCTACCGATCCACGTCTCGTAATCATTATACGTCGCCATCGCTGAAGAGGAGTTATACCTCCTCTCTGCCATCGCACTGCGTCGCTACCATCTGGTAGGGCTTTACATTCGCAAAGGGAGGAAAGATGGACTACATTTTGAACAAATCAAATAACTTCTTTATTTAACAAAACAAAATTATGAAAAATGTTTGAAACATAGAGAAACTAGTTTCCTTTCATTTGGCTTAAATAAAATTTGTAAGAAAATATAAAAAAATACATAAAAAAATAAAAACGTTTTGCAAACAGTGGCCCATCTGTCCTCCATATAGGAGCAGAGAGGCACCACCTACGAGAGGAGAGAAGGACCTTAGCGATTTCTCTTCTTCTTCAGTGTTAGATTGCTACCGCATTCTTGGCATAGGTCCTGAAATGAAGTGCACCCATCGTGCAACCAACGGTGACATGTCATGCACTGCAGCCAGTCATCCTTCATTTTGGTCACACGGTCTCCCTTACAACCTACACATTCGTTCTTATAATCTGTCTTCTGTCTCACGAATCAGTCAGCAGTTCTTCGGCTGACTAATCATTCAGCAATATCTCAGAAGCATCTGATGATCCAGATGACTGTCCATGAACTTTTTTTACCCGTACGTTACCAGAATTTCCCGTCCTGGCAGTTTTCGTGGCGCTTCTTTTCGATTCTGCTTCCTTTCTTTAATTTTTATATTCAGGGGTTGTTATAACGACCCCTGCAAATAGTAGGATTTGCCTTCTACCTCTTGCAAGCAGTTTGGACATCTGCCTATTCATTAGAACATCTTTCGAATCGTTAGAACATCTGGGTTGATCAGGCCAGTTGAAAACAACTCTTAAATGGTTTTTATCAATTGCCTACAATGCAATACATATAAATAATTGATAAATAAATGTTTATAGCTTTATACTTACTTATTTTTACCGTTTTTGACCACTAAGAGTAATCGGTATAATTTTTTTTTGAAATGAAGATTTGGATGAAAGATTAGGTTTTCATATGCTGAAAACAGATTGAAAATTCGTCTGCTATTTTTACAATAATATAAAAACAATAAGCAATACTAGACAATAATTTTGCATTAGCCGAATCTATTGAAGAGCAGTTTATTTAGGCGTTCCGAATCAAAAGGATTACCGTTCACGGCTTCAACATATTCCTCCACCGGTCTAAACGGAATTTGGATCATTCAAATAAAGGTGGATCCTGAATAAGCGGTCACGTTTCATATTTTTTAATCGATATACTCGTAGGTATTTGAAGATCGCTTTGTGGAGCGTGGCCCCCGCCGTGAATAATTATATTCGCGGCCCAAATAAAGCAGGGCAGTATTCGGCTCTCGCAAAGTGCCTCTTATATGCCACCTGGGGATCTCAGCAACTACTCCAGAGGCAACAATTATAGCAGACAATGGATAAGTGTAGAGTCACTGAATGGCGGTGATTCTGGGATTCAATTCAATCGGAATTGAGCACTGGGCGTGCTGTATTGTCTGGACTTTTAGCGCTACCGACTTATTATGTGCCTCTGTAACGCTAAAAATCATTAAACTACTGTGTTAATTAAACTTACTTTTTAATTATTTGGAAAATTGTTAGTAAGCCCATGAAAAATTTACAATAGCCTGTAGTAACACATTTACAGTTTTCAGTTCATTTAAAAAAAAATGCAATATTTTATTACATCTCTTTGAAGATTTTACGTCATAGGGGAGAGTTAGTAAATGATAAATACATGCAGACGTACAGCCAGATTCGCATTTTTTTTACTAAAGACGACTGAAGCCGGAAAATTAGGTTTTCAGGCTGAAGAATTTCCCTATTACGTTTTACAGAAAAGTTGTATTAATGAGAGTTGTAGGTATTAAAAATACCTTTATGTTCATTTGGTATGCGTTAAAATCGATAATTAAATAATCGAGGTAATGACGAAAACGCCTCTTTTTTGCACTATTTTTTAAATTGATATAAATTTTATAAATAACTTTTGCAATAATGGTCGTGTATGATATATAATACATTCGTGAACAGCCTTTAGGTGTGCTAAATTTTTTTAGGCAGATCGGTTTTATAGTTTATGTATAATTGTATTTATTTATCTCAGAGAGCATTCATTTAAACAATCATCATAAGAAAGAAAATGGATATAGAGACGTTTAACAAAGGGGAATGGATTCTCAAAATGTTGAACTACAAGTATGTTGCAAAAATATATTATTTGCTCAAAAAATTGTTGTTAAAAAGTTATTTTAAAAGGTGGGTATATTTTTCCTTATAAACAAGTAGACTTTGTTAGTTTCTATGATAAATATTTGTAATATCAGCCAAGAATGCAAATTAAAAAAAAATCATTATTGTTTTTATAAACATTATGAGTTGATGTTTTGACATATTTTCAATGATGACATATTTTATGATAGCCCCATAAAAGTGAAAGCACTTTTGCAAGAGCGCCGCGGTGAGGAGATGGGGAGAGCAGTCAGACCTCCGTTTTCTCGAGGCAAGTTTTTGAGATAGGAACATCAAATTGGATCGCTTATCAAACTTTTACAATATCTCGGCTTCTAGGTAACGTAAAATCTTATTTTCTTGAATATTTGGTCACAACGAAATATTAAAAGCTGGCAAATTTTTATTGCCCTGGAAATCCTGGAAAAATCTATGTGTTTTATTATCCATATTTTATTTACTTCGTAAATGCTAATATTTGCAGTAAATCTTTAATTTTGCTTCAATTTTGTTTTAAACAATTTA
The DNA here is from genome assembly GCA_964058915.1 of Tetropium fuscum. Lineage (NCBI taxonomy): Eukaryota > Metazoa > Arthropoda > Insecta > Coleoptera > Cerambycidae > Tetropium > Tetropium fuscum. The sequence goes on from CAXKVY010018480.1 coordinate 2,850,744, forward strand.
CTTTTTATAATCTAAATATGTTATAAATTAACTAAGCTGCCATTTGTTCGTACATAATTCAATTTTTTCGAATTAAACATTATTGAATGAAATAATCAATAACCATGAAACAAAAGAGCTATCAGAAAAAGTTTAGGACAGAGCATTAAATTTTATTAGAGAACAAATATTTTTTGAGCAATAAATAGTATATGATCAAAGGTTTTACTTAGCAAAATAAAATTATTTTAAACATACAGTTATGTGTTATTATTCTGATATATTTATTAGTAATATTTTTTCTGAACAATTATAGGTATTTTGTAATAATTTTAAACGAATAAAAGTACAGATTTTTTTTAAATTTTTTATTTAATTAGAAGAAATTTCTTTAACACAAACAAAAATCGCAGATTAATTAATTTTTAAAATATTCAAATCATGAAAAATCAGTTGTCCACAAAATCGAAGCAAAAGATTGATTGCAAATTATTAGCATTCACGGTGCAAATAAAGTATGTATTTCAATACTTCAAATACCTGTACTATTTTTTTGCGTCAAATTGATGAATTTTTCATACACTTAAAATTACTTTTGAAGTAGTATGAAGCTACATTGTAACTCCAAGTAAACGCCTCAAAGACTTCTGATGAAAAATATTATATAGGGGTTGGTTTTTATACCCCCTTGTAACAACATCTCAGGGTTATGAAAACTGTCACAACTATCATTTTATTAGCGAAAGTTGTCCGGCAAATTCCAAATTAGTCTTCTAAATTCTTCCATAGTGAAGAAAATAAATAAAAATAATTATTTAGTGTAAACGCCATTTTAATCAGCCGCCAAAAAGGTAAGATCTAGAGAGTTTTGGGGCGGCAACTGACGGACGTAGAATAATTATGAAATGTCATTGATTTCGTTAAGGAATATAAAATAGTTTGAGAGTGTTTTGCATCCCTTGAATTACGACTTAGTTTACAAAGCAGCGGTGGGATGGCTGCTCACAAGATGTTTCCGAAAATATAATAATTAGTGGTACCTGTGGTGTAATATCCTTACGTGTCTATTAAACTATTGTGTATAAATAACTGTGAGCGGAACTAAAAGAAAAACAATATGGGTAAATACAAGCGACGCCGTAGACGTTCGACCTCATCGTCGTCGTCGACAACGTCGTCATCCAGTGGCGGAGAACGGTATCCTAAGAGAGGGCCAACTGCGTCAACGAGCCGCAGTCAAACACCACCACCCACGAATCAAGAACGAATACAACGTCTCGACCAATTAGTCAAAGAGCTGTCGGAACAACAACACGCATCCAAGATACCAACTGAAACAACAGGCGGGTCACAGTACTTGCTTAAACCAGAGAGAGCTATTACCAGAGTTTACACCGGGAGATCCAAATCTAACGTGTGAAAAATGGATACAGAAGATAGATCAATTGGCGTCTATCCATAAGTGGAGTGCTTCCATGACGTCATATCATATGATGAGTCGATTAACGGGTCTAGCAAAAAAATGGTATAATAATTTATCACCTTCGGCTTACGATATGAACTGGAAGCAATGGAAGAAACTTCTGTTAAGCACATTTCCGGACCACCGTGATTTCGCGACTTTATTGCGAAAGTTGGTCGCGCGAGAAAAAGAGGATCGGGAAACATGGGCCCAATATTACTTTGGTAAACTAAGTTTGCTCCAAGCTTGTAATATAACAGGAAAACATGCAGTTTCATGCCCAATAGATGGCATCACGAATTCTACCTTACGAAATGGTACAATCCCGGGACGATACACTACACTAGAAAATTTGTATACAGAATACTTATCCACTAGTAGACAGGAGTCAGACGTTGATCTTGTTTAAGAGTCTTGCTCCACGAAAAGTAATCTCTAATAAACAGCAAGCACAAAAGCAAAGATATGATAAAAGAAGGTCTAAACCAAAAGTGTTCAAAGAAACTGACGTAGTGCTTGTTAGAAGATTCACGAATAGTAACGATGGTAAAAGCAAGAAACTTTTGCCTAACTTTAGTGGTCCATATATCATTAAAAAGGTATTGGATCATGATCGTTATGTAGTTATGGATTTGCCTGGTGCGTTCGCGTTCGCGTAAGACCTATACGGGCATTTATTCTGTTGATAAGCTCAAGTTGTATGCCGTTGCCACGACGAGTAGCGACGATGATAGACGAGAAAGCGATGAAGAGGATCCTTAGTAGTTTGTATGTATTAGAAATTATAGGCATGCTAAGATTAACAATTACGTAAACGTATTTCATATTTTAAAGGTTGCTAACGCTAACGCAAACGTGAGGCCAGGTTGACACATAGGTTACTATACTATACAGACCATACGAACTGGTTAGTTTGATTATCAGAACGGTTGTCAACTTGTTGCATACGATTTTGGTCAGACGTTGACCTGTAAGGTGTATACACATACGACAAGGTTTGTTTGCTTATTGCATTGAGACAAAGATAAATCCTGTCATACGAAGTGGCAGATAAGTTTCACACCCAACAATGAACGGACGTCCTACGAGTGTCTGTGGACTACGACTGAAAACTGATACAACGTGTGACAGTTTAAGTATGTTCATGAAGGTAACGTATCTAATGAAGTTTATTCTCTTGCAGGAAAACTTGACAGAATCACGACCAAAAGTGTTTCCACGAGGGCGTGGAATAGGGCGCGTGGCCGACTGTAAACGCCATTTTAATCAGCCGCCAAAAAGGTTGACTAAGATCTAGAGAGTTTTGGGACGGCAACTGACGGACGTAGAATAATTATGAAATGTCATTGATTTCGTTAAGGAATATAAAATAGTTTGAGAGTGTTTTGCATCCCTTGAATTACGACTTAGTTTTACCCCAACTTTAAGAGGGCTGTAACTTGGAGTGAAAGTTAACCTCTTAAAGGTTACGATTTTACTTCAATCGGTTGCGATTTTACAAAATTATTAATTATTTATTTTTAAATATTAATTTCTTTTAATAATTTAGAAAGTAATAAACCTAAATATTAATAATCCTTAGTAATTAATAATAAGCTTAGTAAAAATAATAAACTTAATATAAAAAATGATTACATCTAATAAAGAAACATGACTCTATTAGCTAGGTCTATTATTAGCTATTCCTATTCATTTTAAATTATTTTTATTGTTTTTAAAAGATTTTGTAATATCTCAAGCAATTTTCAAAAATGAGGCACTGCTGTCATCGTCAAAAGGGCTTTCAAATGATGTACCTATATCACGTGTAGTAGTTCAATTTAATATTTTAAAATGCGTGTTGCTAGGGGTTAGGAGGATGAACATATCAACACCCCTTGGCTTTCAAAAATGTTCCTCCATAAAATAAAAATTGACGTATCCTAGCGATTTATCAAATATGATTCTTAGTGTCCTGTGTAAAATTTATTTCTTTTTTAGATTTACTGAATTTTTACATGAAACATAAATATCACAAATCAATAACTACTGAGGTGTGACTTTTTTTTCTGGTAGACGTCGCGATATGTCGCCATCTAGTAAACAATCTAATAATTTATTAGCATTTATTCCGGAGAAAAAAGACCGTGTTCTATTATTATCATTATATAATAACTTCGTACTACTGTCAGTGATAAAAACTATATACTTGACAGGAAAGTAGAAAATAACAATTTATGTGCCATTTTGCACCGATATTCTAGATGGCAAAAAATATTACCACTGGTCTAACATTATATTTACATCACTGTTACATTACAATTAAATTATACTTATTCTTTTAAATTAAAATACCACATATCAGTCTACATCTCTCGTGAGCTTCTATAATTTCTTACCACCCGTATTTATTACATTATCGTCTTCGTCACTCGTTCATCATTTAACACCCGCGAGGCCTATTGTTCAGTTTTAATTTGAAGATGGCATTGTAACACATAGCTGACTGTATCCTTTATTAAGATTCGGATGATGGTTAATTTTTATTTTTACAGAAGTCATTAATGGAAATAATCGCTCTTTGTTGCTTGAGACTCCTTAAGACTTTCTATTATCAAGTGGTGATTGTATGGATTTAATTTTACTACAAACATCTATTGATATGCAAATTCAAACAAAGATCTCTCTTTATAGAAGTGTAGTTAATAGTTACATAAATGTTATAATTAAAGCGAGAAAAAAATAAATATATTCGTCTGGTTGTAATTTGCGCACATATATATTTATTAGTGTCAAGAGTTTGACGCTTGAACTTGATAGTGTTTAGGTACCTGCATTTTATTTTACCAGTTTTATTTTTCTTCAATGCGTCATCCCACATAACCATATTATTGTTTTATTATTCCAACTACAAAACATAGCTTCAAATGCCTAATTTAATTTTATATTATGACTATATTATAATACATAAATAAATAAATTATAGTTAAGAAGACTTTACATTTCATAGCAACTGAGTGATACGAATGTAACCAACACACAAACGTGAAAAATATATTTTCATTTTTCTTGTTGTTTTAATTTCTAAGAAGCATTTTCCTCTCGCAGTAGTTTTAATCGCGTCGGACTGCGACAGTAACGACGAAAAATCAGTGAAAGCACGTATTTTGGTCAATCAACAGGGATATCAACCACTATCAAATCAACCTTTCTCTTTGTATCTCACGCTCATTAAACAACCTTTCTAAAAACTCATTAGGTGAAATTGATACAATGTCGACTATAAGTACCTACTGCGAACCTTTGATGTAGAACTACTAGAAGTCTACTAGAACTTTATTATACCATGATCAATAATCATGGTAAAATTCATTTTACCATGACCTGAAAATAGGAGGAATTAGGAATTTATACAGAAAATAGCCAAATAGTAATCTTGTATGTCGAAGCTGGTTTCGCCAACAAAGATACAATCACCAAAAAACTATTATATATAAGATAGATTTATATTAAAAAATTTATATTATCAAATGACCACATCTACATTTTCAGCATCACCTACAACCCAAACTTTACTTTATTTGGACAAAAAATTCGTGATCTGCTGGCCAAAAATCCCGAAATACAGATTTGGAGTAGAACTGGAGCATAAATAGTAAAACACACCTGAAATCGTGGAACCGTCATCTTGAATATTTCTTCTGATAAAAAAAGCACAGCGTGCGACCCGGAAAAATATCGTATAAATAGCGTCGTATCGAGGACGGTCACATCCTATAAGATTCTCGTAATTGCGGGGCGAGCTTTATCATTTACCATTTACATTAGCTGATGCGACATTTTCAATGTTATTTGGCGTGTGTGTAACTCTTCTGGTTACCTTGATGTTTATAGTATATAAATAAATTAAGTAACTGTAACAAATAACTATAATAAATGAGTAACTATAATAAATTAAGTTAACTATATAGAGAAAATTTGAAAAATTAAATTTGTGCTTAACAGTGACTGCTATAGGGACAATTCTCGCACTCCGCCCCTCCTCCCCAGAAATTTTACTAATATTATCTTTTTTAATGGATTCCACCCAAGATCGATTAAATTAGATAGGTTGCCTCGTACTTACAACCGACCGCCGACCGCGCGACGTCATCTTTGTATAAATATTGTTAATATAATTTATTATATTGTCCTATCAAAAGTCTCAAAATATAATCATGTAATGTTATTAAATAGTATTTACACATAAAAATCACCAAATAACTCGGAAATACGCTGAAAAACTTGAAAATAAAATGTCAGAGGGCCAAAATATAAAGATCAGACATCATATTTCCCCCTGCCGGATCCCCCCGCAAAAGTTACGGGGCAGCCTATCTAATTTAATCAATCTTGGAATCCAGCCATATTAAATGTAATCATCAAATAATTACTCATTTATTTACTTATATAATTAAAACTTAGTCTTAGAATCCCTAGATGTTAAAAGATAGAAATCGATTAACTAAAAATCCGCCCAAGCAATTGAGTCCATCGACAAGCGAGTTTGTACAGAATTAGCATCGAATATGATATTCACGTCGAATATGATTTTTTTGCGTGCGCCGCTCTTGAAGTCAAACTCACGGGCCGCCACTGGTGCTAATATTTCTAATTCTTTCCACAACGAGAGTTGAATAGGTAAAAATTTTATATTTCTTCAAGGTTACACCCATTTAAATTTTAGTTTAGTACCTTTTTTTATAAATATTTCAAATTCTGTAATTCTGTCAGTAAGAAATTAATTTTTAAACTTAAGAAATATGACGGCATTTATTATTTGATTTGGCTCAAAAACTACTTTTCTGGCCAAATCCTACGTTTTTTGAACTTGATATAGCGCAGCATGCGGCATCCGGACGGATTGACAGACGCCGACGGACGGACATTTTGAAAGTTATTCAAAATTTGTTGACAATACAACGGCATACATTTTTTTCTCTCCGACCAAACTTGGTGATTTAAGTTTTTACCCGGAAAATTGCAATATACTCTTCGATTTTCGCAGCGAAGAAAATAAAAATGTGATTAAGATTATTAGTCTAAACATTATGGCCACACTATATGTGACGTTAATTCTTATCACAAATTTTGAATCGAAATAAAATATAGTATTGCAAAAGCTACCTAAAATGTGTCGCACCTACACTCCACTCAGCATATCCCTTAAAAATATAAAAAGGGCACTATATATTACTCGGAAAGCATAGAAATAAGTTTTTCGACAGACATTAGCATTAGCATTCCAAGCGTAAGGCTACAATTCTTGCCAACAAAGCATGTCCACCATTATAAAAGGTGGAAATATTTACAGTGTATGTTTGGAAAAAAGAATTTACATAGTAGAAAAGAGCCATTCGCATGGAAATGTGAATTCTATGCAGCATTGTTGACTGCCGATAAAATATAAGATGGCAACAATGGATGTTAGCTGGAAAGCTCGCTAGAAACGTTTGCCATTTGATGTATTGAGAATGGGGTATTTGGCTCGATTCTGTATATGTTAACGATTCAGGACGTCCGGTTTTGTATTTTAGGCATAAATAGTCCATTAAGTAGATTCAGGTCTATTTGCTTAATCAAATTAGAGATAATATAGTGATACTTCACTATACTATTGATCCTCCCTTTCATAAGTTTCAGCTTATAGGCAAAGTATGATTTAGTTTTATCAATCACACCAAAAGAAATACAAAAATTCTATTATAGTAAACTTTTGCTGCCGTAGGTATATTAATGAAAAGAGAAACATTTGATTGCAAAGTACTTATAAAACATTTAAATAATTGAAAATAAAATTATGTATATTTCGTCTAAAAAAAATTTACCGCTATCCTTATCCTAAGAAATGAAATAGAAAACTATTGAAAAAATAGAAATTACGAAGAAAAAGAAATCTTCTCATTTTATAGCCTCACCTTAAATATTTCTTGTTAAAAATCAATCTTGGAGACGCCATCTTTATCTGACAGAAATAATGATCTGCGCTTCGGAAAACACTGATACCGAGTTTAAGTCGAATATGACCATAGACGATACAAACGTTCACCATATTGGATATTTATTACTTATGACAAAAAAATCGTGATCTGCTACCACTAAAACATCGAAGTTCAGATTTTAAGTCAAACCGAGCAAATCCGAGATTCAAAGAATAATAATAAACGTAAAATAGAAAAAAATGTGACGTACTAACAGGGTTTAAAACAGGGACCTATCGACCATTAAACCTGCACATTACGATAACGGCGTTATCAAGACGATTGATTTCAGAATAATATTGACATGTGATGCTGCAAAGCTATTTTTATTAAATGTTGGTATATTATGCTGCATGGCCATCTTAATTTTGTCATCAGTGTGATGTTCCGGGTAAGTCGCACAAGTGGTCTTTTGAGTTGAGCCCAGTGTATTCCCCACAACCTAGGACTTTTTTATCTAATTACTTTTCCAAAAGCAAATTAATATTATGTCACTTTACCATGAATCGTGTATGTTCTACAGGTTGTATTTTAAATAAGTATTCAAGGAAATATATCTTTTAAAATACATACAATATATCTTTGTTTTTGAAATTATATTACCTGTTCGAACAAAATACAAAATATGAAGGAGCGCAAATAGCACGAAGCCAGACTTTCGTCTATACCGTATAATATAACGAAACAATACACAAGTTTCAGCAATACAGCAGTATTATATTGAAAAGAGAGCTCATTTAAATGAAATTTCTGAAAACTTGTTACAAATTATGACTGCGTCACCCTTTGGAATAATGCCTGAACAAAGAAGTAACTCTCTGATCGCTATGGGGAACTCCTTCATGCAAAATGTAATTCAATTATTACTCTTATTTTTAATTACGAACCTGCGATTCAAACCGAAACATAATTATAATTGTGTGGCACACAACTCGGCACAATATATTGTTTGGGCCTACAATGGCGGGCCCAACAAAAGCAGTCAGGTATAGCATTTCTACCAGCACAATCCAAGCAAGTCTGAAAAGTTTTAACGATGTATTCTGAATTAATAACTTGCTGAAGTACCAAACGATCAATATGTAACAATGTGCCATATGCAGTATCAATCCGTCTATGGAGATTAAGGTAAGTTGTCTGGAATATTAACCTATTTGAAATATTTCAGGTGAAAACTCTGGAAATGCCGGCCGAAATTCAAAACAAAATTTGGAGCAGATGTCAGTGATTTATTTATGTAAAATGTTAAATTGAATGATGAAACAGGCAATGCTGATTAATAATTATACACACATCGCCAAAATTCTTGGACTTCCATTATTTAAATACGGAGTGCTATTTTAAGTTAATATAATAATGTAGGGAGAATTATATTTAACCATTTATCACATTTAGATTGACGGCTTGATTGTTGAATGTCGCGTAGGAGAAAAAATTTTAACAATTTATTATGATTGTAAATGTGGAAAAAATAACAAGAAAAGATCTAAATGCACTAGTACCTAATGCATTAGTTACTCATTAGGTACTCCAGTACCTAATGCACTGAGTCTCATATGCATAAGATTATTAAGATTAGATAAGATTATTAATGGTGTATACCAGTATATTGTGCCAAGGGTAGCAGGAGAGTTATTTTTGTTCGGAATTGCTCGTTTAACATAATCCCATCGGATTCATGTCCGACGAGTTTAGCGTTCAGTTCATTATCCGAATATTCACTTCATGCAACTTCTTGCACCCTTCTCGCATGGCAAGGCCTGGCGTTGTGGTCCATAAAAATGAAAACCCAATTTCATTACGCAACTGATAAACAATTGGATGAATAACGTTCTGGACATATGTGTTACTTGTCAAGGTTTGCAAAATGGGAATACGTTCCATTCGACGACCATTATTTTCCCCAATGTCCCCCAAAAACGTGATTCACTTTGGTAAGAAACAACTTCTCTATGATAGGGAAGTCCTTCGTGTCGTCCGGGTCCTCTCCAGAACCTTGAACGTCGGCTGTCACTCACTAAACCGATTCTGTTTTCATCCAAAGTCATTTCCTGTGGTCTTGTTGCCACTGCTAGCAGCCAGCTATCTATCGAGGAAGTAACCTGAATACTCTCAAAGGTCTTATTGACGGCAGAAATCCATCTCCGAATTATGCTTGAAGAAACTGCTCGTTGATTCTATCAAAATAAATTCGAGTCGTAGGAATATACGTAGGAATATGACGACGGTGCTCATATTCCTACGTATAAAATTTGTTAGATATCGGCCTTCACTTTCATTGGTTAGATATCTCCAGCACGACCAGTTTAACATCTCCGATCAACACCACCAGTTTGTTGGTACAAATACGCTATCCGAATTACAGAACTCAAATCGAGGAATTTCAAATCTACTAGCAATTTTGTTTCGTCAATCCTTCATCAACGCTACTAATAATGCAGAAATCGCATTCTTAGGTTTTTTTCGTTATAACAAAATAATTAATCGCCACAAAAATCTGTTTCAAATGAAATTACAATAGACAAGTCATAATAATAATTATAAAATACCAATCACTAATAAACTGTGTCTAAATTAAAGGATGAATCCTAAGCATACGGGTAAATAAGGGTTTCGAGAGTTCTAGCTAAGAAGCAAACATAAAATGTCGAGGGATCGCGTCACATAGAAAGTGAAGTTACACAACTGAAATTGAATTTAACTTTATGATAGTATTCAGAATTCAAAATTATATAATATGGTAGTCAAAGTGTAATAGTTTTAAGTGAAATTAAATATATTAAATATTCTGAATCAATCTGATTGGCCAAATCAAACTAACATACCAAGAAAAGAAGTAGGTAAACAGGAAGTAGCATTTGTTTTTATTATGGGTCATCCGTAGAAATTACAAACATTGAGAGTCTAGTTACGTTGTTCAAAGAAGTAACAGCCACGCTCCTAAATTTCATGAAAATTTATTACAAAATTATTGTAAATTAAAAGTAATAATTGTTAAGTAAGCAATAATACCAGTGTAAATGGTCTAGAAGCAGAAAAAACTGCATGAATAAGTGTTTTCGTCGTTTTTACAAGTAAGAAGTGAAAGGCTTGTGTCCCAGCCCAGTAGAAGAAATTTGGGATTAATATCAAACAAGAGAAGGAAACAATTAATAAATATAAGGGTGAATAAATTCCGCGATCCAGCAAAGGCAATCAGCATTCCAAGGCAGTACAGCTACATCCCGCTATATGACACCACCACCAGATCCCAGCAGCATTTGTTAGTTCGTGTACCAGTTAAACCAAAAAAGTGATAAGTTTTCCGCGTGGTCATAAAAGGATTAACATATTTTGTCGAGGTAATAAACAATTCAAAATTTGAGGGCTTGGTCCCATGTAATAGATTTAAGTAACGTAAGTTTTGTCGCAGGATAGGAATAAGGTTCTAAGATTTTGTTTATTTTTATTAACCATATCTGATAATAAACAGAAGTCATATGCAATCAACTTCTTCTTTTTTGTTTTTTTGAAAATTTCAGGATGCAATTTGAGCTTCACTAAAATTTAATATTTTTAATAAAATTTTGTATACAATAAAATTCATTATTTTGTGTCAGTAAGTTCATCTTACAAATAATATTTTTAAAGAAAATTATGGATTTGGATTTTCTTCTATATATATATATATATTTATATATATATATATTTATATATATATATATATATATATATATATATATATATATATATATATATATATATATATATATATATATATATATATATATATATATATATATATATATATATATATATATATATATACATACATATATATATATATATATATATATATATATATATATATATATATATATATATATACATACATATATATATATATACATACATATATATATATATATATATATATATATATATATATATATATATATATATATATATATATATATATATATATATATATATATATAGATATATATATATAAATATATATATATATATATATATATATATATATATATATATATATATATATATATATATATATATATATATATATATATATATATATATATATATATATATATATATATATATATATATATATATATATATATATATATATATATATATATATATATATATATATATATATATATATATATATATATATATATATATATATATATATATATATATATATATATATATATATATATATATATATATATATATATATATATATATATATATATATATATATATATATATATATATATATATATATATATGTATATACACGAGTGATTACACTAAGACTAATCATATTGATTAATTGTAAATTATTCTTTCATTTTATTATTACATTTCGTATGCCCATAATACTCCCTACAATATTGTAACTTCTTTGATTTCAAGGCTGAAGTAATCCTTTCAAAAGGTTCAGTAAGAGGAAAATATATACTTTATTTCTCAAATATAGCCGAAGTAAATGTGAAATTGCGGATCTCATATACGAAACATAATATTCTTGACAAGTGTACTACTTTCTTTGTTGATTTTTAATGCCATTCAGATGGGTATATTTCCATGAAGGGCTTTTGTAAAGCTTTAGGACTTTAGGACTCCTGAGCTTTTTTATATTTGTCCACGATATTTAACAGGCGACGTTAAAGGTTTTAATGGATTTCTCTCTAAAATGTACTTCATGTATTTTTATTGGAATGGGTATGTAGATATTTGTAAGAAAAGGTATATTCCTTTGATATGCCTAATATTGTACTAATATATTTAAATGCGAATACATGTTAATTTAAATACTAAATTCCCTAAAATTCCTAGTAAGAATTTGTTACAACAGGATTATGTAAATTTTTAAATTCATACAGATTGATTTTATATAGATATTTGCCAAAGGTGTGATATTTTTCATTTAATTCCGAAAATTTTATTTTCAACCGATCTTCTTTTATTAGGGCTCCTTTTAGTGGTCAATGTATATCTTTCAATCAAGAGACTCAAAAAAATGTATTTGCGTGCAGGATTCGGTGGCATATTTTGAAAAATCGCTAACTTTAACCTTCCAGTACTTTCTATCAACTCCATATCTCACAAAAATTTAACTGGGCGTAGTGCTTTATACCTAGAACATCACCTCACAGGGATTTTCATTCCCCGAATTTCTGTGATTTTCTACAGCCTTCTGAATATTGGCAAAATTACTGTTTTTTCATTTATTATATAATTTTATTATTTTATTTTAAACTTAATTAATTAATTAATTTAAAATTAATTTGTTCAATTTGTTCTGTTTTGAGAAAAATATTTTTAAAATTAAGTCCTTATAAGTTAGATAACTTAAAAAAAATTCCTAGGTACATTTCTAAATTTGTGATTCATATATTTAAGTGAACTTTTTCATTTACAATTATTTAATTCTGTTTTCATTTTATCGTTAATAATTTTATGTAATTATCATTTCTTTGGTAATAAAAGTTACACTTTCTTTGAATTACTATTATTTGAATTATTAAAAAGATGTAATTTTAACTTTGTTGTAACTGTTATCACTGGTATAACTGTTATCACTGAGGCTGCTATACTAGCCTATTTTGAACAAAAATTCAGAGTATAGTAGAGTTTCACGGTGTGGAGTCTTTATTCAATGATAAGAACAACATTTTCAGTGAAAAAGAATAATCACATGTTGAGAAATTAAATTAATTAAAACCTACTTGATGATGAAGGTAAAATGTAATTTTCACACTTTTTCAGTATATACAAATATTGAAATTGTTTCTTATTTTAGATAGCGGTGATTGTTGGTATCGTCGAGAAGAACTAAAATTTCTTCAGCTTCAGCATAGAAAAGGCATATCGAAGGAGTCAACCTTGTCGAAATGTGGCGAAAATATTCCTCTCTTCGTCGGTCACCAATTATCATTTAAAGTTTTTCCTGATATAGAAATAGAAAATGTACACGGCAATACGTTGGTATAAATTCTATAGGGTTTTCCCAAAAAATTTGCAGAATATTTGGTATAGCCAAATGCTGGGATTTAAACCGGTCACTGTTTCCGGAGAGACGTTCTCCGGACGATAATGTCTTATGCAGGAGCAGACATCACCACTCTCAAAAGGCATGGTGGATGAAAATCAACGCTCGTGGCTGAAGGATATATAAACGTTTCCGGTCAACAAAAACTTGGGTCAAACAGAGATGAATATAAATACAAACTCGGCCTCTACTTCATCAAATGCATGTATTTGAAAGTAAAGTAATTAAAGTAATGTAAGTAAAGGCCGAGTTTGCATTTAGTAAGGCTTTCCATAACCGGTTGTAAAAAAGTTATACTTAAAATTTATAAGAATGATTTACGTTGACAACAAATGAATATTTAGTTCAAGAATTACGATGTATTTTTTGCGTCCGGGAAAAATTTCCAGCACTAGTTAAGAAAAAAATTCCAAATTCAAATTAGTTACCAAATATACAACTTTTCGAAGCACTACTCAAAAAAAAAAATAAATATTGTAAGTGACGAAATTGGAAAAACTACGTCTGTGCCATCTTGATAATATACTAATATACAATGTCAATTAATAATTGATAAATATACTAATTTCTTAAGGAACCTAATTTCTGTAGCCATCAAGCAACTATCATTTACATCTTTTCACTTCATCGGATGTTTGCACACATCTCCAAAACAGTTTATTTTATGACTTCTAAAACAATGAGTTGACATAGGAGAGAAGTGTGTTTACTAAGATGGACAAAGGCAGTAAGTAGTCATTATAATTTTAACAGTTAAACATAGAAAGCATATTCCAGCGAAGGCGAGATTATTTTAGAGGCCCCTCCAATTAAGTTATTATGCACTTCTCCTTTGTGCGTTCCACTCGTATTTTTTTCACTTCATTAAATGCTAGCAAAAGTCAAGAGCTCGTGACATAATCATATTAGTCTCAAATAAAACATCGTGGAAGATGAACTTAAAAAATCCTAATTTAGTAATCCCTCGGAGTCGTCTCGTTTCAAAGAAATAATCGTTATATTTCAACAACTTAATGCTATGTTATTATTCACATAATCAGGTGTCAAGAATTAAAACACTGGATGACTAAACATTATACAATACAATACCCTACTATTTTTGTTTTATTTAGTTACTCCAGAAATAATAGCTACAGGGAGGTACTGGCAAATTCCGTGTACCATTAAGGGGATGTTATTTTGGTTTTTTCTATTACGGAAATTATTAACAATGTTTTGAGAATTGGGGAAAATATAAATTAAATAAGAGTTGAAGGAAAAAGTTGTTCACTCATGTAGCTGCTTCTAGAACCACCTGGAAACAATTTTGGTGGGGATTTCTCCCACCAAATATAAGTTCAATATCAAACACCTGTTCGTTGATTTTTAATCTGGAGTTTTACTGGCAGCATTGGTGTAGGTTTGTCTTAAATATGATCAACCAACATATGGGCAAATTCAAATAACTAAATCAAGACAACTTAAAAAAGAATAAAGGAGACGTAGGATTACCTTTGTCATTCTGAAAATGTGGTTGTTTCGCTTACCATGGCAGTGAATAAACCTACTTAGTAAACTTTATTTCCGTTTATCCATAATCTCCAAAGATTTGCTTATGTTTGCTAAACAATATATGCCCACAAATTATTCAGCCTTTTATGACAATTTTAGTGTCTAGAGTGCTAATGCGGCCCTCGTAGTCGTTAATAAAAAATGTTAACAGGCATCGAAACGCCCCCTTATTATATACGAAAAATACTAGCTTGCCACCACTCATTCCTTTTAATTGAATACAGTGCTTGGGAAATAAGTTTCGAGGTGCACAATAGCGACTCTCTCTATATATCCGACAGAACAACGGCTCAAAATCTTGCTCCCCTTGGAATTCTTTTCATTGTCAGCTATCGAGTTATCGCCCCCTATATTATGGTCGAGTGTCTAAACAACACTGATTTGTATAGGGTAGTTTGATTCGACAAAGATCTTAATTTATAGTTTGCCTTTAATTATATAAAATATTTGTGGCGTCATTATGTCATAGACTGCTAGATGAGAGATTAATGATAAATGATATAAATAGTACCTACCGTATAATTTAGAAAGTTTTTTCGGAGAAATGAAAAAGCTGTTTCACAGGGTTATCTATAAATCCTTTGGTAAATCGTGAGTGAAGCGTCGTGTCCGTAGACGGTTATAAATAGTTTGTTATAATGAACTAATGGTAACTTTGAGATTAATAATGAGCGAATACTTAGAGGCTCGAAAATCTTACCATTTAATATACAGGGTGTCAATTTAAAAAGCCAATATCTAGAAATCTACAAATGTTACGCATGCACACCAGCGGCGGCTCGTGACTAAAGCATCAGGTAGGGCAGACAAATTTAGTATTGATATTAAATTTGGTCCGCGAAGCATTAATGGCGCCAATTAATGCCGAAAATTTCAAGCTTTCAAGGTCACGCGTTTTCCTGGCACTCCAAAATTTCAATGAAAAATCCATTTAAAAAAATTACAGGGTTTCACAAAGATGATTTTTGGAAAAAGTATTAAACTTTTTTGAAATAATATTTATTCACGAATTACTGATGGTATAAATAAATTGAAATAAACAAAATATATTTTATTAGATTGTTAAAGGTATTACGTTAATAGGTATTACGTTTATCGAATTTACGATCAATGATTCAACGAATTTTAATTTTCCTTGCCGTATTTTGATTTTTTTATTTAACTCTAGAGTTTCAATTTACTTTTGGAATTTTAAAACAATAGAGTTTTTCTTAAATTTTTGATATGAGTAGTTTGTGTGTTTCAAAAAAAGAACAGCTCGTAGGTATATCAGAACGTTCTAAAAATAAACAGTTCAGCAAGAACTAACGGGAAGTTCAGAGTTGAGAAAAAAATCACCTCGGATACAACTACATTAATACTTTCAATTAAATAATTTTTAATGGTTTTCGACAGACCACTAAAACCAGTAGATTCATCCAAAAATTCTTTGAATTCATATCTGGAAAGTAGACT